>JACEOJ010000119.1:708719-915777 GCA_013761285.1 Campoletis sonorensis
CAAAGTACGTGTGAGTGGATGTGCGTGTGTGTTTTTCCATAAAAAGCTATGATAAAGCTTTCTTTTATACCGAACTGCTAATAATCACATTATTTCATAACAATAATATGCAAATTTTCTATGTATATTATTCACTGGCATATATACATGTGTATATAAATAAATATACACGTATATTTATGTATCAAACGTTGCTTTAATCTCTATCGAAACACGCGATACTAAATAATTAAAAATAACGAGCTAACGAGGCAGGTCTTTTACAATTTTCCAATTGTTTTATGTACAATTTTGAAGCATATGTTGTTTTTTTTTTGTATTTATAAATAGACGAGAGTTTAAGGCGTGTATATAATATTGTATATCGTGTGAATGCACGTTTAGAAAAAAATCACGACTGACGCGTTGATGCTCAACACGGTGAAAAAAGTATCTCGTGCATAAAGTAATACAAAATAATGATAATAATAATGGAAAAAAAAAGGAAAAAAAAAAGTTAATATGTAAAACGAGGGCATGAAGACAGAGATGTTAGAAGTTTGTTTATCCACAAATATGTGTATACAAGTGTGCATGTGTATATGCACATGCGATTACCGATTATTATACACCATTATTATTATTATGGTTATTATTATTGTTATTAATATGTATAGCCACGATAAAGTAATGATTACCTCAAGCTCGAAGTACGGCACGCGTCGCGCCTTACTTTGCCAACTAAAAATAAAGAAAAAAGTTCAAGAAATAAACGGAAGGGGGATGAAAATGAAAAAAAATTAAATGGGCACGAGGAGAAAGGGGGGCGGAGGAAAAACTGAGATCGTGCAGCCTAATACGACGAGGTTAAAATTTGATGATTTTCAATCCTGGACATTCACTTTTTCTCAAAGCTCAACGGATTCCTGACGAAAATTTGTCTTCTGGTTCATTCGGTTTCTAATAATCATAATTTTTCAACAAACTGTCAGTTGACAAGGAAGCGATAGTTGAATTATAATTGTTTTCCCCAATATACGATATCATTTTGACGAGTTTTTGTTAAAAGACAACAACAAAAAAGACCATTTGTTAATGAAACCTATTCTCTTTACGATAAACAAATATACAAGTCCTCTCACGAAATTATAAGAATAGCATTACAAAAAAAAACTGGGAAAACCCATCAGTTTCGGATATGTTTACGTAAAGCGACCCCGCGCTACTGGTCGGACAGTAGAAGGTCATTCAACGGTTATTCTTATGATTATGTCGTTCGAAGTGACTCGAGATTGTTTACGTTCAAATGATTACATCTTTTTTCACCTCTCATGCATTGGACACCAGTTATACGGATAATAAATAGACGAAGGATTTTTGAGTGAAATTTCTATCTTTCACGATGATGAAGAATCGGTGAATTTAGAAATTTCGTAGTCGTTTTTAAATGCAATTATGTTTTGAATCGTTTTTTCTTTTGTATCAAATGTCGTTCCTAGCAACTGCTCTGCCTTTTCGGCTTCAAGTTTATTTTTATTTGTTTTTTCTTTACTGAGATTCAAAAATTCATCTAATATACTTTTCACAATTGACTTTTGAGACAGTAGCGATAATGGGATTGCGAAAAATGAACGTTTATATTGAAAAATGACCGTATAATATCTGAGCGCGCCCTTAATTCTGGATCGATGAAAATTAATTCGAGAAGAACACAGATCAGTTTTAACTGAATTACCCGTGCCACTGAGCCAATTACCGGCAGGCAGATCACAGGCAGGTACTTGCATAAGTTGGCGAAGCAGAGGACGATAAAAAAAACAACGACAAAGAGGAAAAAAAGGATGGAGGAGAAAAAAAGCTCTTCACGACGAATCGTTTGGTCGTGATATCGATTTATAACGCTAAAATAAATGCATATGTAAATAATGTAAAGGAAAAATGAAAGAAAAGACGGTAGAGAAAAATGGAAAAAAAAGTCGATTCTCAAACAATTTTACAGCGTGCATATATCCAGGAATTAAATCTCAAGCAAATCTCTGTAACGGCAATGAACATTGTTTTTATTCGCTCCGGTACAATGAAAAACGAACTGAGCATTTTTCCTCTTTTTTCTCGAGCTTTTCTCTCATTTAAAACGTCACAGCCCATCCCCAACCCTCTTTTCCTGGGGTATAATATCCGCGCATCGTAGTGAAAAAGGGAGGACAATTCTGTCGTTCCATTGTACGTATTATCGAGGTTATGGTGCGGCGATATCTCCCTTGTTCGAGAATATAAACGCTTGTGAGAACGTACTGTACATGGCATAGTATGGTACATTGTTCATGTATTTATTAATGATGATTTATTATACTCGATGTAATTTAAACAACGTGAAAAATATTTTACATCTGTGCGTCATGATTTCATGGCTATTATACAAGAATTTTTAAAATACGTATGACGGAATACAGTTGAAAGATTAAGTGCAATAAGTAGATTTTTTGAAGACTGTACTTGCTCATGTATTTATGTTTCCAACTTATAATCTTTCAATTTTGAGGGACGTTTTCTGCAACGTTCATCAAAGTTTTCATAGTCGGTTTGTTCTGTCAAAACTATGTGAACAAAATTCAACGAATTTTAAACCACTCTGACAAAATCGCCTCTAAATGACTGAATTCGAAAACTTTTGAGACTCACCATATGTAATTTATGCCAGTTTCGATTTTTATTTTCAATTCTGGTATAAAATAAAAATAGTGAGCGTATAAAAATCGAATAATCAATTGATAGCCACATCAGCTCACATATGTCGAGCACAAAATGATTTCCCTCCAAAAATAAGCTTTGTTTTTTTTCGGACATGTTCCATCCGCCATATTGAATTTTCATCTAACTTAACCTTTCTCTTGTTTATGAGTTTTTTGTCTCGGTGTTATGGAGTACGTAATGAAAATTGGTTCAAGTGATCGAGCGTTTCAGTGCGAAAAGAAAATAATGAAATGTTTTTTTTTAAATATCTTGAACAACAAAAATAACAACGAATGAGGGAATGAGGTGTGAACGAAAAATCGTTTGGGCATAAAACAAAAACAATGAAAAGTCACACACGCCACACACGTAATTAAAACACTCAACGGCTATCTACGTTACATCTCTCGCTAAAGAGTTCTTCTCTCGAACCGAACGAATCCGTGCTGCAACTGCTGTTTCCGGTGTTGCTTCTGACGAAAGTCGAATTAGTTGAGCCTATGATGATGTGGGCTGTGGTAGTAGTAACCCCGTTGTAAACTGAGGTTGATGTACTATTTGCGGTCGTACACTGACCACGAGTGTGTAACATCGTTGTCGAATCTGTCGTTCTTTTTATGTTATTATTATTATTTTTCGCGATTTAAGCGCAGATTATTAGGAGTTTCAGAGTATTTCCGGCATATTTTCAATCGTACCGATTTAATACACATTATTACGACATACCGAATTTACAGCGAGTTGCAATCGCGTGCGTTCGAAATTATTCGTTTGATATAAACAAAAAAACCAATATTTTTTGGTTACGTATCACTTCTCGTAGACTAGAAGAGAACGAAAACGTAAAACAATATTTTTCTTCGGTTAAACTTTCAGCAATTCGCGAATGTACCTACGCATTATTCACGCTAAGTTATTTCTCTTTATTTTTTTCTTCGCGAATTACTGCACTCTCGATAGAAAATCTTTTTTATTTCCGACCAGTAAAATTTGCACTTCGTCTTTTAGTCCCGTAATTTCGTAACTTTATTTCATGCTCATGTCAAGCTCTGGCTATTCTAACACCCAGCGTTATTACGACATTTGTTAAAAATGTTTTACGCAACGAATCTCTTTCGCCAGAGCATCCTTCGACTCCGTGGACCACCGCCTCTATTCAATCCCGTATTAGCGAGTCTTCTCGCACTTACGAAACGTACGAAAGCTCGTCGAACACTGTGAATTCTCGGAACCCCTCTCTCCTTGACTATCCTAGTGCTGTCCTCTCTATTCTTCCAGCTTCACTCTCACTCCCAACCCCCCAAAAGCTTTCGCTCTTTTTTGTTTTCAGTTATCTCCCTCTCTCTCTCTCGATTTACGGGTTTCGTCTCGCACATACGAGCACCCGCGCTTCTCTCGAGGGCAGCAGACACACCCGGTTCGTCGAGGCGGGAGCTTCGTCTCTTGAACTTTAAGGTTTTTTCCCTCCGTAACTACTTTTTACAAGTTCGAATTAAAAAAATTTTAATACGCGCACACACTTTTAGTTTTTGATGGGTAAGCGTGTTTTATTCACAATAGATGCTTCGTGTTACAAAATTCAACCGATGTACAAAGTATTAGCGAAATATAAATGATATATAATTATTATTTTACAGATGAGCTTTTGTAGTTTTTTTCCTCGTTTTGTACACGAGAGGGTGTTTGCGTAAGAAAAGACACGAGGTAGAGATTTGGGCCAGGGGGATGATTGAAAATTGTTAAGAAAAACAAAACAATAATTTTCTTATGTTTTGGCACGAAACACAGCAGTCAGAGCACTTCGTTTTTTTATTTTATTATTATTTTTATAACTCGTAACTTAAGATTGCTTTATTCGCGCGCGCGTTCGAGTTTATGGACCGCGATGTCATGTCCTCGGGTGCAAGGTGCGAAGACTTCTAGTACGAGTGGCGGAGCGAGGACCGCGATGGACTAGGGCGTGGGCAATCGTAGAGAACCGCGCGCGCCAGGAGAGAAACGCAAGAGCCCACCACCCCGTCGACTAGAGAACGAACAACCGTTCGCGAGATAGACGGACAGAGAGGGAGCGAGAGAGAATACCCGAGACTACATTGATTTTGATTTTCGAAGGCGCGCGCACTCGTGCAGCCTCACTCGCGGTACTCAGCTCTTCTGCCTTTGACTGTTCTCTATAAACATATATATTCATGTTACCATAACCTCCTCGCATCCTCCTACGATTTTATCCCAAAAATCTAAGATCTTCAACATCCGAAATCGATTCTTTGAGAAAACTTTGACATTACGTCTAAACCTGGGTTCGAATGTATCGCTGTAGCATTATCGTGATGTTTTTTGTCATCCGGAATATAAAATTAACAGGTCGTTAGTGCACATTGAAGTATTCGCGGGCGAGACGAAAAGATTCGAACTTCTCAATATGGCCGCGTGAAGTTGATCACCGCAACTAGCGCCACCAGCGAGCATTTCGTTCCGATCCTTGTACTTCCTTTCCTATACGTTAACTTTTTCACGTTTGGATTACGCAATTCGATTATATGATAGTGTTTCGTCTCATTTTCGCCTTAAATTTCATACAAACGTTCATCTTCGTCGCGGTGGGAGCATTAGAGAGATCGCAGCGAAGTACGTGACAATCAGTATGTATCGATGTATGGATCCATTAGACTAAAAGAATCGACGACGATCGGTGACATTTTTTCGTGAATTCTGATTCGGAATATGAGACAGATACTGAGTTTTAAAAAATCACCCACTAATAACCTCATTATTGAGAGTGAAACCACGAAAACATAGTGTTTGGAGCTTGCAATTTCGTAAAATATTCAACTTTTGAGGTTAAGTTGATCCTCCGGAATGCTCGTAAACAAATAACGAATCCGGGGACTAAGAAATAGCAGGAGAATAATTCGAATTCAATTGAATCGGATACACAAAAAAAAGTTTAGCAGTTACGCCACTAACTCGAAGTATTTTTTGGACAAGTAATCGAAAAACAAAGTAAAAGTCATGTAGGTCACGCGTGTAGAGCGAATCTGAAGAGATCACAAATCATTAACCCTGCCCCCGACATTCACGTGGGTGTCTTGAAGACCCTCGGTCCGCTTATTTTAGGCGCCAACGTTACAAGCCTTGGAAGATAATCCACTAATTATTATTAATCAGCAATTTGATTTTATCACAGCGACGGATTTATTTATCCAGCCGCAAATTTGTGACAAGCAATTTTTTTCAGAATAAAAATGTAAATATTCGTCTTGGCCTGGTTTATCACGGAATCCAACACGATAAAATCAAATTTCGAACTATTAATAATTTTCAAACTTTTCCACATATCGATTATATTGAAAAATTTTATAATTGTGTTATTTAGCTCACTTTCACGTTCGTATTATGAATAAAAACATAATGAGAAAAAATATCCTGTACGCGAATACGCTACAATTCTTTCTATTCCGAGTTTGTAGTAAATAATTAGTTCGGACTATGTATAGTATATCCCGGGATTCGGATCAAGGATATAGGGCATAAAAGGAGGACGCTCGAGGTCCTTGCCATATCGATACTTCCCAACGCCGTTTCTATATAAGCGGCATAACTTATATATGTATATATACAGCGTCGTTTATATATATATATATAAATGTGCGTACGTGTGTGTGAGAGCAGAGTACAAGTGCACCGGGAAAGGAGCAGATAGAGCTCGAGACAAACATCATCCACCCACCCTTTGCCATTTCTCTCCATCTCTTTCTCCCTTTTCCTTTCTCTCTTTGACTCTCTTCCTCTCTCTCTCAGACTTCTCTGTGTTACAGGGCTCTCTGACCCCGGAAATTCTGACTGCTAGACCCCTTCCATCGATTTTCTCTCCTTTCAGTTTTCTACCGTTTTTTCCCACCCTTCGTTCTTTTTCTCTCTCTCTCTTTCTCTTTCCCTCTGTCTCCCTCTCTTTTCTCTATAACTCGTGGAAAAAACCTGTCTTCCGGAAAAACAGGAACATTGTTATCGAGTCTTCGGTCATATTCGTTCTCTATCATTGTAAGCGCTAACGAGAAAGCCAAATATATCACGAACCCTCGGTGTTAACAGATTTTTATTATTACCGAACAATTATCGATAAATTTATTTAATTGATGATATTAATTTCCACTTTTAGTTCTATTGATTGTTCAGATGTCGAATTTTTCAACGCTTATAGTGTGCTGGTGAAAAAACATATTGATCACGAATCATTTCAATGTCGTATAGAAATTCAAAACATTGGAACGTACCAAAAAATATGTTTTTATGTACAGATTCATTTGCTTTTGAATTTTCGGCTATTTTTCTCGAGAATTCAGATTTCAAATCCGAAAAATATGTTCAATTGTTCGAACCAAAGACTACATATAAATATCGAAATAACTTAAGAATCATAAAAGAAATTTATGTGCATTCGTATGAAGTACATTCGTCAGTGTCAATCGTTTGTGTTTTTTATTGTTAACGATTCATTTTTTTGAATCTTTTTTCCTTGTCACGAGAACGCGATGTTGGGGAGGGCAAGAAACTTTACGATGACAGCGCCATCGTCAGTAATTTTTGTGCCAAATGTGATTTGCCTGTGGGGTAGGGATGGGAGAAAGAGCTCAGGTCCCAAAAATAGGATCTAATCCGATTAGACCGCTAAAATGTTGATTTTGTCGTAATCACAGCGTGGACCAAAAGATAAGAATTAAATTTTCCCCAAATTACTTACGGGCTTTTACGGACTCTTTATTTTTCCTCCAATTTCGAACCAATTACTCGCTTGATAGACTACTTTTTTTTTCGTCTTTCTCTAACGGTATAATATTTCAAGGGTAAAAATGTCCTCATTCGCGCCAATATTTGTTAAGTGAGCGCAACAGCCAAAAACGTTTTGTCAAGATTATCGAAATTCGAGACGCCCGCTGTTTATCAACAGAGTTTTCGTCTTATATACACACATTTGACACGCGATACGTTGAAGGAAGAGAAAAGGAAATGGACGAATGGAATGGACGTGGAAGGATAGACGGCTGCAAAGTGCAACGATATCTCCTTCCATTAGGCTTTTGTACGTGTTTTATTGCGTAGGTGTGAGTGACTGTTGGAAGCTTTCCGTAGCTAGTAGATCAATTTATATAGGTCAGACCACGAATCTCCGTTTCTTTGAATTTTTCAAGTAGCGCTCGCGCCATCTCGTTGAATTTCATGGATCCCTCAAAACTCCTTGAACAAGCAACTGTTGATAAGTTCGTTAAAACATATCGTTTGCCATTTTTTGCATTTTCGCTCATTAACGGCTAAGAATTCACACTGCATCTCGGAGCAAATATATTTTCAATTCCAAAATCGTTTCATCTGATTCCTATTTCCAAACGATTAAAAAAAAACATTTTCGATTCAAATCTCTGTACGATTTTCGCTTCTTAATCCTTCGTTAACACATTCTTGAGTTGATAAATAAAAATTCACGAAAATTTGGCATCAGTTTTGACAATCTTTAGAATATATTTATTCAATCCAGTTTCGTCGAATTGATTAATATGTAGGAAGGAAAATCCTAAAAAGAATCCCAGTCGCGTGGTAAATTTTAACTTGTGCCTTCGAACACCCAACGTACCGACGAAGGGTTAGAAGAAAAGAGGGAATTTGAACACATTTTCCAAAAATTGGGAGCGTACTCAGGAATTGTTGATGTGGATATTTTTTTTAAATCAGAAAACCAACAATGGGATTATTTACAGGAGAAAAAAAAATAAAATAAAAAGTTTCCAATGTTCGATGGGCTTTATTAATCATTACATGACGGATGCTGTTTATTACATTTATATGAATACATTTCATGATTTCATCGTAATCGAGTTTAGTCGAAAATTTGATAACGATCTCGAGTTGTGCCCAACTCTGTGCAGCAACAGATCCAAATGGAAATAGCGATCACCACGGAAAGTAAACCGAAATAAAAATAAAGCATGAGTAAGCTTTTTCGCGATTGCCATTTATGATCGATTAGGACATCGGGCACGCTGGGCTCATCCACTTTCTTCTTTGAGAATGAGTCAAGATTGTTGTTCTACTTATCAATAAATAAATACGTCATAACGTCCGGATCTTTGATCACATGAAGTAACCGAAACCGAACGTACGTTTTATGGCGTCCCAGTAGTACCTTTCCCAATTCTCTTTCGTTGTATCTTCCTCGCTGAAACATTTAATAAATATTTTATATTTAAAAAAACAACTCATTAAATAGTTACGTGTAACCATAGAATTAACGTGTGAAACAAAAACACTTAGAAGCCTCTTTTATGAACAAAAAGCTCATAAACAAGAAACCAATCTACTGTTCGGTTACGTAACGCGTGAGTGCGAGAGAAAAAATCTTGATATTTCAAGAAAAAGCGATTTTACAGTTTTTTTCGACAGAAGGAGAATAATGTGTTGACATTTATTTTTCTTCAAATATCAAATCTCACTGCGAAAGTCGCAGGATTTTTATCGACGTACGATCTTAAGGTGGTCTGCCAACACCCCAAAAGAAACAGGGGAAATTTCCGGAAATAATGTTTTGACGTGATACAAAAAATGGCTATTTTCGAATAAATCAGGTGTTCGAATCCGGGATCAATATTCTCAGGGTGTTCTAGACCCCGAATATGATTCAAAGTCTTTATCACATTATTCGATAATTTTATCATTGCTGTGAATGGTAACGAAATGAAATATAATTTTGTTCATTAATGCATACCTTGCCGGAACGCCTGTTTGTGTGATGTTGACCTCCGTGTGATCATTTTTCTCGGAAATATCGATCGTAACGTCGCTAAAATGACCGGCCGGCCACTGTTTGCACCGCCACCTTTGAACTATTTTCGTAGGTGAAACCTCGACGAATTCACCGTGTACGTTACCTCCGAAAAACTCGAATTTTCCATCTTTTTTCGGTTCCAATTTCACTGGACCTCTTGTGAAGGCTTGTACCATCTGTAATCATTAATAATAATGATTATCATGATTTCTGATACTATAAATATTTAGCAAATAAGCTATAAATATTTAGAAAATAGTCTTAGGAATTATTTTCACTAGATTCTATCCTCAAGGGTATGGATCAGTCGCAATGAGTCGCTCGTCAGTCGATGGCTGTAATTTTCGAGAATCACCATTTCTCAAATCGTTCATTAATGGGAATTAAAAAGCTTCAGCCCATTTCTGCCATTTTCTTGGACGAGCTGTAACTTTTCAATTCCGATCGGTCGAAAGGTGTGGAAAAATTTGTCTTGAAAATCCGAGGTGGTTGGCGCGACTGACTCATACTCTTTAGTTTTTTAATTATACGAGCAAAAAGATTTTCCTGCTAAGGGAGCGTGGAAAACTAAAAGTTACCTCGATAGTCGTGAAGACATTGTAAAATTCTTGAGCTCGACACTGAAACTTTTGTTGTTGCTTGATAGTTGTTGTTGCAATTTTATGTCCAACGGTCGTGTTGTTTGTAGGCGTAATGGCAGTGTTCATTATGTCTTTAACGTTGAAGCCTGATTTGAAATTCTTCACGTTCTCTTTGCCGTTATCTTTCTTGGGAAGAATCATTCCTTTCGAGAATTCTGTAGAACGTTGGAAACAATCGTTGATAAAAAGAAAGTAAATATTTGAGTGGGAAAAGATTTCATTTTACTAAAGCAATCTTCATTCTCTTACCTTCTTTCAAAGCCGCTATGTACTTTCCTAGTGAATTCCTAATGGCATCTTTACCCTGTGTATGCAAAAAGTGTTTGGTATTTTCTCCATCGTCGGTGCTGCTTTTCAACGTGAACTCGATCTAAAATTTCGGTTCAATTTCTCATGTAAATACCACTTCGTTAATTTTGTTTTGTGTAAGAAATTCTGAGATTTTTGTTCATACTTTCATGAGAAATCACTTACATCAACTTCGGAAAGGTCGTTTTCCTCAGAAAGATTTGGAATGTTTATCTTTCCCTCGATATCCTTGTCCATGTCTGAAACCCATCTTAGTACAATTGACCATTCGTAAAAGAAAATTAATTTTCCTTTTCTATTATTTACTACAGCTTCGCCTTCGCACTTTTCCACTTCTGCAACTGTACAGGAGTCTGGAAGAAAGAAAAATTTAGTCGAAGAAGCTCGATGACAACCTACGAGTATTTGTAACTTAAAATATTCGTGTAAAACTCACTTTCGTCGTTCTTGATCTTGAAATTCTTGAAAAGCTCCTTTATCTTTTCCTGCGACCAAGCACAGGCATTTTTTTCAGTCCTGAAATATTGGAACTTCATATGAACACTTCTCCATGAATTTTGGCACTTAAAATAAAGTTC
This sequence comes from Campoletis sonorensis, assembly GCA_013761285.1. NCBI lineage: Eukaryota > Metazoa > Arthropoda > Insecta > Hymenoptera > Ichneumonidae > Campoletis > Campoletis sonorensis. The sequence goes on from JACEOJ010000119.1 coordinate 719,777, forward strand.
TCGATAAATAATATATGCAAACAAGCATTCAAATTGGTAACCCAAAAATATCATCAGTTTTTCATCCTGAATGACTTTTGTTCAAATTAAAATGATTGTCAGAAATTTTCTTAACCAATAATGATTTTAATTTCATCGAAATTGCAGTTTATGAAGTTTTACCAAACAATTTTCTTTTTCATGGATTTTCAAGGGCCCAGCAATGCTCTTTCCCACAGTCCAATAAAAAAAATCCCTTTTAAAATTCTTCGCAATAATATGATTGCAAAGTTTTACGCAAAATTCAATGTTAATTGACTCTACAATAATATTTTTTTTTCATTGAAAAAACCATACTGTTTCATTAAAGAATTATTGAAGATAGTAATTCCATTTTTTCAAGTCTCAATGTTATCACTTTCGACACAGCAACTATTCAAAGATGCTTGTGAAACCTTAATGTATCTTGTATATTACTATGAGGAATTTACTAAACAGTGAAAAAAAAAAAAATTGTCATTTTATGATTATGCACTGTTCAGCACGTCACACACAAGGGCCCACAAGTTGACTCTGTACATAAATGATTTTGGAATTTTAGGCTTCTAAACTGTGGATTTTCTAAAAAAAAAGGACGTTTGTAAAGATTCGTATTATTACCAGTGCCAGTTGTTGACGTTGGTAGCGTCAGGTCGTTCCTCGACAATCCATCGTGGATCTCCTTCTCCCCATTTAGCCATTTCTAATGAGAATCACGAGGCAAAGGATTGAATGAAAAAAAAGCAATACGTTTACCTATAAGCAACAAATCGATAAAAAATGTGATGGTTTTTCGGAAATTGGTAAATGAGCTTCGGATCGCACGAGTAAAAAAATTTGAAGGACAAAAAGGCACATTATGCCACACATAACCTCTTGCTTCGAATTATTTGACGCTTTCGAAGTATTTGCATGAATACGGCAAAACTAATTTTAATTTGGAATAAAAATCAAATAATGTAAATAACTCAACATGTTTTTTTCACTCACCTATAAAAGACTGTTAAATTCGAAGTATCCGATAAATCGTGCTCGATGGGATTATTTAACCGAAGAAAAGTTGTCTGCAAAAAGCGATCAACAACGCTCACGATATTTTATTGTTTTGTACGATACTTTCAAAGTTTGTCAACGTAAATTAAAAAACTGTTCAATCGATCGGGAACCGATGTTCGAACGACAATTGCGCTCTAAACACTGAAATGAAAGTACGACTCCGAAACCGTTTCTCACCGGGCGAAAGATACTTTCTGGAACATTCAGGAATAATCTACGCTTCCCTGAACGTGCTGCCGGACAGCCTCTCTTTTTATCGTGAGTTGCCGTTTTGGCAACAATCGCGACATCTGGTGTGCATATAAGAGTCAAAACAAATAGGAACGTGGTTGAAAAAAATAGAATCGGACAAGGAATCGAAATTGTTGTTTCTTTTCGATTTCTCGAATTTTCACCACTATTGATTAGCACCATGACACTTCTGGATGTAAGAATCATCTGGTAGAATTTTTTCAACACGTTAAGAAGAGTTAATTCAAACTTCAAACATTCAGAGTAAAAATAAAGAATTTCAATGAAGTCTAAATTTTAAATTTTGAATCTTTCCAGTGTCGCTGAATATTGTTCGTTGCCAGAGAATAAATAACAATAAGTAATGATTGTTAAAATCGCTTAAGAACATGGTTGATGAGGAGAAAGGGAATAAATAAATAGACAGTTTGAGCAATTATCGTGTAGACGAGCGGTTGTCGGATTTATTCATTTTCCATCGAGATTTAAAAAAAATGCATCATACAAATGTTTTATGGAAATGTAACAAAATAGTAGGCAGGTAAAAAAAGTCGTAATTTGTTGTGTGGGAGACTCGATGGGTACACGAAGCGTTTGGAAAATGCTGATTTAATATTCTTCGGCACCTTCGCCTTCGCCGTCGGCGGAGTCAGTTCCAACCTCTTCGTAATCTTTCTCGAGAGCAGCGAGATCCTCACGGGCCTCGGAGAATTCACCTTCCTCCATACCCTCACCGACGTACCAGTGAACGAAAGCACGTTTGGCGTACATGAGATCGAACTTATGGTCAAGACGGGCCCATGCCTCGGCGATGGCCGTGGTGTTGGACAACATGCATACGGCACGTTGCACCTTGGCGAGATCACCTCCTGGCACGACAGTCGGTGGTTGGTAGTTGATACCGACTTTGAATCCGGTAGGGCACCAATCGACGAATTGGATCGTGCGCTTGGTCTTGATCGTTGCGATAGCGGCGTTGACGTCCTTGGGAACGACATCACCACGGTACAACATACAACAGGCCATGTACTTTCCGTGACGGGGATCGCACTTGACCATCTGATTGGCTGGCTCGAAACAAGCGTTGGTGATCTCACCAACCGAGAGCTGCTCGTGGTAAGCCTTCTCCGCGGAGATAACCGGAGCGTAAGTAACCAGAGGGAAATGGATACGTGGGTAGGGTACGAGATTGGTCTGGAACTCGGTGAGATCGACGTTGAGAGCGCCATCGAAACGGAGAGAGGCCGTGATCGACGATACGATTTGTCCAATCAGTCTGTTGAGATTCGTGTAAGTTGGTCTTTCGATGTCCAAGTTACGACGGCAAATATCGTAGATAGCCTCATTGTCAACCATGAAAGCGCAGTCGGAGTGTTCGAGGGTCGTGTGAGTCGTCAGGATAGAGTTGTATGGCTCAACAACAGCGGTTGAGACTTGCGGTGCGGGGTAGATGGCGAATTCCAATTTAGATTTCTTTCCGTAGTCGACAGAGAGACGTTCCATGAGAAGAGAGGTGAAACCTGAACCGGTACCACCACCGAACGAGTGGAAGATCAGGAAACCTTGAAGTCCCGTACATTGGTCAGCCAACTTGCGGATTCGGTCCAATACAACATCGACGATTTCCTTTCCGATGGTGTAATGACCTCGGGCGTAGTTGTTGGCTGCATCTTCCTTACCGGTGATCAATTGTTCCGGATGGAACAGCTGACGGTATGTGCCGGTACGAACCTCGTCTAAAATTAATAAAAAAAAAAAAAATACATCGAATCAATATTCCCTTCGAAACCATTTACCAACTGCTGTTTATCTTTCGGTCGTCGCTTATCCGCGCTTACTTACCGACTACGGTGGGCTCCAAGTCGATAAAGACCGCACGCGGTACGTGCTTTCCAGCTCCAGTCTCGCTGAAGAAGGTGTTGAAACTGTCGTCTCCACCACCCATGGTCTTGTCAGACGGCATTTGACCGTCCGGCTGGATGCCATGCTCCAAGCAATAAAGCTCCCAGCAGGCATTACCGATCTGGACTCCAGCTTGTCCAACGTGGATTGAGATACACTCACGCTACACAGAAAAAAACACAAATACAAATTAAGTTTGCTGATCACAAAATTTTCTCAATTCTCATTACCGCTCGAACAAAAACGACAATTTATATTCCTGCAACTCGATCGAAATTTAGGCTTCATAACAGAACAGAAAAAAGCAACCCAACCGAAGGAGCGTTTCAATTCGTTTGCTTTTGAGCAATATAAATATTATATAAATGTTTAAAAAAGTTTAAATCAGGTCATTTCTTTACGTTATTTCTTCAATTTCAATGTCTCGCTGCAATTACAGTGAAAATTATAAAAATTTCAACCAATGGGGACAGATTATTGTGTTTTCCGATTATAATTAAAAAGAAAAAAAATTAATTGAATTCAATAAGATGAAACAAGTTCAATTACTTTTTGAATCCCGCAATTTCATTAATTAAAAACGACCCATTAAGACGTTCTAATTAAATGGGATGCAGTCACGCCATAAAGTCCGCGAGAAAAACACGTCGACAAAACCCACTTCGATCGATTACGAAATAAGTGACTTAGTAACAGCTCCAAATACGGGTATTCGTTTCTTTAGCAGAAAAAAATTTTGCTCGAAGCTGGGCGACATGTATTTATTGCGATATTTCAACGTTCTGCGAAACTGAGCTCCTCGGGCCAAATAAAAAAAAAATACGGGAAACCGGTAAATCAAACGACTTTGCATTTACGCGAACAGACAGACGATTCAAAAAAATTGATCGTTTTTAAAGGTCAATTTTGACAGGCATCGGAAAAGAAAACGATAAATCAGTAAGCATTACAATTTAGTATTTAAAAAAATATCAATTATTCACGCATCTATCTTAAAATATTCCGAATATCATGAATTTTTGTCGATGATTTAATGGTTCAGCAAACGATTCCAAAAGTGGACCCAACGTGAAAAAATGTATATAAAACTACGTTTAGGTTTTTCCATCGTGCTTATGTGTTTTTTCATTTTCTATTAATCATCAAAATAGTTTAACGAAATAGAGTGGAGTGTAATATTATTTTTTTAACAGGGAAAATGTTGGGCATTCGTAGACAATGAAATCATCCTTCAACGACGTATTAAGAAAAATATTAATTCAATTTCTCCCGATTTTCATGGTGTAAATGCGAAAAAATTAACTTCAGAAATGATTACAATGAAATTCAATCCATTTCATGATTTGGCGTTACGAAAAGTCGATTTATTAATTACATTTTCAATTCTAATATATGCTGAACGTTATAAGACCCGCTGTCTGCGACGAGAAATAAAAGAAATGTCATTTTGAAGTGAAAAGTGTTACAATGTAATAAGAATTGGAGAAATTTTGAAAATAACATCTCGTATTATTTCTGTGCTCCATGAATTAGAAAGTCCAAATAGAATCTGTTGGGTCTCGACGTTCTGTGGGGTCAACCGGAATGAAAGAAAAAAAAAAATCCAAATCCAGACATCCGAAAATAAATTCGAAAGAACAAAAAAAAAAACCGTTGGAACTCGACTATTCAGAGTGTAGGGACGCCCTATGCTTTCCAATAATAGGAAATATCATTGCTCTTTGTTGTAAAACGACAAGGGCGTTGACGGTCAGAGGAAAGTCTTAGAGGGATCGATATAAGCGTTCACGTTCATATATGCCCTTGTACGGTGTAGACGATGAGTCAGCCCGACGAACTTGTAAGTACATGAGAGAAAGAGACAGAAAAAAAGGGGTGCGACCAGCAACGTACCGGCACATTGAACCGTTACGAAAATGGCCGCTAACCACGCCAAGGGCCTCTATAACGTTCCGAAAATCGATAAAGCCACCCCAAATTCTCGGATTACCCCAAAGTATTCATTGAATCGATAGAAAATGCTAATCCCGATTTTTTGATGCTTTTAATCATTTCAGCTGCTCGAAAACAGGAAACAAGGAATTAACGAGTTATTTTACTTTACAGGGCACGCGTCGATTTTGTTTCGAAGAGAACATTCGCCACACCTTCGAATTTCTATATTCAGTGGAGTGACGATCTTTACACGATATACGCAACGGTAAATAAAATTCACAAAGATGTGTTACTCACCATTTTTAAAGGTAGATTTTACAGGTAGCTTGAATAGAGAGCTGTAGATATACTGGTCAGCAGAGCCGGTGATGAAGGATCGCAAACCGAAGTATATGCAACGTTGCTGTCTCTCGAGAAACTGCTACGCGACCTCGGGAACTCTCATCTTTATAGCCTCGGCAGACGAAGTCTCGAGGCGTCGCTGATTCGTCGAGGAGCACGTCCTCGTTCTCCTCTCATTGGATGAAAATTTTGACCGTAGAACGCACCGGCGTCTCGCGCGACGCGCACAGATTATTTCTCGCGTCGAGAATGTAGTTCCTTCTTAAATACTGAAATTCTTCTTTTTACGAAGGAAATACATGTATAATGAGTTAGGCAGCTTGAGAATACTGCTTCTTCAGGGTGGGAGGAACTCGAGTCAATGGCCTTGGTAGGAATATTCGTTCTCGCGCTCTCATAATTACGAATGATTTCCGGTGGTACGTCCCGCTTTAATGCACCGGAAAATATTGTTTTCGGTGAAACTGACCGTTTTGGTATAGTGCGTGCAAAGCCCATAGCTTGCTGAATATTATTGAACGGTTTTGCTTCACTGAAAGTGGTATACGCTGCTCCATCTGTCATCCCCATTTTCGGGTCGATCGGATTTTTGGTCATAAAACGTTGCGTACGATACTATACTAAATGGTATTGAATAAAAGGGCGTAACAATTAAATAATTAGCCGTTAATATGAGACGTTGAGCCCTACTGTCAGGAAGTCGTCACCAAGCGCTGGTTCCTTTACAGAAATCACATTAAATTGAAATTCAACGCATGATCAATTAAGCGACGACGCGGGCGCGGTTAAACCACATCTAAATTATGCCATAGAGCAACCTCCTCTTTTTTTTATTATCAAATAGGTGCAGTGCGACTAATGAATTACGACTGTCGAGGGTAAGGTAGATTAAATGAATGAAGCAGTATAACATATTCAAGGTTGCAGTGAAATTCATGTATTTATTCCATCGAAATTTCATTTCTTTATTCTTTTGACCTCCTCTTTCGTGTGCGGAGCTATGATCGATTTAAAAAAATCAAAAGATAACGAGACTTGTATAGAGAATGTAAAAAAAATAATATAAATTTACAAGCGAGATCACAATTGAGTTTTCGATGGAGAGCGACGAAATTATTAGCCTTCTTTTTTTTTTTCATCTTTGTACATGTTTAATATTCTTCAGCGCCTTCGCCCTCGCCCTCGGCGGAGTCCATGCCGACTTCCTCGTAGTCCTTCTCCAGAGCAGCGAGATCCTCGCGAGCCTCAGAGAATTCTCCTTCCTCCATACCCTCGCCCACGTACCAGTGCACGAAAGCACGTTTGGCGTACATGAGATCGAACTTATGGTCAAGACGGGCCCATGCCTCGGCGATGGCCGTGGTGTTGGACAACATGCATACGGCACGTTGCACCTTGGCGAGATCACCTCCTGGCACGACGGTCGGTGGTTGGTAGTTGATACCGACTTTGAATCCGGTAGGACACCAATCGACGAATTGGATCGTGCGCTTGGTCTTGATCGTCGCGATAGCGGCGTTGACGTCCTTCGGCACGACGTCACCACGGTACAACATACAACAGGCCATGTACTTTCCGTGACGGGGATCGCACTTGACCATCTGATTAGCCGGCTCGAAACATGCGTTGGTGATCTCAGCGACTGAGAGTTGCTCGTGATAAGCCTTCTCCGCGGAGATAACCGGAGCGTAAGTGACCAGAGGGAAATGAATACGTGGGTAGGGTACGAGATTGGTCTGGAACTCGGTGAGATCGACGTTGAGAGCGCCATCGAAACGGAGAGAGGCCGTGATCGACGATACGATTTGTCCAATCAGTCTGTTGAGATTCGTGTAAGTTGGTCTTTCGATGTCCAAATTACGACGGCAAATATCGTAGATAGCCTCGTTGTCAACCATGAAAGCGCAGTCGGAGTGTTCGAGGGTCGTGTGCGTCGTCAGGATAGAGTTGTACGGCTCAACAACAGCGGTTGAGACTTGCGGTGCGGGGTAGATGGCGAATTCCAATTTAGATTTCTTTCCGTAGTCGACAGAGAGACGTTCCATGAGGAGAGAGGTGAAACCTGAACCGGTACCACCACCGAACGAGTGGAAGATCAGGAAACCTTGAAGTCCCGTGCATTGATCGGCCAGCTTGCGAATACGGTCGAGTACCAAGTCAACGATTTCTTTGCCGATAGTATAGTGTCCACGGGCGTAGTTGTTTGCCGCGTCTTCTTTGCCAGTTATAAGCTGCTCCGGATGGAACAATTGTCGATATGTTCCCGTACGAACTTCGTCTGCAAATTATTCAATTATTAAAAACATTTTCTTATTTTCCTTTTTTAAAACTTTCAAATTTAGAATACACTTTAACAATTAGGTCACTATAACGTCAGATAGTTTTTGTTTGACGATTAATTTCATTTTAAACTCTGTTTTTCTGATGCAATTTTTATGTTCTGGCATGAAAACACTGAACAAAACGTACCAACTACGGTGGGTTCCAAGTCAATAAATACTGCCCGCGGTACATGTTTTCCAGCTCCAGTTTCGCTGAAGAATGTGTTGAAGCTGTCGTCGCCTCCACCGATAGTTTTGTCGGACGGCATTTGACCGTCCGGCTGGATACCATGCTCCAAGCAATAGAGCTCCCAGCAGGCATTACCAATCTGGACTCCAGCTTGACCAACGTGGATTGAGATACACTCACGCTAAAAAAGTAACAAAATCAATGCAATTAATGATTTTTCATTTTTTGTCAAATTATTGATTTCTTGATTGAACTGATTTTGAAGAAAAATATGATGCTGCTAAAAATTGAAGTTAACGAAATTTTGATGAATAGTAACCAACAGAAGAATGGAAAAATTGAGTTGGTAAACGAACAGCATTGATACTTTACTCAATATTGATCGCGGATAAAAAAACTCGGATGTTTTTGTTTTTATACATTTTCATTCTTGACTCTTTTATCGCCTGTTCGATTTTTTTCGCTCAATGCTCGAAATAAAGGTAATATTTCAACGAATAATAATAACTAATCGTTTATTTCAAATGTCGCGTATAAAACAAGTGAATCGATGACAAAAGGGTGGGTCCGGTGACCAACCCGGCAATGACCGTTAAAAATGGAGCAACATGGCTACTTGCGACGCTTTTATTTACTGTCATACGTCAACGTTCGAATCTACTCAACGACTCGAATAAACTATTGAAAAATGGACCAACCGACCAGATAACGGCTGACTTACCATTTTTAAGAGTTTTTTAAGTAGACTTCCAAAGACGAAAAGTTTTAGTCAGCTGAAGCGATCAATGCGGCTTCTGCGAACGATTCACAATGACGTCTCACGTAGGAATACTCCGCGAGCCCGGTACCACACGTTGTTTTATACCCTCGGGGAACAATTTTTTTCCAGGGTCTCGGCGATTCGCCGAGCGTGTCATCGCCGCGTTTTCTCATTGGACGATACAAGACCGCAGTCCCACCAACACTCCCCGTAAATGTTTCCTACGCTAGCAGAAAATAGTACGTTGTTTTTCTTTGAATAATTCTTTTTCTGCGTTATAAATATTGTATTGATTATCGAAGTCAATATATGTTTAGGTATTCTTATTTGATCAATCAATGCTCAAGTAAAAATCAAAGAAATCTATCGTTTCAATATTTCGTAGCATCGTGGAATATACAACGATGTATGGGTAATTCCACGTCTAGCTCGACGAGCATTTCGCATAGTTCATAAAAGTTGTATGTTTATTCGGGATACCACCTAAATCCCTAACTGCACATTTATTCATAAAATCATCCATAATTATTAACGAAGTTCAATAAATTTCTTGGACAATAACCATATTCCAATTGGCCTTATTATGAAAGTAAATCAATGAATCGGTACACTTTCCAATTGCCGCATCAAGTCGTGTGTCGCGCCTACAACCAATCCTACCTTTTATGGAAGTAGCGTGTTGGGTATGACGTTATATTTACCGACACAACAATCTTTTTCTTCATGCGGCATATAAGCCGAGAAGAATATCGTCGCCGATTTTTGTACCACACGTGCATGGGCGTAAAAAACGTGGGCATGGCAAAGTAGCCTTCGATGTTTGTGTCGAGATGTTATGAATATATATGTCTGTGCAACCATTCAAAGTACACCGTGTACTCAACTGTCGGCCGGAAATAGGCAGGTTTAGACGACTTTTTGTGATAAATGTACTGGCAAAATGATATTTTATTGAGTTATAATAATAATTATTACATTATTGTATTATATTAAAATCGAACATTTTCTCTCATATTCATTTTGGTACAAATAAACTCTCCTGTCCTCAGGAAAATTATACACACATTTTTTCAAGCCTCCATGTGCGTGAACTTTTTTTTGAAAATGAAAAGATAACTAAAAAACATTATCTCAACACACAATAGTAATTTATGCTACAAGTGACGAAAACGTCGAATCCCTTCGCACCCTCTTCCCTTATTATTTGTTGTTAATTTTAAGTTATTGTGCAATTCCTCTCAAATGAATCGATGGTTTTTAAATATCGACCAAATAATGACGCATCAACGCACACGAAAAATTCTAGACAGGAGGGTTCTCCTATTTATTTCGTGTATTCAAATGGCCCGTTCACGAATGTGTGGTACCACGTACGAAAACGTACGAAAATTTGTAACTGCAGCTGTCTCTACTTTCGTTGCTGCCATACGGTATCCGAGACGCCACACGAAATTTTATACTCACCCATGGCTTGCATACGATGTCTACTTTTCCCCAATATCTATATATAGCTTATGAACGGTTTCGGTGAAGGTCTTACTTAAATGAAGAAAATAATTATAAGTAAACGTTGTGGGCTGGTTTTCTGACAAAGGAACGCTCTGCGCCGAATAAACGGTGACCAAGCATTTTGCATATGGAATATGGCGATTCCATGTTAAATGCGTACGTGTCTGCCACTCAATAAATCGGATGATTTTTTCTTCGTTTATTCTCTGTGCAGAAAATCTTAAATGGAAATCCAAAATTGTCCAAAAAGGGTATGGAATGATACATGAACCGTTTAGATTTCGGATACCAATTTTTATGCGTGTTTTTCGCATTGAGCGGAAAAGAAAACCAATTTTCACTCGAATTAATGTCAAGCATATTTCTATTCGTTGACTTTATATACTCTACATTTTCATATTAATAAATACGCCTGCTCTAAATACGCCAGCCACGTAAAATAGTCCAACAATCAATTTATATGTTTCGAAAACATCGACTTGATTTTTCACGCTGTTTATCGATTGCGCACGCAATTCAGAGCCGGTAGAAAACAGCCGTGTTGTGTTATCATGCCGACGCTGCCGACGGCAAAAGTAGGTTAGATCTTTCCTATAAAAAAGTACTGAAAAACGGTGAAAAATAAATTGATTTTCCAAAAAAACATCGTAAAAGCTCAGTCCAAAAGTTCAACTTTGCAATCCTCGTGAGTCCTGCACGAAACAAATGGATAAACAGCAAAATAAATAAGAAAATAAAACATTTGTTGGTTATACACAGGAGTCCGTGGCCGAATTCGCGACAAGCGGTATTTTCGAAAACAAAAAATCACGAAGAAGTATTCCAAGTTGCAAGATGGCTGGTGTAGGTAAAGTAGCTACGAAATTTCGTGAAAAATTTAGTTATGTACACAAAGAGGCGGTGCACTGGTTTCCTGGACACATGGGAAAGGGTCTGAAGCAAATGAACCAGCAATTGAAGAACGTCGATTGCGTTATAGAAGTGCACGACGCGAGAGTACCCTTGACCGGTCGTTTCACTGAATATCGCAACTCGATTTGTGGCATAAAGCCTCATATATACGTTTTGAACAAGAAGGATCTGGCTGATTTGAGTCAGACTGCGTCTATTTGTGCGAAACTCAAAGAAGCTGGTTTGGAGAATATAGTATTTACGAATTTTCGCGATCACCAATGTAGCGGCATGAAAAAACTTTTGCCACTCGCTACAAAATTAATAATGCAATCTAATCGATACAACAGAACGGAGAACGAGGATTTTGCGATAATGGTAATAGGAGTACCGAATGTTGGCAAATCCTCGCTGATAAACAAACTTAGAAACAAATATATGAAAAAAAAGAATGCCACAGCGGTAGGCGCTGTACCTGGCATTACCAGATCGGTTCTCAATCGCATAAAAATCAGCGAAAAACCTCCTGTTTATGTTCTCGACACTCCAGGAATCTTGGAACCTCAAGTTCGCAACATTCAAACTGGTCTGAAATTAGCGGCTGTTTGTTGCCTGCAGGATCATCTCGTTGGGATCCAAACAATAGCTGACTTTGTGCTCTTCTGGCTGAACCAGCAGCAGCGATTCGAATACGTCGCTATTCTTGGCTTGGCCAAACCGACTGACGACATACTTGAAGTTTTAACTGTCATCGCTGTCAAAATGGGCAAACATTTGAAATTGAAGGGTTTCGACGGACGATCCATAACCAGACCCGATTATCGATTCGCTGCTGAATATTTTCTTAAACTCTTCCGTTCCGGTGAAATGGGTCCCGTTTGTTTGGATAATGACCTTCTGGGTGTTCAACAAAATAAGGAACTCACGTAGCTACCCGGGGCTAATATCGAGTTTTCAAACTCGTCTACTGTACAGCCTGATGTTAAGATTTCACAAATAATATTAACTTGTTGATATTTACACAAACATCAATTTATAACCACTGAATAGTATAAGAATAAATTCTTAATTTCAATACACAAGAGCCTGTGCATTTGTTCAGGGAATCATTAGCACATCCTTGATTATTGGAGCTGTAATTATAGATTTATTACGAAATTAATTATCATCGATGCTGGGAGAAAGACCGTGGCAGAAAAATTATTGGAGCGGAATAATACGCCCGTTTATTTATTTCTTACTTTCATGTGCCGTCTAAGTGTCTAAAACCTTCTTCAAAATTGTCGATTGATACTCAACGTCCTACAAATGTAAATTCTGTTATTATTTCTTTTGTTAGAATAAACAAAAACTCAGGTACTAATACTTTGGTACAAGACAGTTATAAACAACTTTCGTCCACGTTCCTCGGTTGTGATTACACCGAGTGTGTGTTTTTCATGCTGATTCCTTTGCCCCACTTATTTCCGAAGATCTTCTCCCCACTTCCAAGTTCCTCCTTCTACCTGGATAACTCGATGTAACGGGTATCTCAACGTTCATAATACTCGTTGAAGTTCACTCATTCCATACCACTTTCTCCCACACGACGTAGCTTTCTCTCGTCTCCTTTTACCCCCATAAGAAGCACGTGCACTCGTGATTTCTTAGGAAGGAAACGATTCTTGTGATAAATAAAAATTAACGAGTAAAATCAATCGTTCTTAGTGCGTCTAACTTTTTTTTTGACGATTTAAAATATATTTAAATCCAACTTTATTTCAAATTTAGCGAGCATGTTTGCCAGAGTCACGTTTTATCCGACTCTCTTCTACAATGTGGCTATGGAAAGACTATCATCGCGAAGATGGTACGATCGGATCGACGAAACAGTTATTCTCGGTGCCTTACCGTTCCGAACAATGACAAAACAGGTACTATTTTCAATATAAACAAACTCAGAAATCATTCTTCGTCCATTTCGGAAGCTGTCGAATCCTTATTCAGCTCGAGAGAATAATCAAATAGCAAGAAACTTTTTCCTCCTTTTTTTTCTCAAGTTATTGACATTCAAGGTCACTAAGCCGCTCTATCAGTCGTTCAAAGTCTTGCCGGGTTTTTTTTTCGAGACGGTTAAAAGCTTCCTATAAAAATAAGAGGTTCACGGTGTTATCCTTTCAGCAGCAAATGCGGTTTCATGACTTTTAATTTTCTCGAGTCATCGAGTGAATCCGAAAAATATACGAATCGATTTTTCATCTGTCTCGCTCGTACTCGTGCATTAATTAATTAAGCATATAATTTGTTGAGCTGCTCTATTGAACGTCTCATTGAAGAAATTTCTGTTTGTTTTTACAGTTAATAACTGAAGAAAAAATTGCTGCTGTTGTTTCGATGAACGAGGACTACGAATTGAAGTTATTTTCCAACACTGGTGAGGTATTGTATGATAATTTAGTCATAATTGAAAATATAACACAAAAATTAGTAACGTGAAATTCTGAATTCTGATTTGATCGAATCTTTGGTGCCAAGTTTTTATTTAGTCCGAAAAACACTAATAACTTAATGCCCAAGTGATACGAAATGATTTGTTTTAAATTTATAAATAATTTTTTTTCTTCAATCGATTGTTTTAGGAATGGGCTAAACACAACGTTCAATTTCTTCAATTATCAACGACAGACATATTCGAATCCCCGTGCCAAGATAAGCTTCAAAAAGGCGTAAATTTCATAAACAAATTTGACGGCAATGTAAATAAACCGAGTGACAAGGAATCGGGATCAGTTTACGTACACTGTAAGGCCGGAAGAACGCGAAGTGCCACCCTGGTTGGTTGTTACCTGATGAAAGTAAATGTTTTGTTTTTGTTTTCGTTCGATGAAAATAATCGACTATGTATTGACGAAAAGGAAATCAATGGATTATTTTGTGTCTACAGAAACATGGCTGGACCCCGGCCGAGGCCGTCGAATTCATGAAAAGCAAACGTGAGCACATACTCTTACACACTGCTCAATGGCGAGCACTGACACAATTTTACGAAAATCACATTGAGCATAAAGCTCAAGAAAAACATAATTAGCGAACTGTCATCAAATTTCGATGATTTGTACATTGTTGTTTAGATTTTTATTTAACTGATGCGTCTCGAATTTCCCTCATCAGTGAGTACAAAAGTTTGTTATTTATGAAACGAATGACGATTAACGTATTGCAATTTTTTTAAATGATAACATCGTTCCTCCATGTTGTAAAGTATGAATAAAAAACCAAATGATTGTTATGCGTAATTTTTATGATTCAATTTTTATAATTCGTCCACTGAAAACTTGTTTTTATCAATTGTTTTCGTGTTTAGTTTCGTTAATGTTGACAGTCGCAAACTTTGTTGCTTCGTTTATGGCTTTGTCCACCAAAGAAGGAAGATTCTTTGTTCGAACTCGCGTCACTCTCATGTGACAAACTAGAGACGAATCTTCGCCTTTAGGGGCCACTGCTTGACCTCTGAAGATCGGCAAGATAATATTCATCCATGACTCCGCATTGAATGAATTCGTTACCATTTCCTGCGGAAACACACAATTCTTTTTTTGAACAACAATCAAATATTCTTGATGGAAATAGACAGTTGACAAAAGAATATTTCACCTTCGGCACGCAACAACGCGCTTTGACCTTTCCACTCGTATGAGCTATCACGAGGACCGGAGTTTTTGTACATAAATTTGTTACTCGCTGCAACAAAACTTCTTCCAGAGTTGTATTTATGGGTTGGAGACAGTGAACGACGAATGGCATCGTTGAGGTGTGAACCACGTTTTTCATCTCAGCTTCTATCGAAATTCTAAATGAAATTAGTTAAAAAAATTAGCTATGAGTAACTGTTCCCTTGATCGGGACCCAAAAATTGTAAATCATACTCTGGGGATTCTAAAATCCATACGAAAAGTGATTTATTTATTTTTTAACAAATAAGAACATGAAAAAAGAAAGGAAAATAAAGTTCTCATTGTGAAAGAATTGCTCAGTTTTTAATTATTTGTTTTAAGAGCAAAATTTGTGCACGATGCTTCTTAAGTTTTGAAATTTGAAAAGATTTATCAAATAATCGTTGAATTTTGATCTTACTTCATGTTTTCACTTTCACGGGCTCGCAATATTTTGTGCAATTCGTCCAGTTTGTCGATACATTCTCGAGTGTCAAGATAAGATACAAGTTTTTTTTCCGATCGAGTCTTCAGTCGACGTTTGGTTTCTTCGATTTTTTGCGCTATCAAATTCGACTGTATATTTCCTTTGTGAAAAGCCTCCTCGATTTCGATCACTTCCTGTTTTGCATTCTCACCAGCGAGACGAGCTAAGCGAGCTAATGGACCTGCCACCGCTTTGATCGTTCGGCTCGTTGTTCCTTGAGTTTTCATGCCCAGGACACAGAAATGCTCCAAGACTCCGGTCTTGTGAACATGAGTTCCGCAACAAGCTTCTCTGTTCGAACAATCGTTATTTACATTTGCGATCTATCATATTTCTTTCCTCAATATTTCTCAATCAAAAAGCCGGAACACGGTTGTAATTTTAAAAACGCAAATACACTTATTTTTATGGCACAACTTTCTGAATAAAATATACTCCAAAAATGGGTTGATCTGTTTTTCAATCATTTGGAATGTTCAATGTCACAACTTTCGAAAAAGGGACAATTTTTTACGGGACGATAAACTTGGGTTCCTGTCTAAAACTTTTTCGAACTTAATTTCTGAAAATTTTGTAACTTTGAAAAATAATTTCTTTATCCATGAGAGATCCGTTTTTATTTGAGATTGAGAATTCCAAAAAATTGAAACCTTTTCTTATGGACACAACTTTGTAAATCAAAACGTTAAATAATTCGAAAGAAATCGTAGAAAGAGCTAGGGCATTACTTGGATTTCAAGTTTTCGGCGTCGATTTCAACGATCCGAATTTCCGTATCCGGGTAAACTTCGCCTGGAATAATGGTGAGATTTTTTTCAGCGAGCAACCCAGCCATGTCCACAATTTTCGTATTCACAGGAGCGTCATTCGCTATGCAGTCATTAATTAATTTTTCAATATTGGCGACTTGTTCAGTGTCGACTTTTTCTCCGAAAATGTTGAATTGAAACATTAAATTTTCTTTGGAGACGAGGCTACTCCGTTGCGAAATAATTGGAAGAACTTTTCTCAGTGCCGCGTTCAACAAATGATTGGCCGTGTGATTTCTCATGAGAGCAGTTCTGTTCATCGCGTCTATTGAAACCTCGCAATCATCTCCTGCTTGTAATTCAGCTTCGGAACTTCTGCGAAACAAAAACTATCTCGTTATTGAAACATTTATTCAAAAATGCAGAACCCAAGGTTTTTCGAACGAAAACAATTTCATACTGACTCTGTATCCCATGTGACGAAATGTCCCACATGAATAACGTAGCCACGTATTTTATGAACTTTCTCAACGTTGAATAAAAGATTTCCCATTTTTATAAAACCTTTGTCCGATAATTGACCACCCTCGGGCGAGTAAAACGGAGTTTTGTCGAGAATTATTCCAATTTCAGTTGTAGCATTGATGATAGAATTGACTCCTACCACTTTTCCACTTTGAGCTACGGTTCCTCTCAATATCGCTTGATCTTCGTCGAAAGCCAATGGTTCTGTCTCCGAAATGAGTTTACCTTTAAAATGCATGACAAAATTTCGTATGAAGAGCTTGCTAAAGTCGACTCTCTTTTGAATACCGCGAGAATCATGTAAGTTTTTAAAGAAATTACAAAACTGAAGCTGTATTATTGATATAAAAAAAACGTAAAAGCGTGTATGACAATAAATTACGACGTACCGTTAACGACGAATCCCAAAACTTTCGAGTGTACAGGTGGGAATTCATATGAATTATCATGGAATTTGTAGCGATATTTGTAACTGTCATCGGTTTTTGTTACTTTTTTCGATTCTAACAAACGTAGAGAAGTTTGCGAGAGAAGATCTTGTTGCGTTTGTCCACTAGCGATTTTCGATCGCAGTTTCGCATTTTCCAAAGCTTGGATGAAGTCGTTTTTCGAAAACGACAATGATTCGATGGATGCCAGTTCTGATATGGTTTCTGGACCAAGGCCATAGGTGTCGTAGAGTTTAAAAGCAAAATCACCATTCAAGACGCCAGTTTTTTGTCTGCGAAATTGAGAAATTTTGTAAAACTCAAGACTGACGAATCATAGTGTCTTTAAAAATTTTATCAAAACTCACAGATCTGCTAGAATATTTTGAAGGTCATTGTAAGCAGGAACCAATCCAGCTGCCGTCGTTTCGCTTATATTTTCCAACGCTGGTCGAACTTTCACCATTTTTTGCCATTGAGCTCCAGAAGTGCTTTTCAACGATTTTCTTACGTCTTGTTCGTACTGAATGATTTTTTGAACCTGTGAACAAAAGATCAGAGATTGTAATAAATTGATATCGTAAAATACTTTTTCTTGTTATTTAAATATCACACGGGCTTCTAGTTAAAAATTCTTCTCACCTGCGGCAAATTTCTCGGAATTTCGGGATACACGTCACCCAGATTTTCCGCAACGTAATTAGTCAATTCACGAAGAATATCGTTTCGTCGAAAAACATCTTCACCCACCGTTATGGCCTTGCGTAAAACTTTCCGCAATTTTGGACTGTGTAACAGAAATTTAAATTATTTGTAATATAGATTTAGTGAAACTGCGCTTGCCAAAAACTTGGACAGAATTCTGAGCCCGTTGCTAAGAAATAGTCTTGAAAAGATTTGTAAACTGATTAAGAATGAAAAAAATAAAGATTGAAAGCTGGTTATCGAGACATCGTAGTCACCAAATAAAAAAAGTATATTTTTGAGAAAAGCCCTTTGAAAAGTTATTCGTCTATTCTTTTTATTCTCAAAAAACTCGGTATCGATTGTTGAACGATTAATGAATATGTGTGCAAAATTGAAAACGTTCTCCAAAAACGAAGGTTCAAAAAATAATCCTGCCTGAAACCCTGAAAAGTGAGCCAGATCGTCGCTCTCAAGAGTTAATTTAAGTGTAATTTCTCAGTCAGAACTATTCATAATCAAATTCCTTGAAACATAATAGAAGTTGCTATTTCCCGACATTGAAAAATTAATCATAGCTGGTTGATTACGAAAGATCGTAAACAAGAATGAAATCGTACTTGTATTCAGGTATCATTCCATCAGCAAGAGCGACCGTAATCATTCTGGCATGATCTGCCAGAATTCGATATCCAGTATCGATTGAATTTTTATCAGCTTCGCCGAAGCGTCCCTCGTACTTTGGGCAACGACATAATTTTTCAATCGCGTCGAATAATGGAATAAAAAGATCGGTATCGTAATTGGATCGTTTGCCTTGAATGAGAGTGACCAATCTCTCAAATCCCATCCCCGTATCAACGTGATGTTTATCCAGAGGCTGGATTGGACCGTCATCGAATCTTTGATACTGGATAAAAACTAAATTCCACAATTCTGTGAGATCGGGATAACCCTTGTTCACGCGTGACGATTGATTGCTCGTTTGCATCGTATGATCAACGTGAATTTCTGTACATGGACCACACGGTCCACTTAAACCCATTTCCCAAAAATTGTATTGCATTCCAAAAGGCAATAATCGCTCCTCCGGAACCCCAAGGCGTCGCCATATTTCTTTGCATTCAAGATCAGCTTCTAAACCGAGCTTTTCATCTCCTGCGAAATACGTGAAATACAAATGTTCCTTCTTCAGACCATAAGGCCCTGTCAATAAATTCCAAGCATATTCACAAGCTTCAGCCTGAAAAATACAAAAAAATACAAGTGAATTCATTTTGCATGTAATTTCTTGTTACTTCTGTCATGCATGGATTTATCAAAGTCTGGGAACGGCTTAAAAATCGTAATTGCTGAAGAATCATTGAAACTTGAATAAAAATTCGTGTCAGTATATAAAAATTAAAAAGTGTTCAACTTAAGGGTAGTTCGTAGATAGTAATGTTTCAATCACCTTAAAATAATCTCCGAAGGACCAGTTTCCAAGCATTTCGAAGAAAGTATGGTGATAAGTATCGAGGCCTACAGTTTCCAGGTCATTGTGTTTGCCTCCAACTCTTATACATTTTTGGGAATTAGCTACTCGTATGGCAGGAGGATTGTGATGACCTAAAAATACTCCTTTAAACTGAAAGTAGACATTTTCCAAAGTGGCTGTATGAATTTGTAAAATTGCAGTAAACACGAATTTTCTTGTATTCCTATTTAGTTTTTAGGTGATGACAGAAACAAACCTGGTTCATGCCAGCATTAACGAATGGCAGAGTAGGATCGTTCATCGGTAAAACCGGACTAGATGGAACGTACGTGTGATCGAGATCTCTTGTAAAGTACTCCAGAAATTCTTTTCTAATAATTCTCGCACTTTTGTGAGTCATTCCGTTCGTATTGTAAGATCGTATTATCGTCATATTTCTGAGATGATATAATTGACGATTCAACATTTTTTTCTCAATTGGTTAATCGTAATTTCGACTCGAACGAAAATATAAAATAATGAATTCGCTAATCGAGCCTGCGAGTGTAAATATAACCTCAGAGATTGTTCGGGGACTTAACCAAACATGATTGAAACATTATTTTCTGACAGCACATAACTCATTGATTTTTACAATTTCTACAAATAATTATCCATTCCAGTCACACTCAATCTCCACTGACTTTTGTATCAATTTCATAAATTCATGTTCATTGAATGTCGAAAATATACGCCGGTGGACTTTAAAAATTCAAAATGGCGTTCTCAAAAAAAAACAAATTTTCATGACGGCGCCATCTGGGACGGTAAATGTACTTCGATCGCTGATATGAATTAGATTTTTGAACTTTCTTTCATCATTGATTGACGATACCCTAAAAAAAATTCTGTTGTGGTTTTAGGGATTATATACCATTTGACATATAATGATAAATATAATTAAAAAAACGATGCTGCTGCAATTTCGAAATTCGCTTCCTCTACCTCTCCACAAAAAGGTTTTCCTGTTCGAAATGTGTTGGTTCTATTTGAATACTTATTTTGTGTCAATTTTTAGGCAAAGAAGAACAATGTTGTTCGACTTCAAAACATTGTTAGTCATTTCCAAATCGATTAGCTGGTCAAATGTTTTCAACGACAAAAAAAAAAAGAATAAGTACGTCTCGTACAGGAATGTATGGGTCTCAGTAGCGAAAAATGAAGTCTTGTAATTTTGTTTTTCCCTACAGGGAAATTTATATATTTTTCAGAATTTATGAAAATAACATATGTTCGATAACTTAAGATCTAGGGCGCTCTTTCTTTTCTTTGTAGAGGGCCAGAAGCGATACATTCGCGACTTTGACGACCTTGAATCGGACGCCAGGAATATCTCCAACGGCGTGTCCTTTTCGCCCGAAACCGGCGACTAAGACCTCATCGTTCTCTTCAATGTTATTCAAACATCCATCCCGGGGGACGAACGCAGTGATCTTTTTTCCGTTCTTGATCAGTTGAACTCTGACGCATTTACGGATGGCCGAATTAGGCTGTTTGGCTTCTACTCCACTGAAAATGAAATGAAACCAAAATTGAACATTAATTAATTGAAACAAAATGCAAATCTTTGATTGTCAGATTCTTGAACAGGAGACAGTGAAAATTTGAAAAAAAGCATAAGTTACATTGTCTTCTATCACAAAAGAGGAATTACTTGTAACTTTTAGTTTTCTTGGAATATCAAGCGTCTTCAAAAACAATGTGCAATTGGACATTTATCGAGTGTACAACTGTCAGATCACTTGCGGCAATTCAGGAGGTCAACATAATGTGGAAATTTCTTGAATAGGTCTTACTCATAGATCTTAGGCTTTTTGGTAAATACAAGAAATATTAATCAATGATGATGCTATTCAATAGCAGTGTCAGTTTTAGTAGCAAAAATAGTAACTTTCTGAACAGGGGTGAAGGATTGGAGTCTTTTGCGATGAATACAAAAACTTGGTGTACTCATAATGATAACGACCAAGCTGAGCAGTTCATTTATTCTGGACGTTCTTTCATGATCAATGGAAATAATCAGCACTGTCCGCAAATATCCACAGTAGCAAAAAATAATGACATGAGTTAATAAATAATGAAATTTTAGGTTAAAAATTTAATACAATTGAATCTTACACTTTTTCGAGGACGATTCCCTTAGCATGGGAGGCTCCACCGAACGGGTTAGCCTTCCATCTAGTCCCAAGATGGGCTTTTTTGAAATCATTATCGTGCCATCTCTGCTCTCGTCTATGGTTCACGTGTTTTCTCGCTGTCCGAAGACCACGTGGTTTACCTGCGTCAAAAAAATAAATTTCATAATTAAGTAGGAAAACTAAAACGAAAACAAACGTGAATAAACGACGGCGAAGAATTTGATTTTCGGAGACTATTAGCTTAGAATCTAGATTCAAGAACGATAATTGATGAATTGCATTTGTAGAAACAGTGGACGAACGGCGTGTCGACAGGCAGTGAACAGACAACTTTTTTTCTACACCTCAATTTGCCGGGATACGAAAATATTACGATTTTCGATACCCACAAAAGATTGGAGTTGTTGAAAAGACGAAAATTTTGACGTGTGGAGCTTATTTGGAATGTCGAATAACGAGAAAATTAATAAAAACAGAGGAATGCCCTCTACGTACCCATCGTGTTCGATCTAAGGTTCGACCGGAAGAAAGCTCACCGCCATGAACGGGAAATTGTTCTCCTTGTTCTTGCTCCTTATTGGCTATCTCCCTCTTCATAGCGGAATGTGCTGCCATCAACGGGAAATCATGAGAATCAACAGGGACGTAACTTACTTACTTCGAAGTCGTAAGATTGGCAGCACTGCTGCTACCCTAGGAATTTTAACAATCGATAATCGTAGTCACGAGAGAAATCATGGAAAACGATTGGCTAAACCGGATACCGGCCAGCGCGGGAAATTTGGAATAATCCGAGACTAAGCACTACGTCTCAAATGATCGTGAACAAAATGAATAAAAATACGATTAACAGTTATTTATTATCATTTTTACAAGGTCATGAGTGACTGACGGTTTCGTATTGAAGATTTCACAGTCAAGTGGATACATTCATCAGATATTGTCGGTATGCAGTTTCTTTGAAAGTATTATCCTTTCAAGGCCTTAGCGGCCTCGTCAATAAACGTAGCAAGCTTTACATCTCGTTTAGAAAGGCCGTTTACATCGTGAGAAGACAAAGTAATGTTGACTTTATTGTAAACGTTGAACCATTCTGGATGATGGTCCATTTTTTCTGCCTGCAGGGCAACTCTAGTCATAAAACCAAAAGCCTGTGAAAGAAAATAAATCGTTATTTTAGCGGAGAAATAAAAATGTTCAGTTTAGGAAATTACTCAATAACAATTATCAGTGGACGAAGAATGAAATAAATGGTACGATTTCCAAAAAGATTTTTGTATCTATCTTTAATATTTTATCATTTATTTATACCGGAATCGTTTTTTTTATACCTGATTAAAATTTCCGAATACGAATTCCTTGTATATCGCATCTCTCTCGGTTTGAACGGTCCATCCACTTGTCAGCAGAGGATCCAAAACACTGGCTCTATCTTCGGCGGTAAGTTTCGTCTAATCATAAAAATGAAGTTGCCAATCAATGAAAACAGTCGAAGATTTTTTGTTATAATTATGATTCATGCGTCAAGATTTTTAGTGACGAGCGGTAAACGGATCAATAATAATCATTAAAATAACACCTGTTAGATGGACGGATGCTGTGCCGTAAAAATTGAATCTCGTTAAACGACAACATTGTATTAATACGTTTTTTTTATTTATTGTTAAAATTTTTGTGGTGTTGATTTTATGTAATTTTTATTAATTTTATGTCAATTTTGGGCACTTACCATTTTTATTTTCTTCGGAGCAACAGCTGCCACGTACCGTTCACCAGGACGAAATATCGACGATCCAATTCCCCCACCAACACTCGTAAGCAGACGCCTTCCCACCACAATCGCCATGTTTCTTAACCTATGACTCTTCTCAAAAAATAAACACAACAGTGATTCTGAAATTTCGGTCCTTTCGGTTCAGATTTCTCGTAATATATCTTCTGGAATCTTTTCAATTTAACGTTACAGCAAAATTCGAAAATTTTCGATACCTAATCACGAATTGATGTTTATTTATAACCTCGATCCTTGTTTTCCAAATCCCATGTTGCATTTTTTTAAATTTTCAACAAAGAAATATATTGTTATTGATAACGAAATATATACTAACCTTGATCGAAAGGCTGCACCTTTTTCAACAGTTCTTTTCAAACTTAGTACTTGAATCCTAGTACCGAATTTTATGAGCTCATCATCCAGTGAAGATTCACCAGTGAATGACTGCTATAATAATGACTATAAGTAAATTACTGCTTTTTGTTGATAAAATATTTACGACGAATACTTATTATGACATATGTAAAATAATATTTTTTGCATATTGGGCCCGCATGTATTTTTTCGAAAATTTAGTTGTACATTTGATCTGCTTTGTGAAAAAATACAAAAACTTGTCTCTTTTTCACTCTTTCGCACCTTTTGTGCAATTTATAGAGATTTTCAAATTGAATATTCACCTCATGTAATTTCAACTGCATCATTTTCTTCGTCAAAGGAAAAACGAAAAGAATACTGTACAATAAAATTCTAATATCGCGTTCAAGGAACATTTCATGTGAACTGAAGATTGGGGTCGTTTTCAACTCCATTGTAGGATTCACGTTTGGAAAATAGATTGTAAGGGTCCAGGGTTGAACGGTTTTTATAATAAAGTGGTAAAGGGAAGATTCCAGCAATTATTGGGTTGTAAAAGTTATCATTATTATCATTCTTATTGATTTTTTCAGACGTAGATTTTGAATTGAGTTGATTACATTAGGATTCTGTGAAAATTTGTTTCGGATTGTTTATGAACGGCAATTATTTGAAGTGAAGGATAACATACTGAGATTTTATAAAATCATATTTCAATGTTTTTGTATTATTTATAAACATTATACTATGCTTTCAATTGTTGCACGTATAAGTTGATCGTCTTTTTTAATGAAAATCGAATCAGCACATTCTTTGATCATGTAATGTTGGAAACTGTGCTATGAATGTAATTACAAATTAACCAATATTTTATCGCCTGAAGAATTGTATTGAACAACTCGTTGATCAACGTTTACAACTTGTATTAAAAAAATCTCTTTGAATAAACTACGAAAAGTAACTGCCCACCGAAATCATCTCAATTTTTTTCCTTTTCGTATTGTGCTCAAAGGAGCTGGCAGAGGAATTTTTAAGCAGAAGAGTTTCTTATTGTCCTTGGAGGGCTGCGCTCCAATTATCCTTGCAAGATCAGCGAATTTCTTCACCCCGATTCGAGTACTGCTGAATAGCGTTATGAAAAGTTCCATATCCAGGGTGAAATTCCATAACATAAAAGCCATTATCATACAGTGTATGATACCTTTGTCCTTCATACTGGTTGGCCGTTGCCTTATGAACAAAAAGCACAGAAATAGGAAACCAGAAACATTTTTCAGTGTTGAATAAGCGATCGTACCCATTCGTTCGATTTTTTTGCCAATTTCTTACCTTCCATTTGCACCAACCATACTATACTTTTCAATAATGTAATTATTGAATTGTTCCGAATACGGATAAATTTCTAGGTATCGTTTTTTCACGTCTCTGAAAGGCACGTTGAACCAGTCTCTCACAGTCTCTATGTACTCCAACATAGCTACTTTTTTATTTTTCTTTGATTCGATCTGCAATCTCTTCAACGTTTTCACGTAAAACTCTGATTTACTGAAATTTCAAAATTTCATGTTTTAACAAATTCAGCAAAGAGATCAAAATAAGCAGACTAAGAATTTTTCACACTTACTGTTCGGTGCTGCTTTCCATGATTTCGTCGATTCGGTCGTACACGGATTTCAACACTTCTTCAGGGACAATGTCATACACGTTATAAACATCTTTAGGATTTGCCGCTTCTCTATTACACGGAGGCAATTGATCAGTCGCGGTGGAATCATTGTTTGTTGATTTTACACTCAACTCTCCTCTATCGATTTCAACATCTGTTGGAATATTTTCAAAGTTATGCCAAAAATATAATTTTCATAAGATTCTCTCTCCACTGGAGCATTTAGCTACTGATAAAACATTGTAATTTGTCAGTTTAAGGAAAAATAGAACTCTTACCTGCGACACTTTTTTCTAGTTGTTCTTGCGCAGATGAAATGTTGATCCTCAATCTTTCATGGAGTTCTGTTCTTCTCTTAGTCTTCTTCGATCCAAACTGTTTATTCAGAGCACCAATTTTCTCAATGTTACTCCGTGTCTCGTCAATATTCACTTGCTTGTCTAGAACGGGCGCAACTTCCCATCTTTCTGCTTGTATCAACTTTATTTTCCCTGTCCTTTTACTGTGAATCGCTAGCATAGTGTATGTCAGCTCTTTTTCTGGGTCCGGGCGATATCCTTTATAGACTATTTGTCCGTTGGACATTGCCAATACGGTACTTTGTTTCTTCTTGTCGTAATAAATGCCACAGTCCATGCGATTTGTTTCTTCATCTTTGAGCGCCCCATTTTGAAAATTGACTGGAATAAATTTATTAATTAGATGTTTGTCTTGTTGGACCCTTTCTTTAGTTTACATAATTAGGTAATAACATAAAAATTACATGGGTTAACACAACCCCAGTGTCTTTTTACTGTCGCCAACTCAAAAAGAACAATTATTGAAAATATAAATAGGAAAAATTATTAGTTTCAAACAAATCAGATGTTTTTGAAGTTTGTGTCTATGGAACACAATAAAAAAGCTCATGGATTTACCAATTTATCGATTTTTCATCTTGCTCAAATTTTTATTGCAAATGTCACAAATAAGCTTCAGTTTCTACTGAAGAATGGAATTTCACTGCAATACGACGATGGAATCTTCAACATTGTTTTCTAAGGCTCAAGTATACACTGAATTTGTTGCTACATTTATTTTCCGAACTACCTTAAGCAATATTTTAATTCTAAAATTTATGAGATCGTGTTTGTAAAACTTAATATTAAGACAAAGTGAAGTTACAGCACAATATCGGAGGAAAGTTCTTTCGTTTGAATTTTGTGCATCGACGTGGAGACTACTGTAACATTAACCTATAATAAACGTAAAATAACTTACCAATAATCGGTTGTATTTTGCTTGGTTGAATAATAACTTCATCAATCACTGCTTCAGTAGATTCACTCATGTTTTTTAATGATTAGTTTATGTATTCGTACATTGATCAATATTTTTGGAAAAACCGAACGTCAACCTCTGTTCAACGTGTTTTCGAGGCCGATAAAATTACACACGCGATGATCTTTCAAGCAGAGCGGTGTGCCATGTGCTTTCTACAACAGTGCCATCATCGATATAGTGAAATATTTAAGCTTGGGAATCTAAACGAACCAATCTACCGTCGGTACGGAAGATTTTTTGAAACTACTTGCTTTTTTCAGAAATCAAAACAAATACGATCGGCTTCAAGAATCGCTACTTTTTTTTTTAGTTAAATTCGAAAACATCGATGTTGGAATGAGCTACGATATACGAGAGATTTATATCTCTTGCTTCATTTTGATTATTATTCGATCTATGGCTTTAAAAACCGAACATAACGCATGGGACGATGATTTAAATGAATATAAACGACAGCATGATTGATATAGTTTCTTTTTATTAACTTTTTTCTCCATTTCACAACATTAATCTCTTTTTTCGAGACTCTTCATGTGCTCGTAACAGAAGTCGTTTTCTCCGTAGGAAGTTTCCAGCGCATTGAGAAGCTTGAGTTACTCAAAGAGCCAGGAAAGACGTCCTCCAATTGCATTTTCGCTTCTTGAAGGGAATTGCGATTTGTAGTTGACATCCAGAATTGAGTTCATCTCAGCGGGTCCACCATGGAGTCCTTACCCGGGGTTCGATCTATTACAAAAATCTTGATTATTGCATGTAGAATAATAAGATGAATTAAACGAGGTCTCGAAGTATGTAAATTATTATGGAGCACTATATTCATTAATATTTATCTAGCGTTTCAATGGTTTTTATATTAATGCACTCGAACAATATCAATTTTTGTAAACACAAATTAGAAACAAAAATAAACAATTTGTTTATGTGGAAATAGCTTGTCTCGTATTGAAAGCTCGCTGACTTTTCATCGTCGTGGAGGCCACGAGGGCGTAATATGTACATAATGTTTATATTATTATAACACGGTATAAATATGAGGAGCCGCGGCAGCGGCTCAATGCCAAGTATGGAAAAGATTTTTTTAAACAGAAATCGCCATGCCAACGCGAGCTCGAACGCTGCCGCACTCTATTACACTCCAATATGAGGATTTTCCGATTATTTTTTCAATACAAATGATACGCAATTCGCAGTTAAACGCCTCGTGTTCTTTTTTTCTTATAATTCTTTTTTTTTTTATAATTTTTTTTTTTTACGTGAAATAGCACCTAGACATATTAGTGATAATTAAATTGGGCGCACGCACGCTTGTTCAAACATACCTTTGAGCATCGCATTATTCAAAGCACGCCAGCTTCGTGTGTCTGTGTGTCTCTGTACGCAAACGCATTTATTGCGATCTCTCCGCTCTCTATCCAAGTATCTCGCTCGAATTCATTTCTCATTTTTATATTGTATTGTTTGTTTGGTTCTCTCGCAATAATCGTCGTCGAAATTCATCGGTTCGCGAGTCAGACAGAGCGAGGATAACGGGACGAGTGAAGTATTGTCGCTGTTGATTATCTCGAACTCGAAATTCGAGATTTAAACGAACTAGCTCGCTTGCTCGCTCGCGGCCACGTACCCCAACACACCATCACACTTTCATTTCGTTTCTGCATCTTCGCTCATTGCATTCCTAACTCGATGAGTATTCATTACAAATTGCATCATTTTTCAAGAGATACAACCATTAGTAGAAAATCCTAAAGCTCGAAACTATTGAAGGTTTTAATTGTGAATTATTAATAAAAATAGAGGAAACAAGCGATAAAATTGATTCTACAAATGAACAGCATCGTTTAAACCATCGAAAGTCTTACTGTTTGAATAATGTTCGAAATATGGACTTCATGTGGAATAAATGATAAATGAATATTTTTTATTTCGTTTGTGCGGTGTGAAAAAAAGAAACGAGAAAAATCAAAGACATGGTCGTATCTCCTCAAAAGATGTCTAATAATTATTGTACATCGAAGAAATTCGCATTTTTTTTATATCACTTTCGTTTTCGCCTTTATTCAATGAACATTCAAAACATTATTTTATTTTTTTACATATAAAACGAAAAAAACAAATCGTACAGCATCGTGTTTAATTGTATTCTGTGTTCGTTATTTTGTTTTTTTTTCTATTCGATCCTGTTGCTGGATAAATTTTCCCGTTTTATAATATTCTACACTAAGGAGTGCTTACTCGAATTGAACAGTCCTTAAGTTTACTTAGTTTTATTCATCTTTTCCTACGTTATAAGAAAACGTAATCCTAAACTTTCACATATTCATTTGAAGTTGTTCTTGTTCTCGAGTCGTCGATATAAGTCGGCTGAGTAAATTAAATGAGTGAAAAAAAAGAGATTAACGAGAGTGAGAAAAAGAGCCAATAATCGCAGAGCAACAGATTTGGACGAAACTGAAATATTGAACTTATAAAAATTGTTGTATTTTGGCAAAATTGTCGAAAAGATGTTTCGATGTTTGGGTGTCGTGAGATGAGTTCCAATCGATACTTGGAAAAATGAAAATAAATTGGATTCTCCGACTGCATAGATTATCACGCGATTTTATAAAACGTTTTCTCATTCTTATCGTAATCTTATGGTATTCTTAAACGTTACTGATTAATATAAATTATTATTTTTTGTTCTTTAACTGTTTTTTTTCCTCTTCTTCGTTTTCTTCGATATTTGTTTTAGTTTACGGTTCCGTCGATCGCTAGCTAAACTTTTGGGGCGAGTTTTAATCTAAATCATTTATTTTTATTTTTTCGAAACGCGATATTGGTGTTCAACAAGAGGGCAAGAGAAAAACGATGAGGTGCAGGGTGTATTCTCTCCCTTTTTTTCTTTTGTGAAAATCTTTGAATCAGGCGCACTTTTTGTTCTCATTTTTAGATTGTTTGTATGTTTGTTTTTTATTTGTTTATTTCCTAGCAACCAACGTCTCGACGATTGCGCATTGTCTGATAACGTGCGCGCCTCAATTTATTCGGATTGCGGGTACACGCATTAGTACCTCGGTGGCATCGCGTCTGCCGGACCTGGGAAGCTAAAATTTCAAAAAAAAAATGAAAAAATCGCTGGATTAATCGTCAATTTTTATTGATTCGTTTGAATTTTTTGTTTGTTTGTTTTTTTTTCGTGCCATTTTCACTCGCCTGTTTCGCAACAAACAAAATAATATTAGTATAAGATGTAACGCTGGTGTGTGGGTGCTCAACGTGGCTGATATGGCGTAAAAACAATTGGATTTTTTTTTCTTCTATTTTGCTTTCGAAGTCGCATTGAAATCCTAACAATAACGCAAATGATAATTCGTATCGACCGCGATCCACAAATCTATCCGGATTCGTGGGGAGAAAACGCTTTGGAACGCATTCCATCTCGCAATATAAACTGATCGTGCCGTCGGCGCGAAAGAAAAATCGCATCGCAGAAATTTCGCTGATCGAAATTGAAATATTTTCGCAACGGTGCCCCGTCCGACGTCTCGTTTATTCGATTATCCTTCGTGGACGCATTTGCTCAGATAGATTTAAATATTCGCACGCGATTGAACGCCACATCGGAAACGACGGAAATCGTCATACGACACGCGCAAAATTCGTTTAATCGATAAGAAAATGTTTGAACTTTTGTATGTTTTTTCCTTTCTCTCAGTCGTTACACCTTATACTTACGACATCGGACACGCCTCACGCATTCGCCGATATTTTTGTTTTGCATTGCCGAATCATATATACGCCCGAACGTCGTGGCTTGTTCTCGCGATAGAACCGTCCCTCGAATTATCATTTTTTCAAATTATTTTCTATCCCTCATTTATAAACATCAACAACCCGCTGAAATAATTGGATCTGATAATTTTACTTACCGGCTACTAGTGCGGGGAGGTCCATAAGGATCGGCTCTGTCGTAAGCATCGGCGTAACTGCAACGAATTTAAAAAAAATCCTTTAAAATAATTGAAATCATCGATTGATCGAAACGAAAATGCGATGAAAACTTATTAGAAGATACAAGAAAACTGATGTGCTTACGAGAACACATAATAAAATTGAAAAAATTCGATATTAATGTTTGATCCGTAGGAAAAGTATTGAATCTCTAATTAAATATTTTAATTTGAGATTTCTGAATGCAAGGTCGTTTATTTTTCCCTTTGAACTCACCCTCCACCGACTGGTGGATATCCACCACTGGTGACCGCACTTCCTGCTCGTCTGCTATACATGTCGGTTTGAGGTCCACCGGTGCTGTAACTGGGTCCTCCAGTGCTATAGCTTGGCCCACCGCTGATAGGTCTGTTGGATTGTACGAAAATAATGAATCATTCTAGTTATAAAAATGTGCTTTTTCCATGCAATTCTACAAACACCGTTTCAAAAAGCATCTGGAGAGTCAAAAAATTCCTAATAAACATCTTTCGAAATGTTATTTTCAAGGAAACCATTCAATTATTTGGAACTACACTGTTCGTGATTGAATGTACATATTGAGAACATTATTCGTGTTTGAAAAAAAAAACCAAACGATTAAAAAAGCCATAGATATAAAAATAAAGAATAAATTAATCGAAATAGTCACTAATTTCAATAGATTTCAGACAAAGTCAGTATGAATCCAGTTTACTCAAAATATTGTGAACAAAATAGAAATCATTGCGTGTAAACGCGTAACACAAATTTTTAACAAAGATCGTTCCAAAACATTTTTGATAAAATACAGTAGTAGAAAAATTCATTTTTTCTAAGCCTGCTAGGTGTGGATGCTCCTCAATACAAATTATGTGATATAAAAAGGGTTTCGTCATATGTTGGAAAAAAAAATCTATTTAAATCGATCAATTTCTTACCCATAGCCGACATCGGAATATCCAGTTCCGTAACCACTGGCAGCTACGCTTCCACCGTTTCTCATTGGTCCCGCAGAGCTGCGATCGTAATCGCTTCTCGAAGTGTTATAATCGACGGCTCGTCCGCCTCCGTAACTGTCGGTGCGACCGTAATCGACTGGCGCACTGCGACTATAGTCACTGCTCACGGGAGCTAGAATAATGAATAAAAGATACAAATAAAAATTGATGTCAACGAACAAAAAGTGTGACGAACTGACTGCAATTAATTGCGATTCGGGGCAAAGTCACAGAAACATTTATTCTGCAGTTATTCGGATTCAGAAGTGGGTCGTGCATGGAGTTTAATTATCGAGACATTGATGCGGTTCCTGGTCAAAAATCGTCTTATCGCTTAATCAATCTAATTGTTTACTGTCTTGTAAATGAATTCCTATTTCGAAATGAAGGAAAAAATGTGGAATTGACAGTTTGAAGACGCAATAATCAGTGGTCTCGTACCATAGGCCGTTGTGCCGTAATCCGTTCTGGCACCGTAATCAGCAGTTCGTCCGTAATCTGCTGTCCTTCCGTAATCAGCAGTAGTTGTACCATAACCACCAACTGTGCCACTGGCTGGTCCATATCCACCTCCCATGGATGCGGATGAAGTGTATCCTCCCATCGAAGATTGGCCTACACTTTGGCCGTAACCACGACTGTCCGCGTAACCGGTATCATAGGCACTTGTTCTTCCGCTGTAATCACCGCCACCCCCTCTTCCATAGTCAGCATAACCGCTCGACACGGCGCCGGAAGAATTGTAGTCGACTGCAAATCAAGTTTTCAACTTTTCATTATTTTTCACGTTCACGATAATTCATTTCTATTTGAGTTCCAATAGATTCGTTATTTTAGTTTTTGTTTTCCAATTGATGTTCATAGGAATTTTCTTCAGATAATATTCGAGGAAAATGCAATGAGATCTGGCGATTTCATTCTTTCGGGATTTTGTGAAAAATCGAGAGAGCTAGTTACAAGAATTTAATTTCTCGGAGATATTTTTACAAAGATAGACGAAAATCTAGACGTTTTTACAAACCTCTTCTGTCATTATAAGGACCAGGTCTGACATCTCTACCTCCATCTCGTCCGCCACGGCCACCTCTCATTGGGCCAGCGCGACGATCGTCTCTGCGACCGCCACTACCACCAGGGCCTCCTCCGCGCGATTTTCCTCCTGTAGATTGTTCAACATTTATCGTTGCTCCCTTGAAATTTGAATTGTGAAGGGCTTTAATCGCCGAAGCTGCATCTTCCTCTCTTGCCATGTGTACAAAACCATAACGGTTCATAACATCGCACTCCGTTACTTCGCCAAAACGAAGGAACAATTGGCGAAGCTCGTCATTTCGACAATTCTCTGGCAGACGCCCTACAAATATTTTGGTCTTCCTCTACAAGTCCAAAAATGAATTAATAATTTATTATTATTATTATTATTATTGTTATATGCTCACGAGTGAGTTGTTGTTATGTTTATTTATGTCAGAAATAATTTGATTACCATAAGTAAAAGAAAAATGGAATACTGTATCTTTTGAAATCGACCATACAAGTCTTAAAACACCGAGTATGGTGTCTGTTCAAGATTACGTTTGTTCTAGCTCCGAGTCATCAAAGACGACCATTTTGTATTTTTCATTGAAGTAGAAAATCACAAAAACTTTTGGAGCACGTGTGAGTAATAATGAGAAAGTATGAAATATTTCTTACCGGCATGTTCGAGGAAACCATCTTCTGTAGAGAAATCGAAAAGAAAAAAAAATCAAAAACGAAGAATTGAATTAGTGTGACGTCATGATGATAGACGAGAAATCTTATTATATTTGTATTATTATGATTATTCTTGGGCACTAATTGGTTATGTAATAACAGGTGTTTTACCGCTCGATTTTGCGAAAATGGAGCAGATTTAGAGGTCTCCCGCCGTCTCGTCAAGAAAATACTTTTTCTATATCGTTTACGCAACGAAAATATTATGTGTGCGATAATTTACTGCTCGGATGTATGGAAAAAAATGATACTACGCGGAACAGACGCTCGAGGCCACGAGACTGAACTGAAAGTTGGAATTGGAAATGAGAAAGGAAAAATTGACTACAGCTTATCCGTTGCGAAGATATTTTCGATTGTTTAACAAAATTATAGTATGAGTCGTGTCACCATTAGCAACTCGACAATACATTGGTGGAAAGTTTGGAATACGTGGACGAATAGAAAATAAGAAGCCCGCCCAAAAGTCGAGTGCCGGTCGAACGCGGCGTGCACTCTCACGAACCACGCAAGCATCCATTTCGGCTCAATTTACATTTTTTTTTTCTTTTTTGAAATCGACTTTGAAAAAATATAATGAATAGCAGCCCACTACATTATGTTGTTCTGTACTCACGTTTTCGGACGACGTTTTGACGAAATAAAATGAAAACAAAAAAGTGTCGCGCGTTATCGAGCGACGCCACAAAAATTTTCGGAGTTAATGAAGAGACACAATGGCGTTGGTGACACAAAAATTGCTGGATTGCCGTTGCCGAATTTATCGGAGTACGGAACAACCGGAAGTTGGACAATGTATCGTCGCGACATCTTTGAATCAGTTCATAAAAACCCTCATTGGACAAACATAATTCATGGCCGATCCATCTTGACGAAGGGCGCGAAAACGGAGATTTTTGATTCCAGAAACAATTCATGAAGGAAAATCCACATCTTTTATTTCGAATTATATTTTGATAAGTTATTTGAGTAACCAGGGAATATGTGTCAAAATAAAAATATTGTTATCTTAAAATATATTTTATACAAAATAATGATTTTCAAGAATTACAGTTCAATTAACAATAATGTTTATACCTTTTTGGGCATTTTTCTCAGTAACTCATTAGTTGATAAATGCATAATAAAAAAAACCGCACTGCTATTTATATATGTTTCACGAGAATAGTAGAAAGATACGTGATTTTTTTCATTTAATTATACGTGTTCATTCAGTCAAATCGATTTTGGACGTAATGACGTAATAACCATCCTCCGCTTTTTTTACACCTCGTTGACACAGTTGAATCGATGTCAACGGCAATTCACCAAAATAATAATCCTTATGAACCTAAAACATTTAAATAATATATTGATGATAAAATTATTATGAATGAGAAATAACGAATGTCAAAGAGTAGTAGATTTTTTTTTGTGTCCATAACCTTTAGAATGTTGGTTGCATCAAATTTTTCGTGTCGTTGATAATGCGTTGCTCCATGAACCAACAAGAATGACGAATTCATTACTGTCATATGTAATTTAACATGATCTCTTTCTTTCTTCATTAAATCTGAAAAAAAAACGAATTGTTCAGTAATCGAATGACAAATGGAACTGATTGACCAATTTTCCAATAAAATACTATTTTCGTGCCTATATATAGAACCGAAAAAATGAATAATTATTCTTGTTTGCAGTTAAGTATCTAAATTTATGTTTTAAGAGATGAAAAATGTAGCATTTCCAGTTTGACTTTTTGAGTCGTAATGACGCTAATATTTTACAAAATCAAATTATCTCTAAACACAAAAGGTCGAAATTCAAGAGGAAAAAGTTTTTAACGAAGAATAAACCGTTCGTTTGAAATTATTCTACCAAACATGTGAACACCTGGTTTAATGGAAAACGAATATTGTACCTTTCTCTGTGAAAAAATTGGCAACTTTATCAACCAATTCTTGCAGCAAGTCATTATCGCTGCACACTTTGCCATAAACTACAGAAACTTTAGAAAGATCATCGTTCATACACTCTAGTCCTTGTATTTTTATTGTTATTGGATTCTTTACTTTTTCAAGAAATGGTCTGAAAATAGCAATAGTCATAATATAATTAACAATAATAGTTTCACTACAGAATGTTTGCGACATAGTTTTTTAATAACAAGACAAAGAGCGTTATATCCATCCTATTTACTTGATTATCTGTTCCTCGCACTGGGCAAGAGCTTGAGTCGCGCTTTGAACTTCTTTATCTTCCACCAAATAGAGCATTCCTATCGTCAAGTGCATTTTTTCCGGTTTTTGGAATAACCCTTCCTGAATACCTCGAGCATTTTTTCCAGTGTCACTGAGAACGATGCTCTTGAAATTTTCATAATTAGTCGCTATTGTTTTGTCAATCAAAGGTATCGCAATAAAGTGCGTTGGTTTGATTTTTTTTTTTGAACTTTCGACCAACAAATCTATCCTATGTCTGGCGGATAACACCGCAGTACGGCTGGAGCTTGTTATCACTGGAATAGAAGAAAAATGAGTCACATTAAACAAACTTTGTTTCAATATAATTATCTTAGATCCAATTGGAATTATTTATTGGAGGAAATTCTTTTAGATTTGTTTATTAGAATTTATAAGATTTCGTAGAGATTTTCAAATTCATAAGTTGATTTAAAAAATGTCTATTATTGGGACGTGAAAAAGCAAATAAAATATTGCTGAACGTTTGGTTTTTTTATTCTTTACCTATGTCACCATCTGCGCCCAATCTTGGGATTTTTATATTAGTTTTTGTTTCACTTTCGATCTTCTTTTTATTGGCTCCATTAGGTCCGATTATAAATCTAAAGTACGCACTGAAAAAATGAGACGAAAAGATTTTCCTGAATCCACGTGAACGCACGAAGTTATAAAAAAACGAATAAAGACAGCACGGAAATGAAGGGATATTTGAGTAACGTAGAAGAAAATGTTTGAATTTTTGGCCAATTCAAAATAAGAGCAAAGTATTTATAAACAACGCACTTGGGAACGTGAAAAGAATGTTTGTATCTGCCGTCTTTTATCGGTGTTATATCGATGTCTATGGGAAAAGTATCCTCGTTGAGATCGCAAAATTCCTGAGGATTTGAATCTTCTACGTATGGTGTTGAAGCAAGGTCTTTCGCTGACCAAGCATTACTTTCAAAAAACCTATAACACCTTCCTTCGATCCACATTAATTTGGGTTCCATGATGTCCATCTTTTGTTTTCATAGGAAAATCAAAATAGCTTTGAAATATATCGTGAGAATGGATTGCTTGCGTTTATCAGAATATTACTGTAATGACAACTCCAGCCTCCAGCTGGCTTCGCGCAACAGCTGATCATGTCAAGAACTACGTCGTCACGACCAGAGTAAATGGCGGATTTTTAGAGCTACATAAAACTGGCCAGACTGTTGTGACTTTCGCACTTTTTGTGTTGTTCAGTTTGTTCCTCGTTTGTTCCTGAATGTTTGATCAATAAGAGTGATTGCTTGAAAATATTTTTCGACAAACAACCAAAACATCAGAGCGTTGACCATAGCTGAATTTTCTTACAATTCGAATTCTCCGAATGTTAATCGATACCAAATCGTTCGTAAGTCAATAATACCCAGATGTTTGTTTGTTCATTCTTCTGAAAAATGACTAGAAGCAATTTCATGTGAGGGTTCTCCAAATTCTAAAATGATCATATGAAAAAATACATGGAGTGTTGAGGGAAAGGAGCAGAAAGAAGACCGAGCGCTAGCAACGTGGCGAAGTGACGAACGTGGAATTCGTCGCTAGAGTTCGCTTGTTCTTTTTTGCAAGGAGAGCCGCGGAATTACGAATCATATACTTGATTATGGCAGAGATTTCGTCCGGTAGGCTTTTTTGTTTTGGTTTGTAAGGGTGGCCATAAAAACGTTTTTCATTTTTTCTCTCCTTTTTTCTTATGTTTTTATTATTGATTTTCCATCGTACATATTACAATAACCTTCAGCTCGGTATACACCTGTTGATCTTAACTCCATTGTAATAATACGTAATTTACAAAACTTTCTTAAGCGATGACATGGTTCTTTTTTTAATTACAGTCTCAATGGGAAAGTGAAATGTTGCTAGTTTCCCATTTTTGGATAAAGCATCGGTTAGCACTTTGATCAGTGTAAAAGTAGCACGGTTGAGACTGTTGACATTCAATGTTCACGTGTATTTTCATATTATTTATGTTCCTCATAAACTCGCTGAAATAACGCCAAGTAGCCAGAATCACAGCCTAACACACCCCCATTCGTAAAATACTCGCAAATTAGCAGGCGATCGACTCGCAGATTTCAATGACAAATTCTCACAAATAAATAAAATAAAAATCGTTAGAACGAGCAAGCGAGAATCGATGATTTATCTTTTATCAAACTTTCATCAGCGATGACTGCTTTGGAAAACATAGTTATTGAATAAATTATTTACAGGCAAATGGATATAATTATCAACTAAAGAGGCGTTTATGGCATTTCAGGAGTTTTTGACGTATTACGACTGACTGTCGATATCGTCGTTCGCACGCACTCGTCGTCTCCTACTTCATTGCGTTTTCTTATAACAACTGGAATGTTGACTTATTAGACGTTATCAAAGTCGAATGAAAACCCAAAAAGGCAAACTAAAATATTCAACATCGTGAAAAGTGACAGGAAGAATCGATCAAATAATACTGAGAAGGAAGAATTAAGACTGAGCTTGTTTTAAGGTGATCGATCACTTACGAAGCCTGACCTCGAATTTTCTCCGTCGATTTTCGAAATTGAATATTTTTGACATATTTTTGCCATCGTCCGACATCCGCTGAGGGAGCTCTCTCGTGATTAGCCAAACGACATCAAAACATTCTGATTTGAAAAATTCGAGGTCAGGCTCCGAGACTGAGCAATCACCTTAAGCAAATTTATGATTTTCTTCTTTCCATATCCAACTAATGATCTAGCAGGAACGACTTTTATCAACGCGAGAAATGTCCGAGACACTGATTTTTAAAGAATCATTAATTATTTGCGAACTAGAAAATTAGTAGCACACTTCACATTTATAGTCGAATAAATCATTCCAATTCGAAGCAATAGAATTTCAAAAAATTCATTCGATTACGCGAATTTTTGGGTCTGTATCCGAGTTTTTTGTTCAGGTAAAATGATTATTCTTGTAAAAACTGTACTTCTGTATTGTTTCAGTTATTTGATTTGATATTAGACAGAATCTTTCTTCTTTCTGTAATAGATAATATTTTTAAGAGAGTATTTGGTTCGTAAAGTCCATTCGGAATTTTAAATCTGTTCGAAAATATTATTCCTTGTGATCGTTTTATTTTATAAAAATGATTGAAAATGGTATTTTCGAGATAAATTGAAAATGGTATGTTTCGAAAATTGACTGCGTTACTTTCGAAACATTTATAAACAGGGGCGTGAATGGATAATCCGAAAAAAAATCGTAAATTTCACCATTCTGAACGTCCTTAATCCCTCTCGATTTATCCATCGACGAGAGACTTTTCACGACACTATTAATATCTTAAAATATTTTACAAACACCTAAGTCAAAATGTAACTGGCACGAACAGATTAATCTGTTGACTGTTCAATCGAAGACTAAAAGAAGAGGAATTTGTTTTTGGTAAACGTTACGTTTCTAGATTTTTCGAAACAATATTTGAAATGTATTGGGACGCGAAATTTTTTGGTATTTCTGCGAACAGTTGTAGACGATAAAAGGGTAAAACTTCATAAAAGGAGTTTTGTAATGGTCACAGTGAAAAAATGTATGTACATTATTTTTCCTCCACCGATTTTTGATATTGGGAACTATTGTGGATGATTGTGTTGTTTTTTTCCTTGTTTTAGAAATTTAATTCAACGTTATCGCGTGCCGCATTTGTCCCTGATAAACTGGCCCACATTTGAGATCGTCGCTTAAAACGATAATTACAATTTAGCATTTAACGATTACGGGAAGGGCTGAGAAATTAACAATCGAATGTTCGAAATAGTGGATAAATAAAAGTAAAGCTAACCAAAATGACTATCCGTACGAATTAATCTTGGTACAAATACTGTACGAACGTACGATAATAATTAACGCGACACATACCTCCATCGAAATATCAATGAAGGATGCTTCGCTAGTTGTCTAAAAAGCATGCAACAAATAGTGCCACGTCTTTCGATTTTTGATAAATATTCAAATGAGGTTTGAGACTTGGGCTTATGAATTGAGACTGAAAATTGATGCCCAGTGGTGAAAATTTCTTATAGCGAATAAAACGAACTATGACTAAAGTTTGAAGTAGTGAAACATGCATGAGAAAGAAATATCATTCTTTGAATAATTCTTTCCTTCATTTGTAAGGTTTTCATAAAGCCGCTCCTTATTTTATCGGGAACTAAAAATCGTTCCGCGCAAATAATTTGTCAACTAAATTGACAATGGTTTTGTTGGGTTTCGAAGAAAAAGTAAGTTTCAACTGTAGATTTGAAAAATCCCTGTGACTAGAATTGATTTGTCCAAAAATGTCGTCGTTAATTTGAGATTCGTATGTTTACGAAATGATTATTATTGTACGAGGTGCTTGGAGGAAGCGAGGGACGATTGTACCTCGCGGCTTGTTGCTTGGAATACGTCGATCATCGCGTTTCTCGTTTTTTCCATGAGCTCCGCAATGTCATCTGTACCCAGTCCCTCAGTCGAAATCGGTGGAAGAGTTGTGATTACAACGCGGCCTGGAATAGTTGCGATAATGAAAAAAAATTCCAATATTTTCTTTTAAATACATAAATTAAACCAAAACGTTCCCCAATCTTCATTCATATCATTTTAATATCGCTATTTACCGGCATCGAATCGCTTCTCTTTTTTCGATAAAAAGTAATAAGATGAGAAGACAACTGGCAATATCGGAAGCTGGGAATTAATGGCGACG
This sequence comes from Campoletis sonorensis, assembly GCA_013761285.1. NCBI lineage: Eukaryota > Metazoa > Arthropoda > Insecta > Hymenoptera > Ichneumonidae > Campoletis > Campoletis sonorensis. The sequence continues at coordinate 759,938 of JACEOJ010000119.1, forward strand.
TGGAAGGCACCTTTTTTAAATGGGTGAATTTGACCCGTGTTATGTCTTGTTCCCTCAGGAAATATCCATAACTTCACCTACAAAAAAATTGTTAAAATAGAAAATAAATTAAATTGATGGAACACAGAAACGTTCAATGATGTATTTTCATGGATTTAAGAAGGCAATTTGAATCTGAAAACTAAATCAAACACTTTTCGTTTCTGGAAAAATAAGGATAACTGCGAATTGGATGAAAATACGATTCACAAGATCTTCGAGAAAATCGATATATATTCTTATCAATTTGTCAATTTTGATAAATTTCAATACCACCGGAAATTCCTTACATTTATTACCAAAGTCAGATTATGTGATTTTGAAAAAGTAAAAAATTTAAGAACATTCTAAATTCAACTGAAATAGCACAATTTGTAGGACTGCTTGTGGTTTTATTATCTGCTCATAAAGTATACACTTCCTTTCACATCTTTTATTCTGAGCAGTCTAATAATTGAGGAAAAAAAAAGTTCCCCACTGATCTCCTTCGATCAGGAAACAATATTCAACTAGTATTATTCTCAAAATATCCAATTATCTGTTTTTTAGTTATTCCTCTCGCACTCACACAACTCACACAACAACAAAAGATTGCCTTTGGTGTAAGTTCACAAGAAAATTTTCTATATTTGTTAAGAAAATTGCTTTCTTGCTCCAGGATTGCAAGGATTGTTCAAATAATCTCTATCTACTGCGTAAAGAGATATGTTTAAAATTTTTGAAAAGTATAAAGAAAATCTAGATATTAAATAACCTGAACTAATGAAGGTGAAAAATATCATGACGTTGTTGCCACAATTTACCTTTTTCTCTTTGATACTATCGGTAGCCAAGTTAATGACCGTCCGTGCTTTTTCAGAGTTCATTCTATCAATGAAAATGAGGCCGCACAGCCAAGCGGCAAGTCCGAAAGGCCAAGCATAGAAAATCTCTTTCTTGGCGACTACAGTACATTTGTCCATGACGGGCCAAATATCGAACATTCCTAAAATATCCAGAGAGCTTTGATGATTGGCGACGACGATGCAAGCTTGTTCCTTTTCCAAATGTTCTCGTCCTCTTAATTCCCATCGTAAGCCAAGAAGCGTACTCACGTGATGGCAGATGGAGGATGCAAGCCTGAAAATCTTATTTAATTAAAAAAAATCCAGCCGCAGTAAGTTATAAACTTGCACTACAGCATTAACGGCGCTAGAATCAAAATTGGTGGGTAAAAAATAATATTCTGCCAAAAAAATACGTGTAAAGCATAGAAAAAAAGTTTTGCATACCTCGGAGTGAAAAGATGAACAAAAAGGAAATACGCCTACGGAGAATGACAGCAAACAAAAAAATACAAAGTAGTAAATACGAAAAAAAAAAATTTCAAACACTAAAATTCACTATTCACGTGCCATAGAGCTCACATCTAGAAGAAATTCTTACAGCATTCATGCAACTTTTGCGAACAACATTCCAAGAGAATTTCGTCGAAGCGAGATTTCGAATCAGCAAATTGTTTTTTTTTTTTTTTTTTTTCTAACGTTCTTATCTTACTAACAGGAGATTTTTGACGTTCCCCGGCCGGAACATCATTATAGGAATCACGAGGATCGCGTTCGCCATAACAATGCCATAGTACATTAAAAACTTGAAGTAATATCTGAACGTACGACTCGTCTCGTAAAGAAACGGTAGAACGAGAATAAAGCCAACGAGTATCACTTCGAAGCACGACGGTGCCATGTTTGCGTTTTCTTTTTATTTCTTTTTCTTCTAATTCTTCACAACGTCTTGCCGAAAACTTGACTCGCCGCGAGGATAGCACTTACAGTCTCGTCGATTTTGCGCGGTTTCAACAGACACTTACGCAAAGGGAAAAAAATAAAGGACTGCGTATATTTGAGTGCAGTGCCAGTCACTCTTGATACAAGCCCGGAACCCTGGGGTTGCGGAACAAATTCAACGGAAAACTTGTGCGTTTTCCCCCCGCCTCGAGGCTTTATCGCGGCTCTAAACCCATCGCCTTCGGTTTCGTATGCCTACACCAAATTGGGGATGACGCTTTGTCAGCGCCTCCAATCTCTCGAGACTCAACTAACGTTGAATGTATAAATGTACATATCAGTGGTGCAAGCTCTGTATATTTCATTCATGAGCGCCGAAGCAGCTGCTGTCGAGGTATTGTGGTTTTTTTAAATTCAATTTGTCACCCTGCGAGGTCGAATTATCCAACTCCCCAAAGTTCTCTCCACCCCCGTAACAATTCGATAATTTTGATCACTTGTTTTCCAACTGCTTAGAAATCGTTACGTACATGGTGAAAGGTTGTTTTGCATTTTCCTCTTTCCAGGAAACCTCATTCGCTAAAAACCCCCCTCGAACTCTGTGTTTTTGTTTTTAAGTTTATTTAAAAAACCATAATGTCAGCCACGTTCGTAAAATCATCAAAGCAAATATTTGCAGCTATTTAAAAAATCATCCATCCAACATCCGTTTGATGTTAGAATCTCTTTTTCATATTATTCTAGAATAGCTGGAGTGATAAGTGAGATAATGCATGTGTATATCAAGTACTGCACTTCTCATATAGAGGAGAATCTGCTGAGTAGGACAAGTAGACACTTTGCAATTAGAGCACACATTGTTCGACACTGTGCCTAGCTTTGAGTGTTCGAACTACGGCACTGTCCCGTATGCCGCATGTTTGGACACAGCGAATTGTTGTGGGTCTTGACACATGGTAGTTCTGAAATGTGTGCGTGATCGACTTTTCAAACGATCGTGAGATATTTCGGCTCTGGCACCATATGTCCTTCTGGAAGAAGGAATAAGTGCATTCCGAAATAACCTGGGCAACGATGTGGCCGTAGCAAGAAGCTTCAACATTTGCGCTCACTCTAATAATATAAAATTTTTAATGACATACGCATTTGGAATTTTTTTTATATCTTCGCGCCTCTGTTCGTCTGTCGCAAGGCGTGTTCCTGCAATACCACCCGAGGAGGTTAGTGAGAGACCGACTGTATCGGTAAAGTCATTGTTTGCTATTATTGCGTTTTCGATCCTCAACAATAAATCCAACCTTCCCTGAGTTAGTCCTTTCAAGTCGAATAAATTGATTTTTTAAAATATGAATCGCGAAATCGTTTGTCAGTGAAGAATACATTAATCAAACCGTTTTCTGGACAATATTAACGTGAAAAAGTGAAAATTAAGATTTGCCTCATGTGGAAAATGTGCCAAAAATCGAATATATTATTTTTTAAAAGTGAAACGTTTTTTCATCAATCAACGCGGTAAAGTAACCTATAAATAGTTTTTTTCGCACTATACTTGAATTATGAAAGTTTCTTGTAGCTGAATCAACTAAATTGGCGTAGTCGAAGGATTTTGTTTGAAAATCCGGTACGATTGAGTCGTACGGGCGTTGATACGACTTCGATTTATCTGCAGATAGGAGAAATTATATAAACGGAGATTTTACATTTTTCCAATATTGTTCAATTATTTTTTATTGAAAATTATGGTTTTGGGTAACAAGTGGCTAGACTACGAAAAATCACGGCTTAATCCCTCCTGGTATGTTCCCACACCGGTTGAGTGCTGTGACGATCGAGGAAAATGTGACAAATATATCGGACCGAAAGAAACCAAATATGGCCTGACAAATCCGGACCCGGCATGGCCAAGACGTCTTTGCAGCTGCGACCGAAAATTGTATAAATGTGCGTCTACAGATGTCAGTCCTTTTAGCTCCTATATTAGAAAACAATGATTGAAGAATGAAACCGCCGCTTATGTTTGCGTTTTTCTTTTGTCATTACTTCATCTATATGAGCCCGTACTGTCCCCCCACCCCTTTCCGCTTTACGTACAAAAATATACAGACAAATCCACATTTCGCAACTACGTTAGTCAGTTGAATATTTTTTCGAGTTTTCGCGTCTTCTGAACCAAAAAAACAGTTGAATTTTACGGTTCTCACATTTCTCTGTTACACAGAAGAAGAATTACTGTCACGAGAATTACGAATTGCTTCGATAAAAAATATAGACGTGACAGCTACCGTAAAAGGCAAAATTTTCATGCATTGATTCTCCTTCGACGAAGTCGAGAGAGATTTGGAAAGATCCTGACGATACAGACGTTCTATCGACGCCCATTGTTTACATTCGTTGACCCTCGGTTCTTCATTTATTTACAAAAGACCGAAATAAAAATTTGTTTATGTAATGCGCCCACAATATCTCAAAGAAAATAGTTAATTGGATTGATTAAAAACTCACTTTCAAATGATAACAGTAATATAAGTAATAAAATATTTTATTGCTCATATAACTTTTGTTCTGCACACGGTGCATTGGACTTCTTTTCCGGGAGTTCATCTATTTGTTAGGCTGGAACTTGACAGAGCCTTCAAAACAGGCACGAAGCTAATTGTTCTGAAAATTAAAATAAAATAATTGATTAGATTAAAATACAAATAAAAATATTAGAAGCCTCTGTCACACAGTCATACCATTTTCCGTCGCAGCTGCAAAGACGTCTTGGCCATGTCGGGTCTGGATTTGTCAGGCCATATTTGGTTTCGTTTGGTCCGATATATTTGTCACATTTTCCTCGATCGTCGCAGCACTCAACCGGTGTGGGAACATATCAGGAGGGATTAAGCCGTGATTTTTCGGAGTCGCCACTTATCCCTTTATTTGAAAATGAAAAAATCATTGACATCTCTCAATAATTCATGGACTTTGAATAATATTTACAAAAATACAAAAACACATGAAGGAACATCGATTGGAACGATACAAAAAATATTAGTAAATTATCAAAAATGTATTTCGTTATTTTCGTTACATCGATTATAACCTTATAAACAAATAATTACTCTCACATTATTTCGCCTCGAATTAATACAAATCTGGCCAGAGTTAAAAAACTTACCATCGTTTGAGCCGGTCGGATTTATGACTCGAGTTGAAACTATCGAAAAGGACAAAACGACGAAACTTGAAACTGAAGTTACTAGTGTGTGGAGGATACAGAGAAAACTATCTACCAAACCGAACGCTTAAATACTTGATCCGATCGAGACGTCATTTTTCTAACGTTGACGTCGATTGGTTGTTCTTATCAGTGTTTGCCTTCTTTTCAGCTATTATTCAAAGATACAACTGTGCAAATAGTTCAACATTTTTTAATTGTCTCACTGTGTCCTATTTTTGCCTCGAATATATTTTGCATCGTCATCGGTAAAAGTAAAAAGTCAAGCTTCGGCTCATCGTTGAATTAAAAACGCGTTTACGATGAATTGAAAATCTTGTGCAATTCCATCGGTTCCATTAGATTTTTTTCATTTTCAATTGTACAATCATTTTTTATTATTTTAATTAATTCTCGAAACCTGCAAACTTAAGAACCTCGTTCCATGTACGACCAACTATTGTTAAACTGTTTTTGTTTCCGGTGGAAACGAAAAAAAAATTGTTGTGACATTTTGGACACAAACAAAACGCTCACATTTCATTTCATTTTATTTTGAATACATAAAAACGGGGATCAAAAGGTATAAATGAGTCCATCGAAAACTTCAAAGTCGTTGAAATCTTTTTCAACTAGTGCTCCAGTGAAGCACATCGTTAATTCTTTTCAAATTGATATTACGTCACAATCATTCTGTAAAATTTGTCTCAAATAATACGGCTTCACATGTATTGAATATAAATCATGTTTACTCTCGGTTGAAAGACCTCAACGGTACTCGCACATATTCCACTAACGTCTCAACGTATCGGTTACAGGAGGGAAAAAACCCGCGTGCAATAGATAAGAAATAAATGACCTTCAAACTCTAGTTCGATGTATACGTTCTTCCGTTTTTTTTCCACTCACGTTTCTCAATCGAAACTTTCCATGGAATTCTATGGCGCGAGTCTTTTGGTTGAGTCCATCTTTATAACTTTATGCTTCAAACACCTTTTCGTCGTAGTCTGAGCTGTCGCTGTAGTTTGATTTCTCTTTAAATTTTCATTAAGACCCTTCAAAATACTCGACAAACAAAATTCATCGTCTAAAGAGATCACGAAACGAAAATGGAGAATTCCTTTGTACTTCCGTGTCTTCTCAGAGACTCCAGAGCCAACTTTTTTTTTCTATTTGTAGCTACAAATTTGAGCACTTAACCCTTCGCCGTATTTGAGGCACTTTGTGAACAAATGCCGATGATGCAAGAACTTTAATGGAAAATTCAATATGTAGTTGGTTCGAAGATAAGAAAACGAATTTTTTCTGCCCGCTCACCGTTCCTTTTGTCAGATGTTTCTTTTTTTCTGCAAATTGCTGAACCTTCCCATCAATTTATACATGAATAAAAAACGTAAGTTCAGAAAGTATCATCGAACTGTGCGCGCATGCACAACAGAGCAACTAAAGGGCAAAGAACAACAGTTCACTCGTGACCATGCCAAGTAAAGCATCAAAAACAAACCCGTGGAATTCTGATACCGTATATGACCTTGGGCTCTGTAGAATGCTCGCACAAATTCTCGGCATTTGGCCACTCAGTTGTCAGGATATTTTTTCAAAAATACGACTTTCTATCGTGGCTGTTCTGGAAGTATGAATAAATCACGTTTACATCATTTCTAAATCGTCACTGTCACGCTATGAAATTTTAAAACAATGATCACTTCAGATGGCAGAAGAATTTGATCTTTTTTCCTCACCAAATTAATTCTTCTGTATGATAAAAGATTTGAAATGTGCATTTTAATTGGAAGTTTTCATGCTTTTTTTTAATTTGAATCTTTTCAATTGTTTTTCTATTATCGCTGTACTCGTGGTTCGTAGAGAAATCAAAATCTTTTTAAATCACGATTATTGTGGAGAAATTATTAACAAATTTCTATTCATTTAATTGAGCAATTAAAATGTTAGATGCGACCTGAACTGTCATCGCGTTCGTTACATGATGAGAATTTATTATTTGTGATCATCAAAAATAATTTTGGAAAAGCGTCAATGACAGTTTTGAAAGATTTCTGTGAGTTTTTTATTAAATCAATGAGAATTTCAGAAATCTTTAATTTTTTTTGAGCCCCTTCAATAGTTTACGATTCGGAAAATAAAAATTAAAAAGTCATTACGTTCTGCCTAGTTTCACAGTTCGCAAATAACCTCGTGGTGATTATTTGCCGCTGTTTATTTATTGTTTTTGTTATTCAAACCAGATATCGATGGCTATAAATCTGATTCGTGAGATTTTTGCGGACTGCGTGATGGTTGACGAAATGGTGAATTTTTTGGCTCTGGTGGCATGTTCGATGATCGCGTTCCTGAAGGTCATGGTATTGCGAATGAATCGAACAAAAATGGAGCTCATAATAAAATCAGCAGTTGATGATTGGTCCAAGATCAAAGATTCAAGTGCAAGGGAAATAATGAAAAAGCACGCTCAGAGTGGAAGATTCGTATTTATATTTCAAATGGTATCAGCTTTTTTGACAGTTGTTCCACTGACATTGGCACCGTTGCCGTTCCTCGTAGCATTGCCGGCAGATCTCGAAGGACATTTTGAAAATTCGAGCAGCCCTCAAAATTTCTCGAATTTAACGTCACAATTTTACGAAGCGAATGACGTCGCTTTGCCGCGGAGTCTTCCAATGGGCACCGGATGTTTCGTTCACGATATTTCCTCAACATTTTACGCCCTCATTTACATACTCCAAGTAATTCAACTCCTGACCACATGCGCCGGTAACGTTGGAACCGATGTTTATTTCTTTTCAATCACCATGCACGTTTGCGGACAATTCGAATTACTCAAAATTCAATTTGAAAACTTCGGAGGAAGCTCGGATTTTTTTACTTGCCGTCAAGATATACGCGCACTCGTCAAAAGACACAATCATCTCATTCAACTCTCCAACAACTTTGAAGATACTTTCAACATCCTCGTACTCGCCCAACTCTCGGCAAATGCTCTTCATATGAGTCTTTTGGGTACAAAGCTTTATTTTTATCGATAAATTACACTTTTTTTTCTTCAAGCACAAACTCTTGTTTCTCATCAAACAAATAATAATCTGTTTAAAGGCAAAGTTGGCAAAGGATCGGATTTGGAAAACAGAATAAAATCTCATTTTTTATTTATCACGATTTGAACTAAGAAAGAAATTTGTTCCACTGATGACGTAAGAATTTTTTGGAAGCCAAAAAAAAGTTCTCAAAATGAAATTCTCGAACGTATATAAAAAAAAAATTCTCCCCAAAATAACTGGAAACTTTTAACAACTGGGCATAAACTTTTTGACATAATTCAAGAATGGAAATCTTTAAAACGATTTTCTCAGACGATCCTGAAGAGATTTATGAATATTTTTGAATTCCTCAAGATTATAAAAATGTTGAACATTTTTTACTGAATATTTATATTGACTAACTTCTGGAAATCGATCTCCATAGTCAGAAAAAGTACTTGTTTTAATTTCCATCAGAAAATCTGATACTCTTGATTAGTATTTGAAAAAAAAATTAATAACATTGATAAAAATTAAATAAGAAAATCCTTGAGTCGTTGTCAATTTTGTTTGGAGTAACAAAGTTGTTTTGTTACAGGTATTCAGCTTTTGATATGCATGAAAACAGGAAACAGTGTAGGAACGATACCAGTTTTAATGGCGTTTTACATTCTTAGCCTGCAATTGTTTCTGTACAGTTATGCCGGAGACTATTTAATGAGTCAAATTGAAAAAATTCGTTATGCAGCTTACTGCGGTTGTTGGTACGATTTATCGCCGACAATCGTTAAGGATTTAATGTTTATTATGTCGAGAAGTAATCGTGCGTTCAATCTGACAGCCGGCAAAGTGTTTTGCATGAATATGGACAATTTTAAAAATATTTTCAAAGCAATGGGCTCGTACTTTTCGGTGCTGAAAATAATGTTCGATGCATAATAGTGTTGCGAACTATTTTCTAACGATATTTGTGTATATCCGATGGAGTTTCAATAAAAAATGCGTCGCCGCATGGACTGTCGTTGATCGAATCGTTGTAACAAAAAAATTAGTCAAAATAGAATGTTTTTATTTTCGAAGATCGAACATTCATCTATGGAAAACAAAAGTTTACTGAACCGGGGCTGGTTCGAATGGTGAGTCGATAAAAGAACATTTTTTAATGCACGACTCACGCAAATTAATGATGCAGAAGAAATATAAAGGAAAATAAGGATGAAGGGAAAATACGTTCGATTTTATTGAAAAATGGCAAGCCAGGTCACCGAACTTTAAGGGAAAGACCTGCCTTCGAATTCATATTCATTTTCCTCTTCAGTCCTCTTCCATTTCTTCCATTTCTTTCCTTGTTTCAAGCAAACCATGAGATTCGAAAACCTCCCATGTTTCAAAGAACACTGTTATAAGTGTTCTTATTGGGCGGCTACCGTCTATTCTAGGCTCGAAAAGCTGCTCCGACAGGCAAAGAACCATGGCCTTTGTTCCTGTCTCAGTTTCGACTCTGAAATATAGTCGCTCTTGACCATTCGTATTGAGGTTTCTTCCCAGATATCTGTCGAAGGTGATATTGTCTTGAATGAAACGATGCATTGAGATCTGAATTTCAACCATGGCTGTTTGTAGATCTAAAACAACAGAAAAATGCAGTTTCGTTTAATATCATGATGTCAGTTTGACGTCTGACGTATCATAACTCTGGCGGATCGCGTCACCGAGGCTTTAGTGACCAATGGAAAAAGTACCACCAACATTTGATCCCAAAAAGTTCAGTTCCAAAGTTTGACTGTGGCAATCCGCTAGGGGAGAAAAGGAACTTTTTGTTGATGTGCTTACCATTCTGGACTTCACGGCCTAGCCGTTGTCTCGCTTCTATAAATCGATTCCGAGCTGTTTCTGCATCGGCTGCATTCGTCGCAGATACAAGATTATTTATCTCCTGAAGAAGTGGAGAAAGACGTTCAATCACTTGACTGAATTCAGTGGGAATAACTTGCGCCCAATCATCGATGTGGCGGATAAAACTGTGATACAAACCACCGAAATGACTGTTCACTTGTGCGACTACCTAAAAAGAAAATCAAAGCCCACTCAAGCCATTTTTTCTGATCGGTTTTTCTCATTTCTCACGAATCAGGCACGAATGAAGTTTCGTGCTAATGAATTTTATTGCTTACCGTGTACGGGAATTCGTCCGGCATAATCAAAAGTAGCCATGCCCACCTCAACAATTGGCTTAAGCAATTCCTCAAATTTTCATTTGGTTCACGACCTTCACCAATAGTGTTTATCAAACCAGTCAATGTTTCGGACGTCGTATATTGCGAATTTCTATATGTTTGAAGAAGATTTCCCTTCGCTTCTCGTTTGTCGCGTTTACGCAAATTTTTTTGCGCCTCTTTCCTTCCGTTACGATCAGTTCGATTTACCTCCACGTATGAATCGTAGTGTAAAGCGTCCTCTTGCTCAAGAATAACGGCCGCCGCGCTAGTAGAGCGGTTCAAAAATTTGTTGTTATTCAATAATGCACGATTAAATTCAACTGAAATGTCCACCGTTTCACGTCCACCGAACACGACATTTAACTGTTTAATTTTACTTCAATTGCTATTAACGATTGACACGTCAAATTTAAGTAAAAACACTACCCTGCACGTGAAAATTCAACTGGCGATTCCCAAATTTTGTTAAATTTAACAGGGATTGCTGTGCAATCCTAATTTCAAGGGGGAATGATTTACAAGAATCACTCTTGAAATTCGTAAACTCGTCAAGATAGTTCAAAAATATAGCTTTTGATTAATTACTTGATTAAAACATAATATACAAACCATGCAGCGACAGCACTTCCAAGAACTCCAAGACCAACATTATCTTGGTCATTTTCATCAACATAAGCAGGAACCGGGATCACTGTTCTGGGAGTAGATGCTTCGGCAGCAACTGTTCCGGTCTTTGGATCATCAAAAACGTATGGGGTTCCATGTTTAATAGTATTTATTTCGGCATGTATAGCCTTTGCTTCGGCTCCATATTTTAACGCTTCGCCGCTGGTACTGGCTGCGTCCATCTGTTCCAATTTAGCTACTTCAGCAGCTTCTAAATGACTCAACTTTATTTTAGTCGCCATTTGATTTCCCGAATAACCAGCTAAACCATCACCCACTGGAATAGCGAGTGCATCAATAATCGAACCCGCTGAAGGATTGTCAGCTACATTTTTCAACGCTGCGATATACCCTTGATCTTCACCAGATACAACAGTAGCTGTAGCATCATAGGAAACACCAGCTGCTATTCCAGCAGGAATAGCACCGATTCCTAAAATTTTCGTCAAATTTTCGTCAATTTTAGTTATACCTAAAATTCCATATTCTGTAACATTCATGCAGAGACGTTTCGTTATTCCGTCTTGTGGTCATTTCGGTCTGGATTACTACGGCCACTATTGTGACTCCTGTTTTTCATTCGAACAGGGTCTTCTAAATCGTAAAAATCAGGTGAAAATTAAAAATTCCCTAATTCGTCAGTTCCGTTAAATTTCTCATGAATTTTTCACTCAAGGTTCTTTAAAAAAAATACATTTGCACGTTTGATGTCCATTCAGTTTAGCTCATTTTTTTTCTCAATAAAACGTCAATAACCCAAACATTCTGCATGCATCAAAGTTTATTAATATCACGCTAAGGACCTCCTGTTGCTATTCCAGCAGCAGCACCACTTGCGACTACCACTGCTGATCGAGTTGCTGCATTCAACGCTCTATTTCCACCTTCATGATCTCCCGCAGCATGGTGAATAAGGCCTGTAGAAAATAAAAATCATTCCACTCTTTAGAAACGTCTTTTCCTTTTTCTTCTTAGAAACTTCTCAGAAAAAGGTCTTAGAAAAGTGTGTTAATAGTATAATCGCCTAGGTTTGAACCACCATTTTGGTTTAACATTCAGAACTACAACACCGATGGGTTACGATCCCAATATTTTGAAGGTCATTTCGCCGCGTGTTCATCTCGTTCTGTGCTATTTTAGGATATTGTTTAGACGTGTGGGCGCTTTGTTTCTTTCTTTCTCTCTCTCTCTCTCTCTCTCTCTCTCTCTCTCTTTCTCTTTCCCGGTGACTACTACGCGCCCGATTTTCAAATTTTGTTGTCTGCATATTTAATCCAATATTTTCATTACTCACTTACATGATTCCGGGTTTTGTATTGGGAAAATTAAACTTGTTCAAAAATGATTTATTAAAATCATGTATTGGGATTAAAAATGTTCTTTAATTATTCTTAAGATATTGATAAAGACAATTTTCCTGATTGAATGATAAAGAGATACAATCAAGAAAAGACATCAGCCATTGTTGTGACAAGTCTCACGGCACTCAAAAAATTACGTTACAATATTTAGGAATATACCTTTCTAAAGAAAAATAAAATGATGAATAACTTTTTCGACAAGTGCGTGTTTTAAGAAAATAAATGTTCGCAACTTTTCTGGGCCTTATATTTTTAAAGAATCTGAGTATGACTCACCCTTTGCGTGGCCGATGACAGGAATACCATTTGCGACATTGCTTACGGTACCCCCGCATATCTTCAGGGTTTCTAATGCACCTTCCGCATCTCCTGAGGCAAGCTGTACTACGGAGGTTACTTGTGAAACGACCGGGCATTCCCGAGCAAAATTTGCTGCTGTTCTTTTGGCACCTTCAGTATCCCCCGTAGCCGCTTGAACCAAGGACTTCACCTGCGATACGCCCGGTATCCAGTCTATGCCGGGCATTTTTCAAACTGTAAAAACCTTCAATAACAATTACTACTTCACTTTTAATCGTCAACCTTTTTAACAACTTTCAAGAAAGAAAAGAAAACTAACTCAAAGAACAATAGCAACGAAGGAAGTATTTCTGAAGATGTCTTTTATGCGGTTTCTGTCTCTTATCAGTTACGCGCTGATTACTTTTCTGCTAGCTGCGCATATACGCGACTGACCGGCTGTCTGCAGCCTCGGGTGTTCCTCTCAGTTCCTTTTAAACTTACTGAAGAAAGAGGAGGAAGAGCGTTACCACCACTAGTTGCCAATCGTCATGTCCACTACCACTTTATCTACGCATACTTCATCAGCGAAGTGCGATTTAGACATTCCAGAAGGAACAGTGGTGCCAGACATGCCTCTTTGCATGACGCAATATTCTAGTAGAGGGGAGATTGAAAGAGCGTTTATACAGCTCACCACTATGTGTTGGTATCAGTAATCTTCACATGCTGCCCACATACAGACCCCTAACTCTGCTCGTTCCCGCAGCCGCTCTTATTCCATGGCGTAAATCAGTCGCAGTTCGATGTGAATTCAATAATAAAACTCTTTGGATAACGACCTTATCTTCTGCTTCTTCCAATACCAGAATGTCGAGGTAAAGGTTTTCTTTCATACGTTGCTCTCTTTCATATTTTTATACATTGTGGCGTTCGATAAGACTCCCGATGTGAAAAGTGAATTGCCAACGATACTTTTTACTTTTTGTTTTCATCAAGGCGACATTCTATGAATCCGCATAATCCTCTTTCCCGAGCATAGATAAAATGACGATTTTTATTCTTACAGGATTATGTCATCCGCAGCTGGAAATAAAAATTCAACTGCTGAAGGGGAATCATATCCTGAGTCCTATCAAGAAGATGCTCTTCATTATGATTCTTATCGAGACGAAGATGAAGAAGGCCCGTACAAGACACGCGACCAAAAACTTCAATTACTCAAACAATTGGACAACAGAGAACCTTGTCCCTGGAAACTTGAAGAAGTGTATCCCAACACAGAAATAACAACTGCAGAAAAGCTGGGAGAACAAATCAAACAGTTTGAAGAATTTAAAACGCAAAGGGAATACAAAGAATACTGCGAATCCGAAAATCCTTGTAATGACACTAAGAAACGACAAGAAGGAAATAAGAATGTACCAGAAAAATAAATTCCTTTCAATCATTGATTGTGTATAAAAAGTTTATTTGTGTTTTTGATTTTTTTATATTCCCCTAAAAAACCCTTGTTCTTATTTAATTGCTTGTATTTTTAACAACAAATTCTACGATTGAGGATGTTCGGGACGTTCGTTAAAAAATGCTATCAAGATAATGACATTTTTACAGATTACACAAAAGCCATTTAAGAGTCATGACAATTCGAAGTTTAACCAAATTTGCAGGATGTCGAATGAAAAAATTGTTTTGAACTGCACCAAAATGGTTACATTGAAGAAATGTTGTCCATTTTGAGAAAATTTGCAGTTATGTAGATTAGACACATAAGGAAACAGTTCACGATAAAATATTGGACATTTACGGAATAATTAACGAGTCAATAAATAAAATTCGAATTGGCGACTCGACGTGTATTTTGTCAAATAGTTACAAAAACGAAAATGTGTTTGACAATCAAATTCAAGGCAATTTTTGCACAAAAGGTTTTCAGGTGCATACGATTGATGAAATTAATAAAAAAACTTGAGATTCTCATCGAAGGTTTTGTTTATTTATTGTTACATTTTGAATCAAACACTGTGTTAGCATGACAAATGTTCCTTTTGTTTGCAATTACAGCAGAGGATATACAATTATTTTGCAGCACCAGTCCTTGCGACGCTCGTAGATTGACTGGAATCCTAATTTCCATCTTTACGATCCACCTCACCTGCAATACCTGAAAGCAGAATTATTTCAATTCAATTTTTGCTAAAATTTATTTTGCACCATTGCAAAATAGCTACGAAGTGTTCGTTTACGAGGAAAAAGAAAAGAGCAGTTCGTAACTTTTTTTTCTGAACATTTTTGTTATAAATAAAAAAGGAGGCAGCACATACACGAACAATTCTGCTGAAAAAGTCTCACGTCGCGTGAAAAATTGCATGACAATTTTTGTAAATACATAATTTTTCCATGGAAACAAAGTGATGAGTAACTTTTTCGACAAGTGTGTGTTTTAGAGAAACAATTAGTTTCCGAACTCTTTTTGGACTTAATTTTGGACTCACCCTTTGCAATGGCAGTAGGGGGAATAGCATTTGAAACAGCAGTGCCCACTGTAGAAAGCTGTACTGCGGATGCTACATGTGAAACTACCGGGCGAGCAAAATTTTCTGCCGTTCTCCTGGCGCCCTCCGTATCGCCCGCAACTACTTGAACCAAGGACTTCATCTGCGATAGACCCGGTATCCAGTCTATCCCGGACATTTTTCAAACTGTGAAACTTCAAAACCAATTACTACTTGATTATAAACCGTCAACCCTTTTAACAACTTGGAAGCAAGCAAAGAAAACTAACTCAAAGAACAAAGCAACGAAAGAAATGTTCCTGAAGATGACTTTTATGCGGTTTCTGTCTCTTATCAGTTACGCGCTGATTACTTTCCTGCTAGCAGCGTATTTACGCGACTGATCGGCCAGCTGGTGTCTCGGGTGTTCCTCTCAGATCCTTTTAAACTTGTTGCAGAAAGAGGAGGAAAAGGGTAACCACCACTAGTTGCCAATCGTCATATCCACTGCCACTTTATCTACGCATACTTTATTCGCGAAGTGAGATTCAGATAAAGAGAGATGACGCAATATTGTAGCCGAGGGGGAGGAGGGGGGCTGAAAGAGAGTGTACATAGTTCACCACTATTTTATTCACTAATAATCCTCGCACACTGCGCCCATAGTGCTGCCAGTTTCTGTCATCGTTTTTATTTCTTGGAGTAGATGTGCTTCTAATAATAAAAGTTATTGGATAATGACGTTATCTAATGTTTCATCAAGTATGAGAATCTTGAGATAGGTACAGGTTTTCTTTCATGTTGCTCTTTTTCACTGTGTCGACTGCCACAATGTCTACATTGTGGCAGTCGATACGTTTGTTGACATAGGGTGTAAACTGTGATGACATAACTTCAGATCATTTTATCAAGGTGACATTCAATGGATTCTTGTAATCCTCTCTCACGAGAATAGATAAAATAACGATTTTTATCCTTACAGGATTATGTCATCCGAAGCTGGAAATAAAATTTCACGTGATGAAGAGAAATCACCTGATGAGTTCAATAAAATCTTAAAAACATTCAAGAAAAACACAACTATTTGATATTTTACGTATAGTTCCTTATTTATACGTTAACATTGAATAGATTTTAAACGAAGAGTTTCGATGTTTTTTTTATTATTATTCGTTTAAAAAAAAAACACAAATTCATATTTTTATTTCCACATAATTCAACTCCTTTCTTTTTCGTCGTAGTTTTTGGTTGTTTTCACAAATATTATGCACGAAAAATACGTGTCAATCATAATGAATAAAATTGTTTAAAATTATCCACGGACTTTTGAAATTCTACTACGAAGTGTATTCGTGATGCTAATTGAATTTTCACCAAAAAAATTAGCCCGTACACTTCGAATAGACCATCCACGAGATTGAAAAATCATAACTGACGATGCAATTCGAATTTGAATAAAAGTTTGAAATTAAAATCCGAAATCATTATTTCGGATTCAAACAATTATCATTACTTGTGATATTTTTCAAAGTTCTCGTTCATATTCGCGTTAAAAAGACGAATGAACATGAAAAATGTATTTTTAAAAAACTTATCGTGCGATGTTTTGACGAATATGCGACGAAAAGTCCACAATTGTCCACAGTGAACTGACTTCTATTTTCTGAGTTAACAAAACAGTTTCCAGCCATCGTGGATCGACTGAATCGAGAAAGTACGACCCAGGGGTCGGAAAAACTGCATCGCAATTCGTTTCCATAGCAAACCCTTCTTCGAAAACACAACACTCTAAAAAAAAGTTTATGTTTGAAGAATAAGCTTCGGGGACAATTTTGAATAAAATTGCTCTGGAAAAACATCAGAACGGTCTACGATCCAAGAAACTAAGTTAGGACTTCGTGATCCCTGATGAAGGGTTAGATGCCCGATGAGAATACACCCCTTCCCTCCAGATGTAGCAAATGCTTTGCAAAATGTAAATTATAGTGTGCACAATAAAGTTCTCCAGTTGTTGAACAACCAGATGGATAATGAGGCAAAAAATAATTTATCCTACGATCGCAAAGCTCTTATTTCTAAAAATGTGACATTTCCATACAACGGCAGTTCCTGGTGAAGTATCTGACTCCGAAGTACAGACTTTATACCCAGTTCAGTCATGGAAACGATCAACGAAAATTACACTTGGAATTCCGATACCACTTATGCCCTAGGACTGTACAAACTCAACGCAAAAATTCTAGGCATTTGGCCACCCAACTGTCACGACGTATTGCCCAGAATTCAAGTTTTTATTCTCTGTCTTCTTCAGGTAAGTTCGATGAACGAAATTCCATCGTCTTCATAATTTCTAATAATTTTTTTTGTTTTACTCGTCGATCTGGACTGTCATGGCCTTCCGCTAAGTCGTAGTTTGGAACGAGACACGACAGTCTAGTGTTTTTTTCTGTAGACTACATTTTTATGAAAGAAAACTATACTGACTCACCTGTTTTTTAAACGGCGATAAACTAGAAATGAAAATGCAAGAAAAAATCAAGTTCAACGATAAAGGGGATTAAATCGAGAGGAGTGGAGTAGTGTCAGATAAAGTCGATCGTAAAATGTTAGCGCTATTAAGATGCTTAGGAACATTTTGTTGTAAAATACAATTCCAGAGTCCCTTTTTCAACGTTTTGTTCAGAAATCGTCCAAGTGAATTGAATTTTACAAATTACTAGTTCAAAGACATTGAACGAAAATCTCGAGGTTTATTATTGAATTCAATCGTGATTTGAATCAAAATAACTACAGAACTCTGGTTTTAATTCGGTTGTAAAGAAAAATATGAAATGAATTCTGTCGTCAGAATGCCGGACCTTTGAAATTCTTGTTTAACATTTTAGACAAGAACAGCTCCACCAAAAACTTTACTTGTTGATGGTCCAAAATGTTACCAATAAGTAATACGTTTTTGTCCAAAATATCACCACTCCATAGAATGACAGTACAAAAACTTTATCGATTAACTCCATCATAACATTTTGTCTCTCATCATACCACTTGCCTGCTAATCCCTTAAGGAAAAATAAGTACAAGCACTAATCACAAAATCACTAATAATACTGATGACGACGTAAATTCTCGGATCAATGGATTATCGTCATTAGTAATTTTAGTGATTTTATTGGTGATGTCACTAGTGATTTCTTCGGTAATCTCATTTGTTCTTTATTCAACTGTGATTTCGTTAGGGCACACATTTAGTTAGTAAAAAAAGTTAGTGGAAAAAAGCACGGATCAATATCCATGAGTGATTAGTGAAGTTTCAGAAGTCATTACTAATTATCACTGATTAAAACTCTCGTGGGAGTCATGAATTTTTCAAGTTTTAGTTGTCTCCTTGCAAATGGAAGCTTCTTTTGGTCGGAATGAATTTGATTAATGATTTAATCCGTCATTTAGAAAGTCCGAAGTTCGAATTCGGATTCGAAAAAATACGCGGGACGAAGCAGAGATGTTGTTGCTATAGCGAAACAAATATTTCTGCAGGTAACAATGATGGCAAGTTTGATAGCGGAAATAAACACCGAATGTTCTTCGATGAGTGGAATAGTCGAAGTGATATCTCTGATCAGCTGTTCAGTATTGTCCATTTTGAAGATAACTATTCTTCGTGGGCTTCCATCAATGTTGTTCGAGGTCGTGACTTCGGCTGTTGAAGATTGGTCGAACGTAAAAACCCCGAGCGCTCGAAATCTCATGAAAAAACATGCTAAACTCGGCAGATTCGTGTTTTTATTTCAACTTGGTTCTGGCTATGTCACGATTATTCCAATGATATTGGGACCTTTGCCATTTTTAGCACCCCAAATCGATGTAAATGGTACAAATAGTACTGTTCAGTTGCGTGGACTTCCACTACGAACTACATGCATTTTTGGTGACATTTCTGATTTTCTATACGCTGTTGTATTCATCGTCCAAGCTCTCCAATTGTTGTCCACGTGCACTGCCAATGTTGGCATCGATGTTTACTTCTTTGGCATCACTATGCATCTCTGCGGACAATTTCGACTGCTGGGCAAAGATCTTGAAAATTTTGACGCCAGTGTCGATGAGACTAAACAACGGGAATGTCTCGTTCAGATCATTCACAGACACGTCAAACTCAATCGACTTGCACAGCATATTGAAGATTCTTTCAACCATATTATACTCGTCCAACTTGCAGCAAACGCATTACAAATGTCCTTGATGGGTACATACGAACTTCGTTTTAGCATATATTAAAGAACACTCAATGTTTGTTTTTTCGTAGACTCTTTTGTTTTTATTTTTATTGGTTTGTTTACATTCGATGCTCGTTTAATTAGCAACGAATCAGCCCAGGCTGTAACTGTCGTTGTGATCGAACTGTAAATTTAGGTTCGCGATCACTTTCGTTGAGAAATTGGACACTTTTCGCACGCTATTCATGATAACACTTTCGAGGCAGGCATTGCAAGAATTTTTTATTTATTTATTTAGAAAGTCCCGATTTCGTCATGTAAACTTAGGCCATTCTGGTAAAATCGAATTAAAAAATATCGTGACGTCTTGCGAGAGTCTGTAGAAAATGGAAAACAGATCATGGGAATCTTTCCCAATCAATTTTTTTTATTCCATCGACAACGATACATTTTTTGAAATATTTAAAAGTTGTTTTTATAAAAAAATGTTTTGGGGATTTAGAAAATGATTAAACATGACCCTAATTTTGGCATCGCATAGATCATAATTCCCTTCGGTCACTTATTTCACTGGACATGTTTTTTTGCCACGCACATTGATTCGTTGATCGCATAAGAAATGACACTTTTGATTCGTTTGTTTGGCTTACATTATCGATTTTGAATAAAAATCATTTTTTTCCAGGGATTCAAATGCTCTTGAGCTTCAAGTCAGGCAACACGGTGATGATTGTAAATACGATAATAATATTATATGTTATGAGCCTCCAACTCTTTTTGTACAGCTACGCGGGCGATCGTTTATCATCAGAAATTGCCAATCTTCGGGTATCAGCTTATTTCTCACCATGGCACGAGATGCCACTGAAATTGGCGAGGGACGTATTATTTATTATAATGCGCAATGACAAAAACTTCTATATTACTGGTGGAAAAATTTATCGCATCAATATTGACAATTTTAAGAATTTAATTAAAGCGTTGGGTTCTTATTTCTCGGTATTGAGAATTATGTTCGACGCCTGAAAAGTTTTTTGGCTGATGTACTGTAAGTAATGCAATAAACAAAGGAAGATTGTAGATGTATTATTTTGAAGGATGTTTTCTCGTGGTCGGAAAAACTGAATTCTCTTTGCTAAATTCTTGAAAGAAAGAAAAAAGTCGCCTAATACCGAACTTTATTTCGTCTCGTACGCCACATGAGTGGTAGACGAGAAGGAACAGCTGATACATTTTTCTGCCACGCGCTTCATCCTGCAGGCAGCGCTAGTGGCGTTTATTTTAAAAGAAAATAGTCAAAGTGCGTGCGTAGCTCCCCCTATAAATGCGAACAAGTTACAAAGTAACATAAACGACAATAGACTCTTCAGTAGTCTTCAGCCATTTCACAAAAATGTTTTTATTTGCAAACGACCGAGGCGACAGACGAAGTTGATGTTGAACAGCATAATGGGACATTCATCGATCACGTGCCGAGGCAAGTTCAAATTCTCATGAAAGAATTTGTGTCTCGATTATTGTTCGTGTGCAAAATGCTCCTGCAGAACGAGTAGTTTTCATGCCGTTGAAGAGGGTGCATAAGAGATGACTTGATCGAAACATCCACCGTTTCATAGTTCAATTGTAAATAATGATGCAGAAGAGAAAGTTTGTTTGTTTTTTCCGGTGAGGGAGTATTTCAATGTACGTAAATAAAAGGCTTCGATGGTTTTGACATTCGAGTAAGAGCTCAGTTTAGTATGAACCTTTGAAAAGTGAGGATGGAGAATATATGAACGCGGATAATCCGTGGATTGGAGAATGGAGAATTATCCCGAATCAGGAGGGGTAAAAAACTTGAGTTCAAATTTCTTCAAGCAATGAACTTTTCATTTTATTCATGTTGATTCATACTGTGAGCCGAATATTATTTTGATCAAGTTGGTTGGATGCAACAAAATGTTTCCGAAATTGCGAAAGCTTAGCACATTGATTGTTAAAAATTATATAAAGAATTCGTGAAAAATGTCCTCTCTTGTTGATCATCGCGTTTGAGTTTGGCGCCAAAACTACCGGCATCGCCTGGCGGCAAAACAGTAAAGTATATATTTCCTCCGCGTCCAGCCGGTGTGGCGTTTATCGTTGAAAGGGACAAAACGTTGGTTTTTCAATTGTAAACGTTATAAATTTTTATTACGAATTCCGAGGATTTTCTATAGTTCTTGTAAACACGATAATCGTGGGACAATCATAACGTAGATTTGAAGAAATAGACTATCAAAATGTCGATAGGAGTACCGATCAAAGTACTGCACGAAGCCGAAGGTCATACCATAACCTGTGAAACCAACAC
Source organism: Campoletis sonorensis (assembly GCA_013761285.1). NCBI lineage: Eukaryota > Metazoa > Arthropoda > Insecta > Hymenoptera > Ichneumonidae > Campoletis > Campoletis sonorensis. The sequence continues at coordinate 781,540 of JACEOJ010000119.1, forward strand.
CGGTGAAGTATATCGTGGAAAATTGATTGAAGCCGAAGACAATATGAATTGTCAAATGCAAAGTATCACAGTCACGTACAGAGACGGTCAGGTCGGACAACTCGAAAATGTTTACATCAGAGGATCGAAAATACGATTTCTCATATTACCCGACATGTTGAAAAATGCACCGATGTTCAAGAGACCTGGCGGCAAAGGTTCTGGCACAGCAGGTCGAGGAAAATCTGCTATTCTGCGTGCACAAGGTTCGTCCTAAAAGTTTTTAACTCCTCTTGCTTCATTGTTTTGTTTTTTCTTTCAATTTGATCCATTTCACGAACTGTTTACTCCAAAATTTCTTACAATTTTAGTTGCGTTCACAACAGAAATCTTATTTTTCATTCATTTTTGCATTAAAGCCTTTCATGATACTTTTTGCTTGAGAGAATATCAAAAAACGTAGCAACAGTTATGTTTATACCCTTGTCGTATGAATTTGAAGATTTGCTGAGTAAACATGTCTGTAGAAAATTATAATTTTTATTGTATAGATGAAAGTTTTAAACTAATAAATATGAAACTTTCAAATTTACTAAATTGTATCAACAACGTATTATGGAGTTTGTACAAAATTTGCCAATGAATTTTAGTCCAGTAAACATCAACAATTTACTCACATGAACTTGAATAACAAACAATCACCCAGCAACAGAATTTTCATTTCTAAGTTTCTGCAATACTCCAATATTTTAGATTATAAGTATTTCATGAGTTTTTATTAATACTCCATTTTTAAATACAGCGAGAGGCAGAGGCCGTGGACAAAACCAACGAGGAAGAGGAACTGGATCAGCACCTTGGCTCAACCAACAGAATCAACCTGGTGGATCGCAAGGCGGACGTGGAAGAGGCTAATTTTATTTTTAACACCATCCTGTACCTTCATATCTATTCTTATTATCGATTTGCCAATTATGATTCATTCCTCTACTTTTACACAAGGTGTAGCATAACGTTTTCTGAAATTCAATAAATCACCACGATCTTCTAAACCTTTGTAGCACAGAATATTGTGTTGGCAGCTCTACCTCCTTGACAGTTATTAATTACGAAAATCCTATGTTAAATTTACGAATACTCAATGTTTTCTGGTATTCCATTTCTGAGTTCTTCCAAGGGCTCAAAAATTGGAAAAAAAGCTTTGTTAAGCTGGGTATTTAAGTTCATTTGGACCATTTTTTGTATCTAAGAGGGCTCGAGTCCATTTCTCTAAATGTTAACGCTGAAATGGACTCGACAACAACAACAAACTTTCCTTCAACATGTACAAATATTCATCGAGATGGAATAATATAGTGGTTAAAAAGATCTGTTGTACCATTTGGACTTGAAAGAAAAAAATTCGTGGGACGGGAGAAATTTCAAAAAGCTTTCGAAAACCTCTCACAGATGTCACTTGCCTGCGTTTCCGCCAATCAGGGTTCAGTTCAGTTTGTAAGTCAGTGTGGCTGGTTACGATATCGTGAGAGTTGTCAAACGTAAATAATAGCGAGTTTGGTGACAAGAGAAGAAACAATGTCAACTTTGTACGATCAAATTAAGCTTCTTTACGATCAGGCTCTTTATTCCAACGTAATTGGCCTCGTGAGTACTTATTCACTGTTTTTTTAATGTTATTCTAACCCAAATTCGATGTTTGTTGACTGAGTGTTTTCACTGCTAATAATTACAAACAAATTCATTAATTTCGAGGATTACTATTTTTAACTAATGTCACTCTTTTAGGCCAATTTGATTTTGTCACTGAGCGATCACAATGGAGATCTTTTACCAGCCCATGCAAAATTCCATGTTTACGTACATTGTGCAGACTCGCACTTCCACTTGGGAAAGTTCAGAAAAGCAGAATCGTTGTATAAAAAGTCACTGCAGTTTCGGAAATGTTTGTTAAAGTCCAAAGGCGCCACAAAACCTCCTGTCGAAGGTCACAAGGATCTTCTTTCTGACATAGATATCAAATACCAAATACATCTTTGCCTAGTGAAGTTAAAAAATCAACAAGAAGCGCTTCAGGTTTTGCAGAGTATACCGGGAAAACAGAGGACAGCGAAGGTACGTAATTTCGAAATGCTGAAGCTTTTTTAAGTAAAGTTTAGGATTTATCTCCCTTTTTACAACACAAAAACATTGTATAATTCACAAAACTATACAGTGACCACTTACCCATTGCTTTCTCTACTAATTACCTTTTTTATCTCAAAGTGACCAAATAGCATTTATATAAAAAACGTTTAAAAACCAATCTCTTTATTTTGAGCCAGTGTCACCACCGTTCTGATGTTTTCTACTACAAACAACCCTTGAAAAAAATATTTATCATACAAAGTAATCTTGAAAAGATACACAGAATAGCAATAGTAAAGAAATGATTAAGAAGTCAATTTTTTTAGTGTAATAACATCTTACGAATCTAATGAAATATTAAAAAATTCAGGTAAACATGGCACTAGCAAAAATATTCCAAGAGCAAGGAATGGAGAGATCGGCGATTACCACGTACAAAGAAGTCTTAAGGGAATGTCCATTAGCGTTGGAAGCAGCGGAAGGCCTATTGGCATTGGGAGTCAAGGGTATAGAAGTGAATTCCTTGATAGTAGGATTCACTGCGAATCTGCCAAACTCGGATTGGCTGAATACGTGGATAAAGGCTCATGCTCACATACACAATCGTGAATACAATCACGCGATAACAACTTTGCGATCATTGGACAACGCAAATTTTCTTCGTGATAACTTCAATCTGCTGGTTACGATGGGTGAATGTTACTACTATGCGGGGGATGATAAAAATGCATTGTTGTGTCTGCACAGATCGAGAGTAATTGATCCGGATGTTACCAAAGGGTAATTATCTATTTCATCAGGTTTTCCGACTTCAGCTTTGAGATGTTCTATAAGTTGATCACGATTGATATATTAAGAAAAACAAAAGTTGCATTCCATTTTCTGAAGAACGAAAAATAACGAGTAACTTTTACTTTTCTGGATAAATCAATTGTGTAGGCGAAATGTATTCAGGAGGATTTTTTTTACGACGAGACTGGAAAGTTGGCTTATGATTTTTTGATATTGAACATGTTTCTTGTTCGCAGACTAGATCTGTACGCGGCAGTTCTTTACAAAACGCAATATACCAAAGAACTGGAGAAATTGATACCCGTGATAACGTCATCGAGCGAGTGTACGGCAGAAATATATATAGCCATGGCTTACGCGTTGTATGCTTCCCGTAAACTTAACAGGGCTAACACCCTCACGGCTCAAGCTATGAACCTTCGTCCCAACAACGTTGAAGCGATTATTCTACGAGGAAATATCTTCATAGATCAGAAAAAGTATCAGGAAGCTCTTCATCACTTCAGACAAGCGATGCAACTTCGACCTCATCGTTACGAACCTCACAAAGGTTTGGTCGATTGTTTCGTCGGAATGCATCGGTTGAGAGAGGCGCTGAATATTGCGAGCAGCGCTTGCAAACAGCTCGGCCATACCCCACGAGTTTTATCGGTAAACTAAACTCTTTTGTCAAATTTTGAGACAACATCGATTTTTTATAACCAATGAAACTTATTTCAGATACTTTTATGTTCAAACACAAACACGATTTTGAACTAACATTTATTTGTTTTCAAACCCGCAGTTGTACGCTTCTGTCCTCATGAAAGATCCAGTCTCCGTTGGAAAAGCAAAAAATCTTTTGGAGAAAGCTCTCTCTCAAGACGAAACTTACCTTCCTGCCGTATATTTTCTCGCTGAAATATACGAGCAAGAAATGAACCTCGAAGCTGCGATTGAACTCCTCGAGAGACAAGTCGAAACACAACCGACTTGTAAATTGCATCAAATGCTAGGAGATTTGTGGGCTAGAGTTCACAACGAGGAAAAAGCTCTCGATCACTATGCCATTGCACTAAAGTAAGATTTCGACATTTATTTTAATAATTAACTTAATTTTTTTCGAACGTAAACTCCACAACGCGTTCGCAGATCACTTGAATCTTCTCTTCTGCATATACAAAGTTTGGTTCTGCACAATTTTTATCATTTCTTGATGACTGAAAATGATAAAGACGCATTTTATTAACAATTAATGACGAAAACTTCGAACACCGAAAAAAACCTTTGAACAATTGCAAAGAAGTTTGTCCTTGAAAAATATTTCCGTCGATTTCGACCCTGTTGTAAGTTCACACGTTTACGTGACAAAAACAAAACAAAATTAAAGAGTAAATCTTGCATTCGATTAAAACCTGTTTTTTTTTTCTTGCCAAAGTTTGGACCCGAGCAACAGACGAGCTATGGAAGGGATGCATCGGTTAGATAGCACAGCGAGTAAATTAGACTCGAGTTATTATTTGACCGTCGGTGAAGAACATGCTGATACGACGTACGACGTGGGTGATGGTTTACCAGATTCGGACAACGACGAAGCCGCCGAAGAAAGTGAAACAGAAGCTGTTTGGTCGGACATGGATCTCGAGGCCAATAGTCAATAATAATAAGAAAAGTGTCGCTCCTTCTTTTCTTCTCACACAAGAATTGTCCAAATAACGTCGATAACAATCGTGACTGTACATGCTCGTTCGCAATTTTTATAACGATTTGAGATTACTTTTCGAGTCAATCGATTAATTTTTCAAAAGGGTAACCTGGACGATAACGCTTAAAATGCGTAAGATTACGATTTTCCTTAGTCCCTATGAAACAAATCCGTAAACATTTCGTCATGCAAACAAATATTGTAGAAAAATGTTGCTTTTTTGTGCTGGATTTTTAATTACGTTTGCAACACGTCAAATTTTTTCATCAACAAAAAGTCAAGGTAATTTTTTTGTAGCCAAACATGCAATCAAATTTTTCACATGTTTTGGAAAGATTGCTTTTTTTAAGCAGATGAAATTTCGTTTTTTTTTTTCAAGCGTTCTAAATCAGGCTCCCTTTTGCAAAATCTGATGGCTCGGCGAATGAAATTCGTTTCTCAATTTACGTGCACGTCTATTTACAAGACTGAGACTATGTTTATCCTTTGTTCCTCAATGTTGGAATTTTTTTTTTTTTCAATTTTTTGTCACTTACGAATGATTCTCCGGTCGTCACAAACGTAAAAACATACCAGGTTTGTTAAAGAGGTTTATTCGTAAAAGTGATCAAGCCCCGTGACGAGAAAATCAATTGCCTACACCATGAAATCATGTTCAATTAAAATATCTTGTTTACAGATTGTTATTAAATTAAATTGTGCTGAAAAAAAAATCGTCAAATTTGGCATTGGAAATTCTTTTATCCTTTTTCCGTTTCGATTTGAGTTTTTTAAGATATCCCCATTTTTCATCTCATATCATTTCAAATTGATTTCAATGTGATAAAATATCTGGAAATAAAAAAAAGATCTTGGATACGTTGATTTTTATATTTTTGTAAAATGCGGAGGTGACGCGATTAATTCCATAAAACTCCGCAAGTGTCATTGTGCCGAGGCGCCACCTTCCGACACTGTTGTTTTTTTTAGCAAAATGGCAGGTGTACGGACTATTGGGCAATACGGTAATTTATAATCTTTGAAAAATATTGATACTCTATTCACAATTTAGTAAACAAAAAATGCAGATAAATGTATTAAAAATCTTTGACAACTCAAAGGATAAGTAGTCAGCGCATCCATTCGTTGTAGTTCATCGAGATAGATTGTAACCTCAAAACTTGTTCCCAGTTTCATAATAGGATTGCGACGAATTTTTGAAGCTACGTCTCAGTTCTTTTTTTATATTTCAATTGTTATTACTTTCACAACGAAAAAGTATCGTACGAATAGATTAGGTGTTTGAATTTTTGCAATAATATGTCGTCTGTGTCTCTGAGCTCGTGCAAAATGTTCGAAAAAATTGAAAGCTACAAATGGACAGCACAAAATTTGTTCTAAATTTTCTGTAACGAATGATAATGCTTTTTTCAAATGAATTTTTCAAAATTTTAGTCAATCTCTTACACAAAACACGTAGACGAATAATTTTCAAGTTTTGGGAACATGCTTCATAAGCAAACGAAAATTGGGCACTGCTTTTTGAGGCTCAAAAGCTAGATCCATGAGACAACTTCAGAGTATTCCAATAATTAAGAAAATTAATTTGAGAAAACTTCCAATGAAACAAATTTTAATATCAAAATAAAGAATATGTTTTTTAACGAACTTTTCAGGTTCTCAGCTCCTGCGATTGTCATACAGACCAGCGGTGACTCAAGTAGCTGCTCGTAACAAATATTATCTCGTCGGTCCTGATCATGAAGTTAAATGGGGTGACGTAAAAGATCATGTAGCACAGAGTTTCCTCTTGACTGAACTGTTCCGTGGATTGGGAATAACGCTTTCACACATATTCAGGGAACCAGCCACGATTAATTACCCTTTTGAGAAGGGGCCTCTAAGTCCGAGATTTAGAGGAGAACATGCTCTAAGACGGTAATTAATATCAAGAAGACATACTTTTCTGCAAATATTGAAAAAAAGAAATTGAAGATAGAAAATGTTTAGCCGACAGTAGTTTTCATTGACTTTTGTGAAGAATGCCAAATTGAGAGAAAAAAATTCAGTGCACAATAATCTCTTATCATGTCTGAATCGCAGAATCCTAGAAATCATTGATGTCGAACAAAATGGTGAACATCATAAAAGAAAATAACGATTCCCAAAGCATATTTCTTTACTTTGTCAATATTTGTAAAGCACGCGTTTGAGTTGTATCAAAATATTTTTCCAGATATCCATCCGGAGAAGAGAGATGCATTGCCTGCAAACTTTGTGAAGCTATTTGTCCAGCTCAGGCCATTACTATCGAAGCTGAAGAAAGAGCAGACGGTTCTCGACGAACTACTAGATACGATATCGATATGTCCAAGTGTATCTACTGTGGATTTTGTCAAGAAGCTTGTCCGGTCGACGCAATCGTTGAGGTAATTTTTTTGCTCATTAAAACAGCAATTGAATAACATTTAACAGTTGATATGAAAACGTTATGAAACAGAAGTAATTTTCAAAGAGAAGGAAATTGTTCTCCTCTCATTTGCTTCTTAGTTATCTCTCTCGTGGTCGTGCAACTGATAAATCCTTTACGAATGAATTTTACAAAAGACGACTATTTCTTTCTTATTACAGGGTCCCAATTTCGAGTTTTCCACAGAGACCCACGAGGAGATGCTCTACAACAAGGAAAAACTGTTGAACAACGGTGATAAGTGGGAATCCGAAATAGCGACAAACATACACGCTGATCATTTGTACCGTTAGAAGCAAAGCACCAGAAAACGACCAAAAAGTAAACAAGCCGTGTCCTTGAAAGATTGAAATTAGTCATACGTGTGCGGTGCGTTATAATGATCTATCGGAATCGCGCGAAATGTAATATCTAGAGCGACATTCGTGAAAAAAAATCCGTTATTTAAATGAAGTAGAAATCGCCCGTAGTCACCACATGGGCTAATTTATATGTTAAATCCTTGTAAATAAAAATCGAGATGGTCTCGTATCCTCTAAATTTACTTTGAACCTTTTCAATCTTAAAAATCTCATTTATAATTTATGGAAAAACAGATTTACATTTATTTGGTCGAAAACTAAATGGAACTCGAAGTATTTGTCGTATGAAAAAAAAAAACGTTCGGATCAACAGACTAAGAGAACAATGAGCAAAATTGATTGTTCCGAGCAATAAAATGTGACTGTCCCCTAAATTCAATGAGATTTTGCACAATTTCTTGTGGCGGGTTTTAAAATAATCATTTGGTTCGCCAGTATTGTACATAACGATTACGAAACACTCGCAACTGTTTTATTTTCTTAATGTACATAATATTAATAATATTTTACCTAATTAGCAAGACGAACGGCTTGAGGAATGGGTGGGTATGTAAAACTAAAATGTTTCGCTTTTTTACACACGAAATACATATTGCTTGAAAGGGTGGTGAGGGTAAAGGGGGTAAAATGAATGATTTCAACAATATTTCAAAAGCAATATGCTCGACGTACTCACGCACAAATATCACAAATATTTTGTCGAGGGCAACAGAAAGTTGTGTGTTTATCGTCAGGATCGTTTGATTGCGATTGTACAAAAATGTTCGATCGACGTATCACGTGTTAATGCACAACGCATGCATACGTAGATATACGAATTATTGAATATGCTGCCCAAAAACAGACAATAGAGTTTCACAAAAGTTTTACAGTTTTCGATGCGTTTACAAAAACAATAACAGCTTCGTTTGAATTTCGTTATTCGTGCAAATTTGAAACATATCTTTCGTTGGAAAAATCTACGAAAATATTATTTTCTCGTACAAGTCGACACTTTTGCACGTGATTTTTCACTTTGACTATAAGTATTCTGAGTTAAATGAAAACAAAAAGGAACAGAAACAAAAAAATACAAGCTCTGAAAACTCTCATCGTTCTGTCACGACATTCCAATGCAAAAAGGCAAAAAATTGTCGATTACTCCTTTTCTTTAGCGTTACCTTTTATAGGTCACCTAGCTATATGCAGGTATCAAAATGTTAATACGATACGTGGACGTGTAAATGTGTGGATGTGTGTTTCGCCTATCTCTGTGACTGGCCAAAAAAGCAGAACACTTTTTAACAACGTGTCGTTATATATTAGCGAGGTAAGTTAAACGAAAGGCTTTTTTTCTACCATGTTATTTAATTCATCTCGTAGCAGAAAAAACAACAAGTTTCGTATGTGATTTTTCTTTTGAAATGCTAGAAAATGTCTTTGGCATCCCGATTTTCTATTCGTTTTATTTGCCTTCGTTCACTCGCCTAAGAGAGTTATCATTTTTCCTAATATCTCAACCAATCGATGAAAAATTATCGATTGAATCTTCAATCTAGTATATTATCACGAGCCTGTAGTTCTACATTTTTGTTTTCCTTACAACTGTGTCAGTGTTTTCTCCAATTCATTGGTTAAAAAGTATTGTTCTATTTTGGCCCCGTGGAACGTTGCGATCGAGGGAAACGGATCGAACTTTTTCCCTTATTATTTGATACACCAGGTGGTTCGTTGAATAATCCAATGTTTGTCCACTTCACTGTGAATAAACACGAGACTGAACGTCGACGGGTGTACGCAATTTCACTAAAGTCTTCAATTTATCGTTTCGATAAAACACGCATTACGAGAAAAATGGTAAATTCGATTTCGAGTTAAAATTATGTTTCTGTCTATGAGTTAATTTGAGCAAGAAAAATTTGCTGTCTTCGTTCCAACTGGAATACGTCACGGCAGCAACAGGGAAATAAATGGTTAATGGACTATTGGAAAGGACAAAGGCTTGAGACTGTTGATAAAGATTTTTTAGTGTATTCGTTATGTAAGTGTGTGTCTTTGTGTCTGTGTATGATGTTTGCTACGGCGCATTATACATATTTACATTGATTGAAATTTAACATTCGATTCAAGTGTCTATATATTTATAGTCTTTGTAAAAATTCCAATCCCTTGGCGAAAAGATGTTGGAATTGAATTAGCGTTTCACCCGAGCACGACATAAGAACAGAGTTCTTTGATCGTTCATTGTTTTACAGTTGACTGACTTAACGGCATGATTTTTGAAATCATGGCTTTCTTTCCATTCGTGTTTTTTATCTTCTTATTCCTCGTTCTGCTGCTTTACTAGTCTTTTCATTTCCGTTTCATAGTGCTTGAATTCCTCACAAATCGAGCATATCGATGGCTATTCATTTGATCTCAATCTTAATCTCAGTCAGCCGATGACTTGGCACGTCTGCGATGATGATTACGCGCGAGTGCCTCGACAATCGTTTTCAAGAAGTAAATTACCATGAGCATGACGAATTTATCGAATAGCCACGAAATCATCGGAGCTCCTTGCTGTAAACGATAAGACGATTTTAGTCTTTTTTTCAAAAGAAGTAAAGTTTCATGATTCTTGAAAATCTGAGCAAAATGATTCTCAAATAAGATTGAAATTTGTCTGACGTGCGAAGGACAAAATGCCATTTCAAATTCTTACCACGGATGATTTTTCATGCAACTTATTCTTCTGCTCGATGAGATATTTCTTCAATGGTTCCTGCATTTTTCGTCCAATGTATGGCACCAAGGCTAACAGACCGATTACTTTGTCTAAAAGTTCCTCGTTGAAGGCTATTATCACTGCCAACTGTTGTATGTGCATTTTTACTACGGCTTTGCCGATGACCGTTGCACCGAAGAATGTCCAGAAAGGAATAAGATAGTGGCCACATGTGAGGCCTGCGAGATCAAATAGTGGATTTGGTATCTGTAAATAAAAAAATTAAACTTTCATTAACTTTAACTGTAGAAAGGGACGTGAATGCAGGGACCTAAACAAAATGAATTTGAGGGGATCGTGTCGCCAAAATCAATACAATTAATAATTAATCATTCTTTTTTCAAATCAGAATAAAAGAAACTTCACATTTACGAAATTTACACTAATATGAGTATCATTAGGAGGAAGTTCCTTTTTCTTAGTTATTTCGTTTATTTCTTAGTTATTATTTTCTTAGTTACAAAAATTGTGAGAAAATTACGCACCGATGCACAGGCGAGGATTCCCAAAAATCCGGCACGTTGGACGAAATGTTTCATGGCGAGTTTGACCCTCATAATTAGAGGGACATTTGCACCGCTCTCCATTGCCTCGAGAGCCTCCAATTCCTTGAGATCTTCCTGATCATAGTCTTCGCTCTTGTCACTCCTTTTACTCATTCTAGCTGCACGAGCCATAAAATACGGTGGCAATTCCCCCAGCGCTGTACCAACGCCCCACAGCATCGCTTCGATTCTCACTTTTCTCATTATATTAAAAATACCCGCTGTCCATGCGGGATCTATCGTTGTTGGACATACTATATGATCCGGATACGGTGGCTCCGGGAAATTTAAACCACCGCACTCGTAAGCTGCCATTGTAACGGCCGCTATGTGAGGACCGAGATAAAGCACGAACGTATGAAGCCCTGTCCCCAAACCCACGCTCGACAGCACTCCAAGGCCTACCCAGTATGCCCACCATATTAATTTAGCTTCCAAAAATTTAAATACCTGCAAAAAAACAACATTTTTTTTCATTAACAATTATGTTATAGAGTATGATGCTTAAATTTCTGTGGTTACAATACAATTTGATTACCTCTTTTTTTATTAGATAAAAAACTGTTAATTTAAACTATTAACTCGAAAATTATACAGTCGCAAAGGGTATCACTCACTTTTTTATCAACCTTTTTTTCTTTGCACACTTTCTTAGAACAATAATATCTAAGAATTATCTAAGAAAGTACTAAGAAATATCAAAAAACTGCTTATGTTTGGGAACAAAGAGATAGTAAAACACAGAAACTTTTAAAGTTTTTTCTTTTCAAGTTGCTGCGAGTAAATTAAAACTGACGGAGGATAAGCTTAAACGATAAAATCGAATTTTTTGCAAATCCAAGCAAGTCAGTTTTTCTTTCATGAAAATTTACATTCGCAACAGTAAAAATTGTCTAAAATTCAAGGTCATTCTCCGTTTCGATTCTGTAACGGTGACTAGGAAACTTTAATTCTCTCTGTGTGCTAATAAAATTTTCGTTGTGGAAATAATTTGTGAAATCGGGTTTTTGAAACTTACATTTTGTTGAGGACCGGCGACGCGACTCAACAGAAGGAACAATCCAATAACTAATACTGATAACCACACTGTTTTTTTATATCGCAGTGTATTTTTCGTTAAATTTGAAATATCGATGAGCAATTCACGTATGAAATAATGTAACGTGGTTATTGGATGGGTCCACAGTGATAAACTATCCGCATCGGTAATATCGTCATGCGTGCTTGAACTTTTTGTCTTTTCGTCGCTTGTTCGCTCGTGTGATGTTCTCTGTGCTCCGTTCGACGTGTTCGTGTCTTTCGCACGACGAACCGCGCTCCCACCCGTGTTCTCCAACATGCTGCTGCCTAATCGATTAATCTGTGAATCAGGATACAACCATTTTTACTTGTAGCTTCATCGACGATTTTTTTCATCCCTTAAAAAAATCGATTTAATGAGTTTTCGTAGCATTGAACATTCCTGGCTTTTTTTTTTACAAGAAACTTTAGGATGAATTACACATGTCGTCGATAATTTTTTTGGGTTGCATAAAATCTGGGAAATTCGAACGTGAGTTTGAGAAAATGATCCAAGCACAGTTACAACAAAGTGATGAACAAGAAAAATTGCTCAACAATTATTAAACAATATTATTTTCGGTCTGGAGGCGGTATTTGAGAAGCTGTTTGTTCGATATCTTAGAATTTTCGTATTCATGGTCTCACATGTGTCATCCATCCATATTATTGTACGAAATACATAAAATTGTGAGTTCGAATGGGAGATTTGTATAGCACTGCAGAGATGGTCGCTTTTTATTAATTTATGAAGTCCACAGATTTGTTTTCCAATATTTTTGGCTCCGTTGAACAAATAACTGAAGGAAAAGTGCAATAATGCTGCTCCAAAAATAACAAGACCACGTCCATCTCTGAGGCAATTAATAAATTAATGGCAATTTCATTATTTTTCTACATGAGAAAATTCGATCGATACTACTAGAAATAATTGATGACTATATGAGGGCTCGTGAGTGACACGTGATAAACAATTGTACTCAAAAACAAAATAAATGGGACAAACAGGAAAGAGTAAAAATATAAAAATATAATATTGGTTTTCGGCTTGATCACAAGCAGAATTTAGTTCATAAGTACAATTAGTTCAGAAGTACAATTTCTGTATTAAAGTGATTCAAACAATATCGTTATTTTTTTCTTCGCAGGCCAACGAGAGATTTTAGTGTTTTCCTTTTTTTTTTAAAGTAACTCACCGAAAACTTGGGACCCTAAAAAAAATTCCCACTTTTGCTGATAATCGTTCAGGGACAAATTCCAAACGACAAGGAAACAATCAGAAAAGGTTTCGAGAAACGGGCCCGAAACTTGTAATATTTTTTAAAAAATGTAGAGGACACTCAAACGATTTTTCAATGGTTGTGTTAAAAATCGATAAAAAACGAAACTCCGAAGATATTTTTAAAAAAATGTTCAGATCAAACGACTTTTAAATATTTTATCCTGTTTTTGTCGAACATCGTTATAAAAATATCTCAAACAAAAAAAATAATGAATATATGGAACGAATTCATCGAAAGAATATAATATCCTTCTAAATATTCAGCAGGAAAATGAATTTCTTACTCGCAAAATAATTATATTTTGCCTACACTTTTTTGAAATTCATTTTTTTTTGTGTTTTTCAAGACATGGAGCGATATAGCTACTGGTTTCTATTGACAGCGCAATCGTAGCTTCACTGTTTAAATCACTGTCCAGTTAACAATACAACAAGTAAACGTGTACTCCTCCGCAGTGAAAAATAGAAATGTGTCTACACGTGAGAAGAACGCTGTCAAAGTGTAATAACAATAACTCCACCGTTTCTATGACTGTTCGTGACTTTTTCATTCCGATCGGTGAAGTACATTAGATTATGAAAAAAAATTCTAGATAAGTGACAATTGATTTAAAAAAAACATTGCGTTGAGTTGTTTCTCGGTATGCGTCGATTGGTTAATCAATCGTTGCTTAAAATATTTCAACAGTGATAAAAAAACCTCGTGAATTATGAATTTCCATGCGCTTCCACGTAAGTATACTTTTTGTGATAAAAAAAATGATGCAAACGAAACACAAGAAAAAAATGTTCAAAAGTTGCCTCAGAAACTCGATTTTCATAAAAATGGTAAAAATAATGTTTGAACGTCGATTGAGCGATCTCGAATTATTGTTTTAAGGTTTTTTTATCATTTACTAAAATCTCTCTGTGGCCCGGGAATAAAACGTCGTTATTTGAATCACCTTAACCCATAAACACGTAAATATTTACGTTAATTTTACTTCGAGCTGTTGCAGTAGGTTCATATCAATGACTAAGTAATCTTTGTGCGGTTTCAGTGGCTGATGGTCGAGCATATTAATTTAATTGAAAGAATCCTTTTTTTTACGAATTTCCATGGGTGATAGGAATTTTTGGTAAATATTCTCAACTTTTCGAGGATCTGAGAGTAGAACACGCGTGCAAAAATATAAGAAAAAAGAAACACTCGAGTTCACAATGATAAGTTCCAACGACCACTGGCTCGAGAATCACTTAATGTGTATTCACGAACCGTTTATCAGCATGAGTGTATTGCTAGAGAGGGGTCACCCTGAATCAAGGGTCAAACATTACTCCCACTATAAAGCTTGTAAATTTACGACAAAATATTTGTCTTCACTATAAAATCCTTCGTATTAAGACATTATACCGAACGATAATACCGATTTATTCAATCACTAAATTGTCGAAGCTCTGGGCTTCGTTATTTTATGCACGAGCTTCATAAAGCAAAAGCAAAGAGAATGACAAAAAACATGCGCAAAGAAAAGCGTATTTTTAAATATTTTTTCATATCTTAGCAAACAACACAGTATTACTTAACGTTGAATGGTGAAAAGATAAACGAGCATCAAAGACACATACAATTATGCTGATACTGCAATTACTCAAGCATTTCCGTTCATGGCTCAAAATTTTATAAGCAAACTGCTGTCCTCCAGTAAATATTCAACCAAACACACGAATACGCTTTCGAAAATTCAAGAGGCCGTTATTCACGGAGTTTTATCGATAACTACGCAAATAATACTTCATAATAAACAGTTATGATTACAAAACAAAATTTCTTATTCGCTTGTGTGTATCAATCGTCCAAACAGAAATTTTGAGGCCAACAAAAACAGTCATTCAATTTTTTTCATTCGTCTCAATCATTGTCGAGTCATTAATTGTTATTCAGGAGAGAATAAATCCAAACGTTTCATTCTTGAGATTTTACACACAGTTGAGATAAAAATTTGTGCTTCAAAAACTCAGTCACGCACATGCAACTACTAAATTTGTGATTGAATAAAAATTGAAAAAAATTCAATCAGCGATGGGTTAAAAGGTTTCACCAAAAAGATTGGAAAGTTTGCACCGTCAGAATGCAATGAAAATGATATTTTAAATGAAGTAAAGATTTTTTAAATCGTAAGAATTGTTTTGCAGTTTTTAATCATCGATTCCTAAGGACCAAAAATAAAATTTCATAAAGCCCGGCAAACTGAATGAACTGAAAAAATGTCTTTTAGTAAACTTTGAACTGAATTAATATATGAAAAATATTCTTGCATTGTGACGAGGTGAACTTTGAAGTGAATAAACAAAGGGATAGCTAGTGGTGATTGTTAGTGCAACGGAGTGTACCATATTAGCCTTGTTTCCCCAAATGGGTAGTCCCCGCTCCCTTAGTAAGCCTCTAAGTTGTTCGCGAGTCATGCGTCCAAGAGCGGGAGTCAGATTAGTTGCGCTCGTCGATACGCCGCTGTCGAGACGAGCGTAGCTGCCCTCTGAATTTTCGGTTGCGCTGGCGCTGGCACTCGTGCCGGTGCTCGCTTTTCTTGTTACTTTTCTTCTGACCATCGTAGCTGGGCAAAAAAGTAATTGCCGCGCGAAACGATTTTTCTTTTCGAATAAATAAACAAGCAAAAAAAATCAGAGATGATTCTTTTTTCTGTTCCGAACAGAGCTTCTTTTTGAGTTCTCAATGTTCAATGTTTCGGGATTTTCTTGAGAGAATTAGAGAGCGGCTACCTCTCGTCGCGGGTAGAGATTTATCTTCCCAACTTCAACTAAGCGCATAACCAAAGCTCCGAGCGAACTGTCTCGGTATCTGCGACTAGATTGTACACTTTCTTGGAACAGGATTCTCAGGATTTGTCTGTGCGAATATCGTATTAAAAAAACTTTTTATTATTTTATACGGAATCAGCATCAAAAATTGAATGGAAGGATAGACAAAGGCGTGTGAAGAAATTTGAAAGGAAAATGTGTATGAATTAGAGAACATATAAAAACATTTCCAATATTTTTATACGTATGAAAAAAGAAGAGAACTCTATGTCTTTGCCTTTCATGTGTGTCTGTTGAAGGATTGGTCAGAAAATTCTGTAGGCTTTTGCTAAATCATTTGTAGATTAGAAATGAATTTTTTGACCAGCTTTTTAGCCACTGAAAATTGACTCTGTGGAAATAATTGATAACTGTACAAATTGCCAAAAACAACAAAGATATTTCCATTTGAATAAACTGACAATAATAGAAATAACACTGCAGGTCCATTAGTTTGTATATAGTTTGAAAGATGTATTTTGGAATGTGTTAAACGTTGAAATATATTTATATATGCTGTATACACGTTCATGTGTATACTGATATTTATAAACATATGTGACAATAACATAACATGTAAAATTAATGTGAGTTATTTATGATTTATCAGGTGAACAGAGTGCGATCACAGGCAGTCAAACGCGCCAACCAAAATTGATTAAAACAAAACCTCATGCAAATAGAGATATGGAAAAAAGAAATAGGGAAAATTAGTACAAGCAAATATGAAGATTGAATACAAAAGTTCCGCTTGATATCCCCTGAGGCAGTAATGTAAACTAAAAATATCATTCTACCTGTAGAACAGTTTCGAATTTGATTACATTGAAAAAAGAATAAATGAAAATGCAAAAACACTCGTATAATTGAAGAACGGGGAAAGAATGGTTTATTTTTTTTTTCGGAACTCACGATGTTGTGAAGAGAAGTCAAGCATAGGTTCGAAAAATTTATTGTCACACGGTAACAAAGAGGGTAGAGTCTGAGCTAAGATTGGAAATTGAGGTAAATGTCGATTCACGGCCACGTAAGCAGAAACTGCTCGGGAAAGAGGAAGGTCTCACTTTAAAGAATGTTTTTTTTCGCTCGCGAACCGAATGTGAAAGTTGTTGCTTTCTTCGTTGAAAATAAAAATATAAGTTTATGATTATTCTTACATGTTTCGCAGCGATTATTCGGACGGATCACACAACTTTTAACGGTTTTCTCTGTGGTTAATTGAATTTATAATCGAATTACCGACTACATAGTTTTCATAACGTGGTTGCTGCGTGTGATTTTTTTTTTTCAACGGGCGGGGGAAAGCTATTTTCTGTCTCGTTCTCTCTCACTCGTCTTTGTACTCGTGCAATCCGTGCGTAAGGTGCGAGCGCACAAATTCGTTGTCTCTTCGCGCTAGCACTTTACACCTTAATAATATATAACTATGTATATAACTCTATGTACGGGTGATTAGGGACACGAGATAGAAGAGACAGCAGCGAGTGCTACGATTGGACACGAATTAACCGCGTGACTTTTCGTTAATAATCGAACCTGTTTCTGTTCTGTGGTCGACGACGAGGACCATCGCACACTCGGTAGACTACTGATGAAGCATTAGAAAAAAATCGACGTATCTGAAGTTCACCACTTTATTCACTCGTGATTGACAGCTGATAAATGATACCAACGTTTTACGAAGAATGATAATATGTGTCGATGTTTTTGAACTCTGCAAACTTTGCCGGTTTACATTCCTTCTAAACAGTCTTTCTCATTAACTTTTCACGTAGTTTGTAAACAAAAAACTCACTGTATTGTACTTGACCAATATTTGTTACTTTGAAAGTCAAGAAGAAGAAACAAATCGTATTCCAAAACGGCAAGAAAGATAAGCAAAGAAGCTCAGACAGTTCGTTTAAATGACACTAGAGTTCAGCACTTTCTGGCCGAAGTGGGGGCCACCTCCCTCCCTTATTCGAAACCGCAGCACGTGACACAAAAATGTGAAAAATAAAGTACAAAAAAGATGCATTTTTAGAATGACATTTTCCGACTGATCGAATTTTATGTTTACAATTTCAAAAAAAAAAGGGAAACAGGGGAACGAGCACGTTTTCTTTTCTATTTTCACAATCAATCAGCCTCGGTCGATGCCTCGACGATACTCTTATCTGTCAATTCCGTAATGTCAACCTGCTCTTTGCGTTCAGTTCACAATTCTGAAAGTGAACATTTTCTCGACGTCGTTTGAATGATTACAATAAAAACAAGTCTCACCCCCCGCAGAAAAATGGCGGAAATAAATTAGAACTTTTTGAAACATTTTGATCAATTGCCGATTTTTACGTACGAAACTTGTAGCTTTCTCTCTCCCACTTGTAGCGGTCCAGTCGGTATAGCTGCACAAAGGGCACTGATCGAAATGGATGTGTCAAGAGTCGGAGTGGGTGGCGGGAAGTTGACATATGGGAGCGAAAGGAGCTGACGTCCCGGATTGGTTAAAAAGTGGAACAAGATCGTCGTCGTCCTATGTAGATAAATTCTTCTCTTGCCGAATGTTTGTCGCTGTCGTTCGCATTTAAACCAGCCTTTTCGTGTCCTGCGATTAAAATGTCGTCTTGTACTGATATCCAGGGTGCAGTCATCAGTCATACGACCGACCCGACCGACTAGAGTGCATCGGGAAAAGTGTCGAACAAGAAACATACACTCAGGTTACTACTGTCAGATAGTTCACTTTAGATAAATTGCGGATCGATTTGTACAGTCGTGAAAAGAAAACATTGTGAGTGCATACATACCTCCAGGAAGGACGAACGTTTTAATCGTGCAATGAACGTAAAATTATACTTTGTTTGATAAATGCCATTATTGTCAACAGTGGTGAACGATAATGCGCGCAATGTGAAACCCGTTCACAAGCAGTCGTTGCGTCCAAGTATATATATATTTGTATTATTACTACGTCGGTGTATAGGCCAGTGTTCAGTGTTCATTTTCCCAACTTGAGCGCTTTAAAAAAGTTTTAAAAAACACGTAAAAATGACGTTTCTGTGATTTTTAAACCTTGTGATTCTTATTTATTCGGTATTTAACATGTGAAATTGTGCAACGAGTTGAGCGATTTTTTTTGTTGTTCTTCGTAGATCCTGAAACAAGTGGAATTTTCCGACAAAAGTTTTTATTTTTATTTGACTAATTATCCTCACAAACGCCGTAAGGATTGAAGATCATGTTTTTTAATAGTAACTCCGATTCATTCTACGCTTAAACCTAGGGAATCAAACGTCACCGATTTTAAAGGTCTCCCTCACGAGTTTTCCACGAAACTTTCGATGTGGCAACATATATTTTGCAAAAAAGAAAAAACTGCAACCAGTATCGTAAATATTTATAGTTTCGCATAAAAATTGGAAAACTATGGAGAAGTTTGCTATCGATTTGGATAAAGTCCTCGATGAATTTGAATTCAATGAAGGTATCCAACAAAATCATTTTTTTTTCGTAAATTAATATTCATACCACTTTTTGAATATTGTAAAATGACTTTTTTTATGATGAATGAATTATTTTTTTAAATCACCTAAGTTTTATAAACTAATCATTTTGAAATCAAATATATCAAATACTGAATATTTGAATGATCAAAAAACTATAATATAATGACACTTATTCTTTAAAGTTGAGTCACTCATGTTCAAGAACTTTTCAACAATTGTTTTGCAATTAATTTTCACCCCATTAAAATTTATAAAAATATCGAATAAGTCATTCAATTTCAATTAATATCCTTCATGTTTCAACCATTTCATGCCAATTGTTAAAACTCTTATGTGATTTTTTTGCATGAAGTTCTGAGTATTCGATAAGAAGATTCCATAAAAAAAACTGTTTCAACCGCGTTACTAAGAGATCACCAGACTTTTGAATTGCAAACCACCAAACGACAATAAAAAAAAATTTCCTTTATTGTGACAATGAAAAGAAGTGGAGATTTTTGTGTGATGATTCTGTTGTCAGAAGTATGAGAGAAAATGTCACAGCATAACTGCAGTTTATGAATAAAAATGAATCTTATATCTTAGAACAAGAGAATTTTATTTATCAATTCTGATTTTTATAAAGAATGTTCACGGCAGAGAGAATACGTGTGTAAAAATTGATTTGATTGCAGACCGTGCGGAGCAAGTAGCGCTGAGCCTAGATGCAGAAAATCTGTGGTCATCGTCACGGACGAAGCCGATATCGGAGGGTTCGTCAAATTTTACACAGTCGACAGCGGCGTCCGAAGATGGGAGTTCGCCTTCGAGAGCCCTGGAAAGTCAAAGATCGGAAGAGAAAATGTCAAACGTAGAGCCGACTCGAATGGAAGAAACATTGGACATAAGAAAAATGGGTGCAAAGCGAGAGAATTCAGATTCGGTGAATGATTTTTACAGTCGTGGAAAAGGGAGCGACGAAAAAATCCAGGAAAAGCGATACGCGAATTTTCGGGACGGTGAGCCGGTTTCCTTAACGATTCGGAACGACATATCGCAAAAGTTGGTACAAAAACAACAAAACGAAAGTGGCTCGGGTGTTTCTAAAAATCACAATAGTTATGACAAAAAATTGAATCAACCAAACATTAGGCCGAGCGTTAGCAATGTTTTCAGCAGTTTGAACGAGTACATCAATGCTCCGAGTGGAAATCTGGAGCAGAGGGAAAACAGTATCGTGTCCACTGAAGCGAGTTCTTCGAGAGTGGAAAACAGAATGAAAACAATGGTTAAAAACGATGATGTAACGAGTCAGGATTCCGGCTGGGCGGGTGGCCTTTCCGGAGATGGAATAAGTGAAAAGTCTATGATTTCAGATAAATTGAGTCGAGCTCCTCCAAAGTACCAAAATATTTTGGTGCCGGTGAAACTGGACGCGAGTATTGTTTCGGTGAATAAACCCGAAGAGAGTCCGGCGACAACGAGCAAAGGGCAATTTACAAATTCCGAAAGAATAATAAGCAATTCGCAGCAGCCTGAAAACGTGCTGAGCATCGATACCGAAGTGGGAATTGCTTGCGGGACAAGAAGAAAACAAACGAGTTTAGCAGCTGAGGTAAGATTGCCGGCAACGAAAACGGAGATTAAAGAAGAACCGGAGGTCCATGTGGCTGTGAGAGAAAGTGAGCACGTGTACGAAAACATGAAAGTACCACTGGACAAACGAGACATCAGTGAAGTTCATGCAATGACAACATCGAGTCCGGAGAGTGCATTTAAAACGTCTGAAAGACAAGATTCGAAGAGACATTATGAGAACGTGATCGTGGACGAGAAGCCAATGGACAAAGATGAAGCTGCTGGCTACGAGCGAATTTGCGAAGCTAGAGAATCGTTGAGTTTGACAGAAACGAAAAAACCGAGTGTTCCTAGCGCTCGAGGAACTGCCTCGGGATTTCAAGGAATTCTCAAGTCGATCGTAGCTACGAAAGAAGCACAACCAATCGGATTCCGTACGACGATAGACGATCTCTCGGAAGAACAGTTGAGCAAATATTTGGCGGAGTTGGAAGCTGAAGAACGTGCGATCGAGGGTAAAGCGATGTACGAGAATGTAGCACCACCGATTTATGAGCCACCTCGTGAAGATGGTTTGTTGAGGAGGGTAATAACCACGTCGAGAAAACTCCCGACCGAAGATGAGGACGCGAACGAGGCGCCAATCTTCGAGACCGTAACTATCGGCGTCTTGCCCGCATTGTCCGAAGAGAAACTTCAGGAAAAAGCCAAAAAGTTTCCTGTCATCGATTACAGCAAACAACAGGCCTCGTCCAGTGACAGTGACACGAGATACAATGATTTTTTAGACAAAAAAGCTCAGGAAGAGTCGACAGGGAAACTCGACTCCGAGGGCAGAATCATCGACGAAAGGGACGGAGAGGAGACGAGCAATAAAAATCTTAAAACATTAGAGGACATTAATTCTGAAATGATGGACTGTCGAACGTGTGCGGACAATCAGGAATTCCTCGAGGCCGAATGGAATGACGATTTTTCCGTCAATTGCGCTCCTGCAAGCACTACAAAAGATTTATCATCGGGGGAAATTGAATCTGAAAGTAACAATACCAACGAAGCTAACGTTGATCTTGAAAGCGACGAAGTAGTTGAAGTAGCAAATATGGAAAAAACGAAAACAACGAGCGTCGACTCAAAATACTCCGAAAATTCAGTATTCACAGAAAATAATTATAATCCCAACATCGACGAAGACTCTGTCAACTCGAACGATGAAAAAGCTCCCTCTGAATTACCAACATCTTCGGATAACGCTTTAGATAACGGCGAAGGATCCTCTAAAGATGAGGAAAGCGATCACGAAGACAAAATTTCTCGTCCTCAAACCCTCGACATCGTTTCTACAGTCACAATGCCTGATAATACAACGACAGGTACTTTCTTTAATTCTTAAAGTTGTGAAAAAACGTACCATAAAGATACAGCCGAAATGTTTATTTCTTAAGGCATCCAAACAACTTTCACTCGTAATCTTTTTTTTATTGAATTATGGTTTCAAAAAAAGGCGATTCGTGTAGAGCAGTAAGATATTTTTTTAGCCTGTGTATCTGCAAGACCCTCATTTTGAATATTCCAAATATCAGATAATTTTCTTAAACTCATCCATCCTGTGCATTTCATTTTTGTGTTTTCAGGGGACCACGAATCACTAGAAGCAGAAATTGAAACGTCACAACAAAACGCAGATAACTCTCAAGATTTTTCAGAGAGTAGCTCCTTCGAATCTTCTACCGTATTAGGAAAACAGCCACCATTCTGGATTCCTGATAACGAGGCACCAAATTGTATGCTTTGTGACGTCAAATTTACGGTCATTAAACGTCGACATCATTGTCGTGCTTGTGGCAAGGTATTAAACGAACATTCGAAGTACTTAAAATTCCTAAGTCTCTGGTAACGCCTGACTGCAGATAAAATATCTTCTTTTTTTTCAGGTTTTGTGCAACAAGTGTTGCAGCATGAAATACAGACTTCAATATCAAGGCAATATCGATTCTCGTGTTTGTTCTCCATGTTATCAATTACTCATAAAAGGTTAAGTACCTCTGACTCTTTTTTGTTCTTTAGTCACCTTTTTATTCATTCTTCTTCGATGTAATTAATATTTCGCTTTATTACATTTAAAAAAAACCACTGAATCTATTTATAGCGATGATAGACTCGTTAACTTGATAAATTTCTTTATTCCACATTCAATCTATTTGCAAAACAAATCTTCACATCGAAGTATGTGGTGGATTTCAGTATATAATCAACATTAATTATTCGGAATTATTGAGAAAGTATGAATCACAGTTGATTATTTTGTGAAATATTTTTCATGAACGCACTAACTTAAAGATATTTTTTTCATATAGCGGAACAAGATCACGAAAGCGGTGATTGTTCAACTACCTGCGCCAACAGCTCTCCCAGCAATATTAATTCTTCACAGGTACATTTAAAATAATAGTGCTTCAATAAAAAATACTGATTCCTAATGTTTGTAGCTTAAATCCTTACGAATAAGAATTAAACACTAACAAAAGGGGCTCCACAGTCGTAGTTACTGAAAAAAAAATTAACTCCACATACAACCAAGGTTTCCGAGTTATTTGTAGCAAGAGATTCCATAGAGTTTCGAGTAGACAATCCTGTAGAAAATTTATTCCAGAGAATGGTAGCAAAAATTTTGAAGAAGCCTCGTGCATGATTTTTGTGAGTGATCGATAGGGAGTCAAATTTTTCCAATTCATTTCCAAGTTTTTAGAAATAAAAATCGATTTAACATGACTTTTTATTATTATATAATTTATTCAAAAAAACTAATATCGAGTAACATTCCAAGATTTTTATGAAGTTAGATAACGAGTCAAAAGCACGAGTGCCAGTATTTCTCAATCCGTTTTAAATGGATTGAGGAAGAAAATAAAGTTTCAGTAGTCAGAGTTGGGAGTATCGGACAAATGGTTTATAGGGGAGACAGCCTAATCCAAATAATCCGATGGAGTACTGTTCAACAATACCGCCTTTGCAACAGTTAGCTGGAGGCTTGCCACCACCTCCGACAGTCATGGTACCCGTTGGTGTTTTGAAGCGCGAGGGCAGTTCGAAGCAACGACCCGAGGGCCAAAAGTCCGTCATGTTTAGCGATGGTGAGTCACGATCAATTTTTTATCGTATTAGAATCTCTTCGTGTTGAGAAAATCTCAAATGTACACTAAATTTACTAAGAGACTAATTTCTAGTGACTTCAAACTATTTTGACAAAATTTTAGTTTACGATACTTTAACTTAAATATGAACAACTCGCATCTCTATTGATAATACAAAATTCTATTAAATCATAACAATTTTAACAAAAATTTCAATTTCCAAAGTTACCAGTATTCAAGTTTCAAAATAATTGCAATATAAAAGTTTCTCCAATTGTAATAATTTTATCGAAATGAAAGCAATAGATTATAAAAATTTACGAAATAGATTATCTTCAACTCTAAAATTACTTTTAACTCTCAAAAATGTATCAAATTGGGTAACTGTAAATTCAGCTCGTAATCACTTGAATTCTTGTTGTTTCTTTCACAATGGACACAGCATCAAAATTTTGGTCTCTATGAAAAAATTTAAAAAAACAATAACTGGTGAAATTCATTTTGTTATTAATGATACGAGAAAATAACCATGGAATTATTTTAAATTGATATATTTGAGGTTTTGCAATAGAATTTGTCGAATTGTTGAAACATACACACGTACTTTTTAAAGCATTTGGGTTTTTACTAGCCCATAATGAAGCAATGATTGAAATGTAGATAATCGTGAAAATGTATCAAATTGAACGTCAATAGAGTAATTATGATTGTTCATAGAATTGAAAATTTCATCACTTTAAAACAGAATTAACTTTGCTCTCGAAAAAAAATGTATTGCATTAGTTAAATGTAGTTTCAGTTCATATTCGCTTTTTTGCTGTATTCAAAATTGGTACCTTGTAAAAAAAGTAAATAACATGTTGATAGGGATTGGTAAAAATTTTGGGAAATTTTAAATACTTTAGCTCTAGGCTGTTATTCATTTTGATAAGAAAAAAAAATTGGGGAATTATACTGTGAAAGGAATGCCTCATTCGATTGATCCTAAGTTTCCTACATTTCCTTCGAAAGTTCCAAAAACTTTATTTATTATTTTCGACCCACTTATTTTTGCATGCGAGTGCAGTTGGCTTGGTTTTTTTCGAAACTGCAGGCTGCCTCGTAACCCCTGACCCCCTTTTCCCGTTTGTTTTGTTTTCACCCACCTCTACGTATAAAACACAGGAATAAGGCCTGGCTGTGACCTGACAGAACTCGACACCTCCTGGGACCTGAAGCCACCGTATCGAAAGATAGGAAAACGAACAACGACCCCTCCTCAAGTGCAGACGATAGGAACTGGCAAACGACAGAATTTGCCACCCATGGATCCAAACACAAATTCTTATATTCCCCAGGATCCCGATGTTTTACCACCAACGGTCACAATACATAAAGGCGGTAAGAGACTGATTTTTCATTCAGTCAAGTAGAAAAATATTTAAATCTGATTACAAATGTTTTTTTTTTTTCAGAAATTTCATACCACGAATGCGACGGGTCAGCAGCTTTGTACAAATCATTAAAAAATGAATGCGAACCCCCAGTTATGTTTGCAATCAATCGAAATCTCTATGCGTATGTGAAAATCACAAATCGTGAGTGTGTCATTTCATAAAAAGATATTTTCGTTTATTAGGCAATGAATTATTATTTTCTTTATGGTTTCTGTACAGTTTGGGAGTGAACACTTTGAACAACTAAATGCTTGCACTTCCAAAGATAATTTGAATTTAAATCTAATTTTTTTTTAATTGACAAATTTTTAAATGTCAAATGCATTAAAAAATTATTGTATCGTTATGGGAAACGGTTTGATCATTTAAAAAAATTATATACTAAAATATTAGAAGAAACTGTGAAAGTTAAAGAGATCAAGTGTTCAATTTTGAGTTTACACGTAGTCTGGGGTATTTTTGCCTCCGAGTATACTAAAAGAGTGAATTTTATTCGTCCGAACATTCAATACTTAATTAAAAACAAGGACAATCTGTAAAAAACGTGCCTAATCGAATTTTTCCAATTGCTATAAATGTCAAATTTGTATTTTCTGCTTTCAGTCAATTGTTGTGTCAACAGAATTTGTTGGAATGTTACGTCAAGAGGTTTAGCGTGTGTAGGTCAAGATGAAATAATTTTTCTGGTTGAAACGTTACCAGACGAAATGCAAATTCCAAAGGATCTTCTTATTCATATAAATCAAATTTATGTAGAGGCCATCAAAGGTGAGGACTTGTTGATGAAGTTTTTTTCGAGTCACTGAAAGTGTGATTGTAATATTTAGACTAAAAATAGCGAAATGTGATAAAATATATTGAATTGAATTTTGTAGGAAATACCATAACGGAGTTGGGAGTCTCGATACATCAAGGAGGACATTTTTTGGGATCTCGTGAACACGCAGGATTTTTATTCATTCGACAAAGTTTTCAATGTTTGCAGAAAATCATTCTTCCTCCAGCGCCTTTTCTCGTTGGTCTTCTTGTTCATAGGTTAGTTCACTTTTTCACCTAGAAAACGAAACAACAATTTCTTATTTCCGAGAATTCGTCAGGAACATTTAAAACACCAATTTTCTGTACTTCCTGAATTAATTAAAGCCACTGAACGAACATTTCTAAAATTAATTGAATTCCAATTTGATAAAGTTCATTATTTTAGTAATTTAAATTTCTTTTTTTTTTACAGATGGGAAACTCCTTGGGCAAAAGTATTTCCGCTTCGTCTGATGTTACGCCTCGGTGCCGAATATCGTTATTATCCGTGTCCTCTAGTATCAGTTCGATTTCGTGACGCCGTGTACTTTGAAATCGGTCACACGATAATGAAAGTTTTGGCCGATTTTCGTAATTTTGCCTACACGTTGCCAGGTGTGCGAGGCCTGACGATCCACATGCAAGATCGTACGACTGACGTTCTTTTCCCAAAAAATCGTTACGATCAAGTAATCAAAGGTCTCAACAATTCCAACGATCATGTCCTCGCGTTTGCATCGAATTTCAGTAGTCAAGCGGACTCCCATCTTGTTTGTATACAAACGAACACCGGTGACGAGAGCAGTTATCAAACTCAGGCTATTAATATTCACAATAAACCGCGAAAAGGTGAGTTCACTGTTTTTCAATCGACGTGTTACTGATATTTCACAAACTATTGCAGAAAGATGATTTTCCGTACTTGACAGAATAAATTTCGTGATGTAAAAAAAATTAAACCAGATTTTTCAATATCAATATATTTGTCGTCACTTTCAAGAAGAAACAAAAAATTCTGTGGCAACTTGAAAGTTTTTTCGTTAACATGATTTTTCATGTACATTTTATTTGCTATGCAGTTACGGGCGCAAGTTTCGTCGTCATAAATGGAGCACTGAAATCGTCTATGGGACTATCAGCAAAATCGAGTATCGTCGAGGACGGTTTGATGGTCCAAATAATGCCTGAGAAAATGGAGGCGTTGAAAGCAGCTTTGAAAAATATGCAAGATTTTTCAATCGGTTGTGGCCTCCAGGGAGCGCCCGAGCCTGACGAAACGGTTAACATCAAATGGGTCGACAATGATGTACAATTCAATTTAGGGTTCGTTATTGGCAATCTTTTCATTAATTGAAACCGAGAAAACTTAGCTCGTTGCGAAGTATTGAAAAAATTAGTAATAATTCACTAGGAACGCCGTGACTTTGGATGAACTTTTCATTTTTATTTATAACAACGGAGTTAAAATGGAATGTAATTCTTATGACTTCAGGGTTAAAAGTCCCATCGATGGTAAACCAATGGACGGTATCCCTTCAATACGAGTTCACAATGGCACGGATTACATGGGCACAAGCAGGTTTATTCGATGGACTGAAGTATTCATCATTAAGGTATCGATAATTTATTTATTAATTTATCGTCTCAAATGTGCGCCGAATCAAAAATCACCAATTTCAAAATTTTACATGCTAAAGTTTCGTGCATAAGAAAGTTGACCAAAAATTTCACTCGTTACATTTATTGTATTTTTACTGGTTTGTTGTTTCATTGTTACTTTTTATTTGATCATTTCAGTCGGACGATCATCCTGCCGGAGTTCACGATCCTGTGGACATAAACAAATTATCAGAAAGTATTGCGAGAGCGACCTGCGCTGCATTTGTCAAATTACTAGATCTCCTGGCAACCGCAGGCTTGACTAAAATTGGTGTCAGAACGACGATACATCCGGACAATGTAAGTCACGATAAAATATTTTGAACAGATGTATATTTTCCCTTGGTCTACATTTTTACTTCATAAGTCAGAAAAATTCCATTATCAAGATCTCAAGGTTCCTTAGTCACGACACGATGGTCCAAATGACCTGAAAATAAATTGTTGTAAGAGAACAAAATTGTCATTTTGTAAAAATGATGTTTTCAAAGTTGATCTCAAATGACTTTGTGGTGTAAAACCGAACCAGTTCAATTTTTGTCGAAGATTTAATCGTGAAAATGCTTGAATAGTGTTATTCTTCAATATTGCGATGAAAAATTCATTTGTAATGTATTTTTACAGGTGGGTTACGAAGCAGGAAGCGAAGGAACTCGATTACCACCGATTTACATGAACAGTTTGGACAATGAGTTGATCCAAGTTCTTCACAAAGCCGCTCAGATCAGTCAGGATACGAATACGGTTTTGGAGTTGATTTTCCACGTATTGGATGATTAGAATTCTGAGTATAAAAAGGACGACACAAAACCCGGTAACTTATGATCAAACAGAGCTGTAAATGTGAATTGGGCATCGAGTCCGAAGTTTCGAAGACAAGTTTCTTGGCAAGAGAAAAAAGTGGCGGCAGCGAAAACTTCCGCAATAGGCAGGCTCGTGCGAGGAATTCGTGGAACTAGCCTTTTGAATTGAAAGTTCAAAAAAAAAAAACAAAAAAAAGAAAACCAACGAATTGAGAAACGAAAGAAGACTGGGCAGAGAAACGAAAAGTATGCGAATGGGAAAATGTGTAATATTGCGAAGCACGAAAATTGACGAAGCAATTTGTGGCTCGCGTTTCCAATTAATAATTACCACTGTAATATAAAAGAAGAAAGATATCAAACGACACTCCTCGTCAAAAAAGAAAGAAAAAAACGGCGCGGGCTAGATAAATGATGCAGAAGAAAATAAGTGCGAAATTCAATTTATTGCCCATAATTATAATTGTTATTGTTATTAAATATTGCACTAAAGAATCTCAATTACCACGAATATCGAACAATTATTTTACCGATTTTATTTTTCAATATACGATATTTATATTTCTTATTTTCCGTTTCTTCTTTGCTGCGGGGCTTGTTTCATAATCTCGACGTTTTTCATGGTGCTGAAAAAAAAGGAATCTACTGAGAGAAGTCTTATATCGTTTCTTGAAAAAAAAAAAAAAAAAAAAAAAAATATATCTATGCATAGCGCAGGCGCATCAACATTTTTGTCGTGAGCTCATCCACATCGATATAACAGGCGTCATGAATGAAGTTTCCCCGAGATCATGTATCATTCGCGACGAACATTTCTGATTTATCGTCGCAAGAGAAACGTCTTGAATTTTTTAACTTCGATCAATTTTAATCCTTATCGTTTAATGCATTATTACTTTCGTCGAGAACGAAATTTGTTACCAGAAATAATTTGATATGTTCGTTAAATGTCCAATCGTTGATAACCATGTTTAATAGTTAATAAAATAATATACATTGTTTTTTTTTTAATCGTTTTTTCACAAAGTTGCGCAATCTTGAAAAGAATCTAAAAAAAAACAGCTATGCGATTTCGATTCGTATCTTAAGAGGGTGGCGTTAGGTAAATGGGCGTTTTTTCTCGATTTTTTTCACCGTGATAAGAATTGTTGTTCAGCATTTTGGCTAATTGATAATCTTTTCCTGGAAAAATATTAATAAACAGTTGAGCAGCTGCTATTCAGAGTCCTGCCTCCTCGGATATGCAAATTTTACGTTTATCCTGATTCGATGTAAAATACAACTGTTTCTTCCTTGTCAACGATGAATAATCATTTGGTAACATTTGGAGGTTCAAAAATCAGGCGTGATAAATTCTAATAGAATGATTGTAGCCGGAGAAATAGCGTTGAAAGAATTGCTTGTTCAATAGGATTCTTGAGAAATTTCTTTTTCTTTTTTCGTTTATTAAATTAGTGCCAGCTAATCATCGTCGCAACTATGCAAATTAAGGTTTGAACATAAAAGCAATAAAAAGTACTAATAGCTTCCCAAACATTTGCAAAATCGTTGACAAAAGAACGCCATCGGAATTGCAGAAATATTTTTTCTCTGTGTAACGATCTGTTACATATTTTAGAAATTGGCAAGGCGCCTGGTTTTTTATATTTGAAATATTAACAACGGTAAGTAACATGTTCGCATCATATGCGTGTTTTGAAACTGAACAGCTGGTGTTTCTGGTTGTATTCGCAAGCGACAGCGCCAAGTTGCGTTCACATAGTGTACTAAAATATTGAATCGATTCTCGTGTCCTCGGTGTGTATAATGGTGGAGGGATATTCGTACGCATACCTAAAGTGTGGGGCCGAGGATAGGGAAGAATCGCGCAGCAGCAGCAGCAGCAACGACGACGACGATTACGGGTCTACGTTAAAGGAGTATAGTGCACGAGCGTAAAAAAAGATTGTGGGGTGTGCGTAAGCTTATTTTGATATTGTTAATTCCAATAAAACGGTGAAACAATGTTCGCATCGTCGCGTAAGTGAAAGATCGTCGCGGTAAATCGCGTAACTGCTGCTGCTAAATTTTACTTTGACACGTTAGTGCGGAGCGTTCAAACGGTGGCTTTTATCTAGCCCCGTTCAATTTTCGTCCAGCACCTCCTCGACAAACAAATAACAACGTCATGGATCGAAGAAAAATGTCGTAAGTATTTGATTGATAGTTTCGCGTGGGCGAGAGATTTATTATTGATATACGCCCAGAAGCAGCGTGTTAAATAAATTCAACGGATCATTTGCATCGGCGTTAAGATTTTCCCGACACCGCCTTATTTATTTCTGATCACTAGTCAAAATAATGATAACTCGACGCGTTTGGCGCGTTATTGAATTTTGGGGAACAGTCCTGCGGGCGTCGATAGATTCGCGTGCGTAAACATCAACCCTACAGCCCTTTTGGCCACTGGAAGACCATAATGCGGCGAAAGACCTTCACTGTATCGCGTTTCGGCATAGGTTAATCAGCACTGTCATAGCTAATTTTGTTTTGGAGATAAGAAATGAATCATTGCTCTACGAAACGTCAAGTCCAGCCCGAAACGTTTCGCGGCTGGTGAGTAGGTGTATGGTTTTTTTCGAAATATGTTTTATTCCATTAGAATGGCTACGATCGCCGCAACGAACATCCGACAGCATGCCGGCTCTAATCTCTTCCATCTCGTCACCTTTCCTTTATTTATTATTCAATTAAACTGCATAATTTGATTTATCGTTTAACGCTCTCTATTTTCGCGAACACGAATATTTCGACCTCCTTTTAATCTTGCATTGTGATTAAATGGCTCGAATACTCGTAGATATGTGCGCATATATATTTTCATTATATATATGTATAGACGTACGTACAGATATAAAACATGTACTACCTGAATTTTTTTGTACAGCAATGCATTGAGCAAGGTTATGTACGAAAAATTCCAAAACTATAAATCTACTATAAACCGAATCCTTAGACCCCTACAATCTGCAACTTTGAGTGAGCACTTGTTCAGAATTTTCGAAATGATTGATTTTGGGTTACAGGGACAATATTTAATGGGGCTTTTATTCTTAAGTCACAATGTCACTCCCCTAAAAAAGGAGTCAAAAATGCATCAATTTGTATGGTCTTGCAGAAAAAATTACACATCCTTGGCTGGGATATTGTTAATCAAGTTTCCCCATTTTTATTAGTTAATAAATAATGAAAATTTTATTTCTACTTTTTTACGAAAAAAAAAAGTTGTCAATAACAAATGAAAGTTTTGACTTGATTTTATTAATTATTGAATGCTTTTTATTCAAATTCACTATCAAGTATTCACAAGAACTTTTCTCCTCTGCGTTGAAGACCCAAAAATTTGCAGTGTTTGGTTTAAAAAATTTGACAACTGCTGTTTTGAACCTGACATCTAAATGCGGAGGAAACTTTCGAAAATAGATAAATCGGTGAATGAATATTCCTCGTGGCCTGCAAACTTTTTGAACTTGAATATCACCAAAAAATCATTCCCAACTTTACTATTGAGATATATATGATGAAAAAACTTCTTAATTTTTTGTTCAACTAATACACGTGGGAGTTTAGAATTTGATAAGTTATCGCTATCTTAGTACGGCAATAAAAAGTTGTTTTATTGATTGTAGAACGGCGGGAGACTCGCTGTACCAAGTACTGGAAATTCCAAAAACAGCAACTTCCGAAGATATAAAGAAAACTTATAGAAGATTGGCATTGAAGTATCATCCGGACAAGAATCCTGACAACCCCGAAGCAGCTGATAAGGTGAAACTTGATTTTCATTGCCTCTCCCCATTAATGAGAGACGTAGACATTTCCATCATATTTTCTATGGAAGGAATTGAATTTTATCTTCGTTCTTACAGTTTAAAGAAATAAATCATGCACATTCGATACTAATGGACATAACTAAGCGCAACATTTATGACAATTATGGATCGCTCGGTCTGTACGTTGCTGATCATTTCGGCGAGGAAAATGTCAATGCCTACTTCGTTGTCACATCAGGCTGGTGCAAGGTAATATCACGTTTTACTTTATTTGGTCCATGAAAACAGTTTGAATTCTCTTTTATTTTTCTATTGCTTTGTCAATGAAATTCACTTACATTTTCTCATATTTTCGAAAATAAGAAACGTTGACCAATTTTTGTAACTTAAATGTGGAACATAATTCTAGTTACTACAAGGAAAAAAAAATCTTTTACTCTCCCATGTCGAAATCCAGTTGATTGGATTAATTCAAAGATTTTAATGAAACTATCGTTACTATTGTTTACAAAACAAAGAGTGCAGTGACACGATAAACAAAATTGCAAAGTTTCCAAAATTAGAAATCCGATTAAAACGAAATGAACATAATGGGCATCCATCTTATTTGCTGAACGACAGAATGCGTAACTCGATTATCGCACGTTGATAAAAAAACGATACGATATATCTCTCACAAAAATGAAATAAAAATATCTTATCTACTGAAATAACTTCCTTGCCACACAATGTGTCAGAGAAATGGCAATTATTATACACCTTCAAATCGCGGAGATCAGATCAAACTGCTCGACTATTGATCAAAACATTCAGATGTATACTTCTTGAGGGACTTCATAAAAATAAATAATGAAGTTCAATTATTGTAAAATTGAACCAACTTGGGAGCTCATGAACATAATTGAACGTAACTTTAACGTGAGTTTGAAAAATTGATTTTCTGTTCGATAAAAGTCCAAAAACATAATTATATCGACGATGGTATTTCATCTCTTTTCTAGTGATTCAAATTTCAATAGTTTCTCAAAATTTTTAAATTCAAAATACAATTGTTTATTGAGTTTGGTAAGATATTTCTGTTAATGAAGATGACCATATTTTTATTTACGCCGAAAACAAAAATTTCATTCCATTTTAACGACGTGAATTGCTTCATCATACAATTTTTATTTTCTCAATTAGGAAAACTGTTGTAAAGCTTAGTTTTTGAATACAAATAATTATATTTTGCTCACCCTAAACATTGAATTAATCCATTTGTTTCAGTATCAACTAACAAACAAGAGTGCACAATTCAAATCCCATAAATTGTAAACCTGAAGACTGAAGAAAATTCTTTATTTCCAGGCGATCTTCGTAGTTTGTGCATTCCTGACCGGTTGTTATTGCTGCTGCTGTTGTTGCTGCTGCTGTAATTGGTGTTGCGGAAAATTGAAGCAAAATCGACCGGAGGATAGTGGACTCTATCACAATTTACAGGTAAAAATTTCCCAAAATCCTATTGATTTGTGCTCGCCGAGTTGATACAAAGTATTGCAGGAAAGAACAAAAAATGATTGCGTAGGGATTTGAGAACAAAGCCAAGGCTTTGGAAACGAATTTCTCACGGATTCGTAAAATACTAAGTTTTCAGGTAGTTTCGATATCGAAAAAACGTTAAAAACTTAACAAAGGAACCAATTTTCCTGAATCTTATTACACAGCAATAGCGAAAAACGTTTCATTGAGAAAACAAACGACAAAAGTGTCCAGTTGTGGCAAAAAGTAAATAAAACGACAGTTCTAAGGGTTTTTTGGCGATCGCGCATTCATAAGAATATTCACGACACTAGGATAGCTCATCGATGTCGTTTAATCAAGCTACTCAGAAAAAAAAACACTACATTTTATAGTTTTTCAAAATAGTTCCATACCAAGGTCATTTACAAAGTAATGGAGAGTCGTAAACGAGAAAATTGCAGTAAGGAATAAAGTTAATCGCTTATCAGATGAGAAAGGAGTGGGGAGAAGCCTTTCATAGTAAACGTGTCCTAGACTACGAAAGTTCATAACAAACATTGAAGTGTCGAACGAAAACGCCACGAGCGTTGCAACTTCGATCCCTTTCAAAGGTTCTCGAGAAATTCGACCCTTCGCTTTATTTCTACTCACGGGAATGTGAAGACTATTGTTTTGTGCATTTGGAGCTAAAAACTCTTTTTCTATCGGTCAACAATGTCAAAAAGCTGAATATTTCTGTTCCGCATTGTTCAGTCGAATCCAAAAAACAGGCTTGTTGCAATTAATCCCATTTTGGATAATGCTCGCATGACGCGATATGGAAACATAAAATTGTCAAAATGTGAGAGAATTATGATCGTTTTTGGTTAATGTCAAAAAGCAGTGTACGTAAAAAAATACTTCGCTCAAAGCCTGGCTTATCCTCTTTAAACAAAATCTACAAAATTTCAAATAAACCTCTTCAGTTGTTTTCAACTTATTCAAGAAATGCCGAAAGAATTCTAAAGTCAAACGCATCATAAAATAAAAACAGCTCGAAAATCGTGTTTCTCACTGATTTCATTAAACAAAAGCTCGATCAGCGGATCTAATTTCTTTCATTAACTAATTGACATTCTCATCGACGATCTACGAAAGAGAAAAATAATGTACGAGACGTTTTGCTTCCGTAACTTCGCGCCTTAAATATTCTCTTAAGCCTGGACACGTATTTTGCTGTCCAGGTAACTCCCCTCCATTAGTTGAGCATGTGTATAGGCTGCATGCATGATTAGCTTTTTAATCGGCGAGGATGTGCGAAAACCAATGACTATTAATTGCCAGCTGAAACTACACTTATGCTTAAAGCGTTAAGTGCCAATGGATTGAGTGCTCGTGCATTTTTATTTTAGTTTGCTTAAATTTGAATAAAAACTATTGCACTCCGAAAAAACATTGAGTCTTTGAATTGGAATTGGGGTAAAAAAAGAAAAATAGGGTTTTACTCCACTTCGAATTAACTCTCCAGCACCTTGTGAGTGAACCACTTGACATTTCGAGCACGTTGAATAAATCATAGATAATAGATTTTACAATTATTGTTAGACACAAAGGACAAACAGATGTTGAAAATGAATTAAAAGCCTCTTGGAATTTCACCTGAGACGCAGTGCTGCGTTTGATCGCTTCGAAGCAATGCAAATCTAAGAAATTTTTGATCGCAACATTTTTTTTCTACTAGAAACGAATCACAGTCAAGCATCGATTACTCAAAAAATCTCTTTTAAGATACACGAAAAGTTCGACAAACATTTTTTTTTTGCCATTGAAAAAGGTAAGTTCTGTCAAATTAATGATGTGTCTTCGGATAAAAGCAGTAGAGATTGGACCATCGAATTTTCGTTGCAATTATTATTATTATTTATTCGTTGATTTTTTACTTGTGTTGCTAGTCTCGTCACTGTGTTAGAGATTTCGAATAAATTCCAGATGCAATTATTCTCTTTTTATTTAACACGTAGTTATGTGGTCGTTCGCTGTTTTATTTTCTATTTTTTTCAAAAGAGTTTTGTGCTTCTGAGTATATTTACTATAAAAAGGATTAGCAGTAGACCGAGCGACACTGTGATTCGATAGAAGCAGCTATTCTGCGACTCGGTGAGTAAATCTTATTGAGTTATGAATAGTTTTTTATTTTTTCATTTATTTATCTCGCAAAACTTGCAACTGTACAAAATCACAGTTTCACTACACATGCATTTTTGCACCTTATGCGGATCGGAGTATTTCCAAAAGTTATTGACATTGTCATAAAATAATTGGCGATCGTAGAAAAAAAGGTAGAACGGAAGTGATCTTGAGACAAAGTTAGAAATATTCTAAACCAATGAAGAAAGAAAAAACGCGAAACAAAATATTCAAATCCATAATAAACGAGACAAAAATTAAACATCGGAATAATATGAGTTCGTAAACAATAAACGGAGTATAAAGAGCACTATCCAAAAATTTGTTTCAACAAATTGAAGTATCGAATTGTTTCTATTACCGAAAATTAGTGATTAGGAAAGTAATGCAAAAAACAGAGTCATATTTGTTCCATTCTGATCAAAACATGATTCCCTCAAAGACTTGATTGCTTTATGCTTCTCTTTTTCAAATGAACATTTTAATAAAGTCCTAATATGTTGACCGTAAATCGATTCAAACATTTCTACAAAACAAAGGATGACCTTCGCAGCAATTAACGTACGCATGCGCTATCGCGTGTACACTTAACAATGAAACAACCAAACCCACTATAACGAGGGGTTTTGGATGATTTTTCCTGAAACGCAATCTTTTTGCTAGGAATATAGCGAACATTTTATTTGAAATATTCCCAATCATTCGAAATACTATTTTTGTTAAAATAACAATAAAAATATTTCTCGAGGCTTGAAGATTATTGAAGAAAGATCACTGTTTTGCAATACCTTCACAAGTCGACCGATGTGGTCCTTCCTGTACTAAATATTTCAATCGAACTACCTACGGTTTGCACCCTGGGGTAACGCTTCCTTGGCATGATTTACCATTTAGACATACTCACCGCATCATGGCTGAAACACCTCGCATTACTAATTAACCACTGTATTATCATGATTAATCCTCCGCCCGCAACAATGTTTTTCAAACCTTACGTCAACACACTGAAGAATTCAGGTTCAATTTAATTTGATCATGAGTTAAGTTTTGGGTGAAGGTGGCAGACATTTTTTTAAAGTCCCTTCTCCTACGATTAGAGAACAGTTGCTCGTTAGTGAGACCGATACAAACAATATTTAAGTGGGTAAAGTAAAAATGATAGGAAGATGCGAGGGAAAAAAAAGTAACTCGATACTAAGGACAAGTAGGTTCGACCATGGCTTAGGGATGAAAACAGAAAACTATTTTAAAAACATGCGTGACACGTTTTGAATGAATTTTCAGCTCGAGAGAAAAAAAAGCGAAAAAAATTCCTTGAAAATTTGATGATAAAAATGATCAATGTGTGCAGCAATGATTTGTGGAAAATTTAAGCCCGAATCAAAACGATTCTCGAATCAAGAACATCGTCAATGCTGCTGTTTTCTTGGCAAATTTATTGAAGAAGCTTTACTCCGAAAAATATGCATACTACTTTTGAATAATGTTAAGAAACATAAAAATTCGTGAAAACTGATCAGATAGAATTTTGGATCATTAGGTCTTCGCCGATAAAATTCTATGTACAAACGCATGCATGTACGCACACTTTCACATTCGAACTTGATATTGAAATGTGATACTGGCTGTACTACGCAAATGTTGTATTGCAGACATCTCCATCAGTAAAACTTTGAAAATCATAACAATCTTTATTTTCTGATTATCTCATAAATCTCATCTCAGAATAAGTTTGCAATTGTAGTAGCACTTTAGGACTTTTTTTTCAATTGCTACATCATTCCATTATTTCATGACGTTTAATCAAGGAATGACAAAAAACTAATTATCTTCCAAAATAAAAACAGCAGTCCACCATCTGCTCTTGAATTCTTTGCTCCAATAACGACTTAGCTTTTGAACAACTTTTATATTTGAAAAAGTCTACTCTCGTCTCAGATCCAATTTTTTGTCTCTTCTCATCACGAAGTCAAAATTACAACTGTACCGGAATAATTTCTACTTCAAAACAAATCTACTCCGCAACATGTTGACTTTGAGTAACGAGGAAAGTGACTTGTTGGGGAGTAGTGAATTTTTGACGCAGTAAAATTTTAAAATCGTAATATTCGGAACATGACAGTTCCGTGAGTACAAATATTTATCGACTGAATTGTCATGAGTGAAGAAATAAAAATAAAAGCTGTTTTACTGCTTAAAGTCATATTTGATTAAAAATAAACAAAAATCTACAAGTGGTAGAAAAATTTTGTTAAATGCAAACATCATTTTCACTACCATGCATGACCAAAATCTCATTTATTACCGCATGTAGGTTAGCAATTTTGTTTACGTTATTGTTGTATTATAGCGGGACCAGAATCCTGATGGCGATGTTGTGACGATACAACCCCGAGGAAATAAGGTAAGTTCACATGTAATCATTCCTCACTTTTTCACCAACTGCTTTGTGACGAGTTTTGTTTTGCTGGGTTATTCACATTTTCATCGAAACATTTTTAATTCCAATTTGTTGTTTTTTTTTGGTTAATCAAAAATTGTATGTGAGGAACAATGATTATTCACTTGAATTGCAATCCATATTTTTCTCATCGTGTTTTACATCGTGTTTCGTTTTTCATTAGATTCCAACTGAGTTCGATTAAAAATCTTCTTATTTTTTCGTATTTTGTCAAAAACGCGAATTTTTTTGATTCACGAGTTCATTTAAATCGTAATCCGATTAATTCTGTTGCACATTTTGAAAGATTTGAGCTTTGTAATGGCACGTTTGCACACAACACCATTTTATTCATGTTCACAAATCATTACCCAATGAAAATCATACCATTATCATCAGCCTCTTGAAAGACATCGAAAGACGTCATCGAAATGATGGAAGATGTATGGTAATGTTTTGGCTGTTGTGTAAAAAATAAAAAAATCCGCGCTTATGGATAAAAATAAGATTCGATTCTGATAATGATTTTTTATGAAATAATATTATGCATGAAAAAAAAAAACTCAATTATCACTACATGTTTTTAGAGTTTCGTGAGTGTGCATAAGTTTCGTAGGAAAAATCAAATCATTTGTCGCTCCAATTTAACACTGATTACAGGGATTCGATTTTCCATTTTTTCAGAGCTTAAAAACAGTTTCGTGTGCGTTGGTTTTTATTGTTGAAATTTCTGCCTCTTTGTGTTTTCTTTTTTTTTTTATTGAGCTTAGACTCGGCTCAAACGATTGATGCAAAACTACGAAATTGAAGAACAACATTAAGAAGCAATAAGCATCGTTTAGATTTTTCAAATTATTATTATAAGCACGAAATAAAAATTACACGAAAATTGGGATATTCGGGAAATTCGTATTTTCATCCATTACACAAAATCTAGCAGAATTAGTTACTAATTATATCAGCAGCGATTAATAATTTTCATATTTTGATGAAACGTCGTTTTACAATGAATATAATAATCGATGTTAACTAATAACAAATTGGCTCAAAGGTTTATTGACAAAAAGTGCACTATTTCATTCGGATGCAAAGGGATATCAAAAATTTGAACTCAGAAAAAAAATATCGTACATTACATCAAAGCAATAATGAAATTGTTAACAAAACATTTGTCTCACGTTCTGATAATCATTTCATTGAAATAAAAAAAAGGGATAAATTTAATGGACCATGCAATTTTCAAAACTACGTTATTTCAGTAATACTCTAACCCTGTCACTAAAAACATGACAATTTCGTGCCTAGTCGATTGATTAGAGTTTATCGAAACTTTGACTCCCTCCAAATCAACAAAAGTCTCGGCAGCAACTCGAGGCTGCTTGCTGAGTATTTAAATACAAAAAATATCGCATAATGGCCAGTGACAGGTCAAAAGTTTCCACACTCTTGGACTGGGTTTAATAAAAAAGGTTTAAGGGTGCCACATGTCAAATGTTTCTAAATGTAAAGTTCGAGTAGCAGAGTCTTAAAGAAAAATTTGATCAGGTTGGCTCCTTACGAGATATTAATTCCTGAAGTTTCAGGATACGTGTTCTTTTATCGTTCATACCGTGAAAACAGTTGGGGATAGAGCAAAAGTCCAGAAGACCAATATTTTAGAGCATAACATGTACTACAAAAAAGCTCCTCATGACACGTTTCTATTCTCAGTATTTGGTCCTATATCGATAGAATAGCTTCAAAAGTTCGCCATTAAAAAAAAAATTTGTTCTATCCACTCTCAGGACTAAACTACTGGAGATAAAAAGTGCTTGAAACTTTTTCGTAACAAATTTGATGATAGAAAAACTTAGTGCTATGGACTTTTTCTCTATTTTTAACAGTTTCGTCAGTACACGCGATAAAAGGTCGCACATTTTGTGATTTTAACGATTGATATCTCATCTGGACGAATGCTGATGAAAAATAAAAAAATGTTTCGACTTTTTGACTCGGGATTTGGTTGAAGAATTCAGTTTTAATTTATGTTCATTTGTCATGGGACGTCCTGTATCTTACAATTTAAAGTTTTTATTATATAATTATTTTGAATCGCTGTCTTGCTAAAAAAAAGTCTGTAACCATTTTTCTTTCTAATCTAAACCTTTTAAAATATTAATGAAGGAGCGACAGGCAGTTCGAACACTTCTACACTTTTGTGTATCTCCACTCACGATTGATCGTCACTAATCAATTAATTAATTATCATTTCATAAAAGCTGCTTCAGAGCGAAAAATGGCCAATGACTTATTTTTTTCGAGAATTTCGCAATACGATTGTCTACAGAGTATGTTCGAGGGCTAATAAGTTATTGTATTTTTAAAGGAGGATGAAAGCGAAGAAGAAGCAGTCACTGCGCAACCGCAGGGAGGAGCTTCTCAGGGAGCCGCTGGTACGACCGTATTTGCGATGCCCCCACCTCCCTCTTCGCAAAGTACTGTCCCGAATGAGGGCACCAACTTGACGAGTGGGGCAGAACGTCCCCTTTACGGCGAAGGTAAACCAAGATCGTGATTATAAAAAAAAAATAAAAAAAAATTCCTGACTTTACACTCTCCAATCATCAGTCAAAACATTAAAAAAAAGGTGAACTAAACTTATCAATGAAGACACAATATTGAGAAGATCCAAATGAGAAAGGAGCATCGACACGATAAGCGAGGGCTTTGATGTTGCGAAGTATCTCGAGATTTGCCGGAACAGTTTTATCGAATCAATGAATCAACTCCATTTTTCAAATCAATTACAAAGAAAAACAAAAGAAACAGGAACAACGTGTCGTGAATTTTTGATAATTGTATCTAGTAGGTTTATTTTTGTAACTAAATGTTATTTGCTGCTAAGTTATTGCTCGTGTGAAGTAATAGTCGCTTGTATTAGATATTCACGTTTTACAATCTTTCTGTAGACAAATGATGTAAACCGTGAATGAAAATCGATGAAAAAATGCGTCTCTGCGGAAAAAACATAAATTGGATTCTTTCATTTGCTTTTTTGTATCATTTGGTTTGACGCCCCTGTAAAAATCATTTCATTGGTAGTCATAGCTGACACTGAATTTTCTAACTCGCTGAATGCACTGTTCCTATCACGTGTGTATTGTTTGATTATTTAATTTTTTTTACGCATAAAAATTACTTTGACATTAACCATCAGACTTCGGTTTTTCTTATTAAACCAAGCACTTGAACACAATTTTTTTCACTGTTGCTGACAATGTTCCGAAACTTGATATTCGGTTAACGACTTTTTTTCAACCCAAATAAACTGGCTTGATAACTAAATCAATAGTTAATTAAAATCTGTATATAATTTCTGATTGGTATGTTTCAATAAAAAATAAAATTCTTTCAAATGGGCCTTGCAGTTGTAAAAATCACGAAGACTTTTCAAGTCCCATAATAATTAAAAAATAAAAAGATTCAATTTAATGTGTACAAACGATTCAACAATTTTGTACATTTTTGTCAGTGGTTTGATTTTTTTTTCTGGATACGGTATTCAACGACTTGGAAGTAGGTGAAATTTATATTTTCAATTTAAAGAATAGACTTTTTATTTTTTGGAAGCACGACTCGAGGTAGTTGTCTCACTAAAATTTTTCGTATCAAATATTTTCTAATTAAGGGAACGTATCCAGGACTTTGATCACTTGCAAAATTTTATAGGAATTCACCCTTTCGAAAATATAAATATTACGAAAAACTTCTTATCAGGCTTTTTTTGATAAATTTGAATAGAAATTATTAAGATATTACACAATTTACCTGAGATACTTTCATACGTTAATAGGAAAATTAACCTAAAATGTGGTGAGACAACTACCTTAATAGTTTAAATTAATTCATACGTAAGTATTTAAATAATGAAACATTTTAGATTGGCATTTGATTAACGAGTAAGAGGACGGTAACAGGATTATTAGCCGCACTTTAGAGCCTGAAGCTTTGTCGAGCTTTGATTTTTATTCTCGCCGGAAACGGATCAGTCGCTCTTCTGACGCTGGGGTTTAAAGCCGGCCACTGGCAGTCATCGCAAAAGCACCAGTTTGGTTTCTTTTTATTTTGTATCTCCACAATAATAATTTATATTTTCAATACACATTACGAGTCTGGGTTTATTTTATTTTACTTTTAAACCTCTGTTCAGCTGACAGTTTTCATTTTTTATTCTTTGCGTGTGTGTTCTCTGCTTTCGAAACTTAATCATTTTTTATCTACACCCCATTTATAGTACAATGAGGAAATATTCTGTGAGAAAATACTGAATTACTACCGTTCCACAAATCCATTTCAAATGAACCGAGAAATTTGTTGTCACATTTTTTCTAAATGACTAAAGATTCACAAGAAAATGTGTAACACAGTAATCTTCATAGATATTTTCATTAAAAAGTTATCAAAAATTTCCTCTGTGTACATCGAAAGGAATAAAACTGCTGCAAATGATTTTCAACTTTTCCAGATAACAAAAACCAAAATTCAGCAGAGATGAGATACTAACATATTAATTATTCGATCCATTTTTTATTGAACTATAAATCAGTCTGAATTTTTATAGCGATTTAGTAATATTGAAGAAAAATTGAGTTTTAACAAAAAGTCACGAGTGAAAAAACTGGTAGAAAGTAAACGCAAGGATTTCCCATCAATGTTGATAGATCGAATGATAACGTGTAACCTTATCAACTATTATTGTTAAAAATATCGAAGGACTCGTTGGATTGTGAGTAATGAAATTATTTGACGTGGCGATAGTCACAAATCCGTTCATAGGCACGAACGTTGGGTCAACTGCGGCAGGTCCGACCAAATGGTAGTCGGGGTTCGAGCGAAATCAACCACCGATCCATACGAGGAGAAGAGAAAAAACTGCAACAGATACGTCGCCAACAGGAGCAGCAGCTGCAGCAGCATAACAGTCGAACACTGTCCCCAGTTATCAACAACCAACAATGATATCTGACCAGTTAGAAGATAAAAAAAAAAGAAAAAAAAACAAACCGAACAGAGAATTGCATTTCATATGCGCCAGAAAGAAACAAAATCATAAAAACAACAATAGAAAAAGGTTAGATCCTAAGACGAACAAAAGTGAATGAAAAAACGTGGTATCTGGAAATCACACGTAGAGAAAAATCACAAGATTCAAGCCTCATATACAACGTTGAACATGTTGTTAGATATGTACAAATTGTCAAGTATTTTTCTTCTTTTGTTCATAAATCTATTTAAGAAAAAAATCACGTGTGTGGGGATAAGTGAACGACGTTGTTGTGACACGCTCTTGAGGAACCTAAAGTTGCTAGATATTTCCAATTCTGTACTCTACATATAAATATATATATATATATAAATATATAAACATATATTTATATGTTTACATATTATAAATATTCTTCATATTTATAAATATACATACATATATATTTATATATATATATATATTTATGCTGTAATGAAGGATATGAACGACATTCGTCACGATCTTGTATTGTACAGTACTGCAACAGGACTTTTAATTTAAAAACGCCCTCGTAACCCTATTGTTCGCGTAGTCTTTAAGGCGGGAAACCAGTTTAGGAGGTCAACATTTTTGTGTTGTTCGTGAATTTTTTTTTTTAACATTGAAAGAATAATCAGAATTTGTTTTAACTCGGAGGATATTTTACTCGTGTTCTGTAGTACATTCTATAATTTTTTCAAGTAATTTCTCCCCAAAATAGAAAAGCTAGAAGCTGCTGTCTACGGAGGATCGCCATCTGAGTTTTTTACTGGTGGGCATTTTTGTCTGTAATCATTACAATATTTTTCTTTTTTTCGTAAACAACATATTTCACTAGGAGTTTGCTCTGATATTTTGGTATCATATTCTTGAAGGGATTTACTAACAATTTATGAAATAAAAAAAAGCGATTTTCCGATCCGTTTAGTTGGTTTCCTGCCTTAAAGACAGTATCGAGTGGAGCGTGGACAATTTTTTTTTTCGAACAATCATTGATAGCGTTTTT
This sequence comes from Campoletis sonorensis, assembly GCA_013761285.1. NCBI lineage: Eukaryota > Metazoa > Arthropoda > Insecta > Hymenoptera > Ichneumonidae > Campoletis > Campoletis sonorensis. The sequence goes on from JACEOJ010000119.1 coordinate 826,240, forward strand.
ATCAGTCACAATGAGATACATTTTTTGTTAGGTTTTGAGCATGGATGTCCAACTAAAAGTTCGATCTGCGGTACATTAGTTTCGATTTATTTGACATTAGCGCGGAAACGTTGAACTATTCGGGTTCATTTTATTTAAAGAAACTATTCCAATGATATTGTTAATCCTAGAAAAACAGGCTGTGCAGGGCGATTTTTAAAATTCTAACTGACAATGGTTTTATTTCAGTTTTGAGGGTGAAAAATTGCTGATTTCTGCCATACATACGGTTTCATTACTATTTTCAAACTAAAAGAAACTTTCTTTTTCCATAAGATTTTGAAATTTGTATAAGATTTGAAAATTAGATGTGTATGAATTATTATTAATCGATTGTATGACCTACCAGACGTTAATAGAGGTCATGTTATTGCCGTTTTTGTTCTGAATTTTGATGCTATTTAATAATGTTCTTCCGATACGTTTTTTTTTCGTCTCACTTTCATTACAAAGAGCTGTAGCACATTCGGAGTACTATTTAAATCGCTCTGTAACACTCGAACCTTGGCTCTCATAAATTTGATGTTATAAACGCTTTCCACCCTTCCAAAATTTGGCTCATGGTGGCGAGCATACTCCATGAATGATCTTAAAGGCATTTTCATTATAATTTCGGGATATTCAGTCCCATGGGCTTTCGGGATTGAGATCCCAGCTTGCGGATTATCGAAAGGTCGGAAACAGAACGATATCTATTTCTACAACGTCACAATAATCATGTTCGCTATAGATTTTAATAATAAAGGGCAAATTAATTCCGGTGAAGAAAAGACGAATCGATTGCTACCGTTGAATCTGTATCAATTATGAAATTCCTATTCCATAAATTACAGATACAAGGTGTCTAAGAAAATTTACACTTTAGATTGAAAGTGTGAAATTGGGAACGAAAGTCTTTATCCATTTCCATCTCGTCTAATCTCCATTGATGAAATATTCATGAATTCTTGATACGGGCGAGAATTGTTTATCACTAATTAATAAATTACTCATGAAAATTGTACCAGAACAAAGGAAAATGGATAAAAACTCTTGTTTCCAAAATATTGGAATCTCATTATATCCCCCTACCGCTTGGGCCATGATTTTTGAGAACTCCAACATAGTGAAGAGCACAGAAATGTTTTTCCATTTATCCACAACAGCGTGTGGAGGTTGAATGCTAATTTTTCGTTGTTCGTTACAAAAATATTGTGAATATAGTATCTCGTTAGAGATTATGAAGAATTTATTCATTTATTGCAGTAAAATCATTGCTATAAAAATATATTCCCATTCGCAAGCAGAAATGTGTGGCAAAAGTAACTCACAATCGAGCAAGTGGACATGAACTGCTGGTACAAATTAAATATCATTGATAGTTAAATTTCATAGGTAATGAAAAATCAGGACTAAATCAACTCGCAGAGGTGAGATTCTGGTTGCGGAATTTCCCATGACGAACGAGTCGGAAAACTCGAGTGTGAAAAAGCCTTCGTGAAAAGACAGAATGAACGAAAAAGCATAGAAATAGAATTAGGATGCAATGGGGTGAATCGGATGATAAATAAGTGAGCCATATGTACTTTTTCTCGCATGCAAAGATGAAGGAACGGAAGTTGGCGTAAGTGAATTTATAACTGTGCAGATAATACTCTTAACGTGGAAAATGCCTGCAGCGCCACAATTTCTGCCTTCGTAGTAATTTCCGGTTCCGGTGACGTAACAGTTTGTTATAAATTTCTTCGTTTTAGACGAAATGTACATTTGGTGTACAAAGTACACGAGTATGCTCTGAAATAATGAAGAAAAAACCCAGTTGACTATCGCTCAGGACCGAATCTGACCTTCCTGGCAGCAAAAAACAACAATAATGAACGCTATTGCGTTTAGTGAAAGATTTACGTCGATATATTTATTTATGATATGCGTGAAGCAAATTTTTCCTTTCACCCGATTCGCTCACCTAAGCCTTCTCAACAATGAACAAATGAATGAATTAAAATAAATAAATGATCAACAACACACTCGATATATTTGCCAGCTCCTGCCGGTACTTATACCATCACTATAAGAAAATTTCGACGAGGAATATATAACCGTACACGATTTACTGCAAATTTGTATTATTATGACTATTATTTTTTAAATAATATTGAAATAAAAATGTGTTCTTCTAGTATTTAGCAATGTATAAATGGATCTTGTTATTATAGTTGCACGTGATCGAATATTGACAACAAAGAAGAACAAACACGCATTTGCATCAATGTTAAAGATAATGTTAATCGAATCTGTAAATCCATATCCATTATTGTAACTCTTGTTGAGGGTTCCTTTCCTCGAATTCAAATAAATTTAATCAAATCATTAAATTATTCATTCGAGTTCAATAAAGCAATTGAGCTTGTATAAATCACAATAACAGGCACTAGAAGAAGAAGAAGAAGAAGAACACGAAGAGAATGAATATACACAGTGGCAGTGAATATTGATTTCAATGCTTCGTTGAAATATTATTTACGCAGTACTGCGACAGAGCTGTAAAAAAAAAAATAGCTCTCTCATCCTTGTCGATATTAGAGGAATATTTCTTCGTATATTCCTGACAGAAAAAAACTCCACCTTATTTATACATAGACTAGCGGGGAAAACAAAAACGAAATAATGTACCAAAAGGATGTATAATCCTAAGATTTAAATATATCTAACGTATCATTAAAGGAAAGTGCGTTGAGTAACCTCGACCCTTGATACAAACTGGCAACGAAAATACACCTGACCCACATGTTACGTTGCTTTCTTACAATCTATAAATAATTGAAATGACAAGCTTCAGTCTTCAATGTCAGAATGAAAAAAAAAAAACGTGAATAACTTTTTTAACATGTTTGATATTACTTTCGCATGTTAGTGGGAAAATTTTCGTCGTTTTTAGAAAAAAATGGTAACAATGGAGAATCGTGGTTTGGTTTTTAGAAAAATGAGTTTTTTTTGGATTTTTTTTAAGTTTATAGGAAAATATGCTACAAAATGTTAATCATGCAGGGGTTCACGGCAGGTATCGAATATTATTGAAAAAAGTACCGAACCGGTCCAACGAGTATGTTTCAAGATATTTTTTCTCTCACGATTCACTGAAAAGTATTTCGAAAAATGCATTCTTTTTCTATGTAGTTCGTACTGCAACATGACGAAATTCTTGTTTTCTTGCCTTAATGAAAACTATGTGTAAAAAAAAAAAAAAGGGTGATCACTGACCGAATGCCTGTCATTTCCGCGTAATAATCTCAACCGTAGCACGTTTGAACCAAGTGAAAAGCGCAAATTCGAGAACGCCCCCATAAGTACGAGAAAGATCGAATACAGTAGACGGTTCAACGTGCGAAAGACTTTTGCACAAGAGTTGGGTATCAAAAAAAGGTAATGTCGGCCTGCTATTTTCATTACTTTATTATTGTTAACCCAGAGCGGTGTTATCGAAAAAGTTATTTTCATACTTTATCCGAGTACCATTTCTATGTTTTTTTCCTGTTTTCCTGAAAAACCGCCATAAATTTCTGAACGATTTCGCGCCGGCAATATTTTCCATCCACTAGTCGCCGATTCTGGTTTTACGATTATGAACGGTCCGAACGATGAGATATTGCAGGAAACATGGATTTTGGGTTTGGAATGAACAATTCGAATGTTTATAACAACGCGGTTCATATCTACGAAATATGAGACGCTACACGACCGACGCGATTGAATTTGTCGTCTGCTCCGATCAGCTGATCCACCGAGGGTCAGCTGTGAAAGCGCGACGGTGGTGCCCTCACGCCTAGAGTCGAAGTAACCATGTTCATCTGAAAAGTATTTTGTCAACCACAGAAACGATTTACCATGCCCAAAATGGACGCACGCGTCGTCGAGTCGCTCGTATCCGTGTTCGTTTGATATCTATTTATTTACAAAATTATTGTGCAATATTAATGAGAATATGCGTGTACTCTCGTTGATTCTCGTTTATTAATCATTTTCATCCATCGAATAATAAAGACCGCGAGGTGGCGATATAGTGAAACTTCCGGCTAAAGAGAACACACCGATAAGCTTTCTGTTCTTTGAGCAGGATATTCCTGAATGCGTGTCCCACTACGTGCTTCGCGTCTGTGTGCTTCTCCATGTACTCGTTAAAACGACGATAGTACATATCAAACAAATACGAAACAGCGGGTGCGAAGAAGTACATGTTAAATTTCGTGTGCCCCCCTTCGTTAAACCAAATAAGTGCATCGTTCGACCGGAAATATTAAATTCTTGAGCGTCTGTTTTTTGTTTCTTCTTTTTTTTTCGTTGCTTTTTCAATCATTGCCATATAGAAAGGGCGATAGCAAGTGTATGAATTGAATTCATACTTCAAGTTCCGACACGATGAGCATTGAGTGTGTCATCTGCTGCGAACATTTACAATCCTCCGAAACTATACACCACACACCATGCGGGCATGTTTTTCATCAAATCTGTCTGTCGAAATGGTTCGAGAGGTAAGATGATGAGATTGAATTTTTGTGCAATTATTTTTTTGCGTGTTTAATGGAGTAAATACTAACGGGGAACGAGAAAAGATATTCAATGGGCCTCCTTTGTTTGGAATTCTCTTTTGAAAAAACGAGGAGTCGTCTTGTGAACGAGAGAGAAAGAGAGAGAGAGATAGACAGATGCCTCTAAGCTATTATAACTGCTTTCGAGTGATTGTCACGAAGAATACATCGTTCGCTCATTGGTCGTGCCCCGTTTCAACACATTCTTAGACCCGTAATTCAACACATTTACACATGTCTCTTATTTACGAGCAAATCACGTATTTCACTGTAAACAATGACGGAAGCTTGGAGAAACGTATCAAAACTTGATGATATATCGTAATCTCATCAAGCGATGACTTATTACACATCCTTGCATTTTAGACATGACCAATTTCGTTTTGTTTTTTTTTCTTCTAAGAATACTAATACTCCAAGAAAGTTGATTTCCGAGGTATCAAGTTTGTACCTTCAGAACGAATCGAAATACTTGTTTTGTTGGTCATTTTTTAAAAATTATGCCGAAATTTATAGAACTTTTGAGTTTTATGTTCCTAAAAATCAATGTCCCATCTTTGTAGCTTCAACTACTGCAAATTTATATGGCGTGCGAGGAAAGGAAATCAAGGAAATTTCGTTCAATTCTATCGATGCAAACTTGAACATCATTTCATTCTATTTTCGTTATTTTTTCAACGGCTAATCTTTCCGGAGCAACAAAACACGCGTTTTCATGTTGATTTCGTAAAAAATATTTCACGTCGATCGAAAATTCCTTTGACAATATACACAGCACCAGCTTCTTCTTGATTTACACATGACGACTGTGATAGAATAATCTAAATGTCATAAATATCGAACTTTATTTATTTTAATGATAGCCAAAAAAATTTGCTGATAATTTCCGTTTCGAAAATGCGTGGTAGTAAGGGATATAACTCATCCCAACATAACCTAAGTTTGCAGTGACTAATATACCGTACGATTCGATCACATGTCTAATATTTATGACTACCTTTTCTTCGGTTTTGATTCTTAATGTTTCGAAAACAACAGAATTTTTTGCAAATTGTGCATATGCTAGTCAACCTTCGAAATCTTTATGAACGAATGTTTTCCCAATGACCAAAATAAAATAACGATTCACAATACAAAAACAAAATGCCTTGTAGTTATTCAATTTTCACCTAATGGAAACAATAATTACACAATGGAAATAGATTTCATTTATGATTTATTTTGATGTTGGAAATTTAATTTCAATTGTCCAAAAAAACCTTCCAACTCAATTTCTTGTAAACATATTACATTTGGGACAAGAAATAAGGCTTTTTTTAAAGCTTTCAATGATTCCGAATCTTTCAAAACACATTAAGGATCTTGAAAAATATATTTTGTAACAAACAGGTCGAAAACGTGTCCAGAATGCCGCCAAAAAGTAGTGGAGAGTAAAATTGGTAGAATTTACTTGCATTACGCAAGCAACGACAGTACACTAGAGATCACATCTTCGCTGCAGTCTGAAATAGCTGGTCTAAACCATGAGCTCCTCATCAAAGAGATCGAAATTATTGAGAGCAATTCGAACAACACAAAATTGTCGACATTGTTAAAATCAAAGGAGAGTGAATTGAGGAGACTGGAAGCTGATCTTTGGATAGCGAGGGAACATAACAGTCTGTGGAAAAATCATGCGCAAGTGGAAATGGCGGAGCATGATGCTTCGAAAAAAGAAGTGTCCCGGTTGACGAAAGAATTAAACGACATGAAGAGGTAAGTTCTTGCCCAAGACTTGAACTTAGTTTTTTCTTTTGGTCTTTAATCAATTTGATAGCATTATTCAACAACATCATTCATTATTTTGCAACTGCTCTATGAATTGGTGAATAATTTATCATTTATTTTTCTTTCAGCTCACAAACCGTCGCCGAACAATGTTGGAACACAATTTCAAATATGTTTCGTGGTATAGGAGATCACGAAGCGATTTTAAAAATGATATCAGACTCGCAGAGGTAAAGTGAAAAAACATATTCTATCATTATTATGCGTACGTTTTAATGATTACATTTTTTTGTTATTCCTCCATCCTCTAATTTTTTTTTAAATTGATTCTTCAGCGAGTTAATGAGTAGCACCACCACGCGCCACGATTTGGAACGAACAATTGCGAGACTCGAAGAAGAGCTTGAAATCGATTCCGAGCATCTCGTTTTCGCACCCGAACAACTGTCAAGGAAACGGTAAGGTTCCCGTACATTTGCTTATTTTCATATATTTTCGTAGCTCCGAAATATTTGGAAACTCGATTACACAGTTTTTTTCACTGCATACGAGTACACACTGGGTCCGCAAGATCCGAAAAACCTCAGTTTGTCATTGTTCTTGTAAAGCTTGGTCTTTTATTTATTTGTTGATCGTGCAACTTGTGCGATTTCTAGTTTCCTAAATATAACGTTCGATTTCCATAGGGTCACTGAGATTCAACAACGTAAACGTTTCGAAAAACAAAAAAGAAAGAACCCCTGAGATTATCGAACCTTTTCAAACAATGAAAAAATTTTCTATCAAAAATCTTTATATTTTGGCAAGTTTTTTTTACGAATAGTAGATGTCTTGACATTATGCTTTATGGTCCTATGAATTTTCTCGAATTTTCCATTATATTCTGTCTTCCTTTGACAGATGTTCAATAGATTTATGTCGAGCCTGTAAAATCCTCTAAATGGTGACTCATAAAATGGTCTGACCAAAAAGGTTGGGATCTCTGACAATACTGCATGAAAAGCTGGTCAAAAATCGTACGCGGAGAAAGTTGAAACCGTGAAATTACCATTCCAGAATAGACACGCGGCAGCGACCTTGAATTTTCAGCCATTTTTATTGGTCAGAATGTAAATTTTTATGAAAACAGCATAAAATTTTAACGCACAGTAAATTTCATTTGATTTTCATGAAAATATACATCTTGCACAGTAAAAACTGCCCTGCAATCAAGGTCCTCCCCTTATTCTAATCTGTAACGGTAATTTTTAAGTTTCAATTCTCTCTGTATAATAAAGTGCTTGCAGGTTTCAAAGAAAGACAGAATACAATGAAAAATTTAATTATAGGCCTCAGGTAAAATGTCTGAGAGACCCTTTCCCCAAAGCTTCATCCTGATAAGCCTCACCCGGAGCAGGTATTACGAGACAGGAAAAAAAACTAATTTTCGGATTATAATACATTTTTCGTCAGACATGATTTATTGATGTTTCAAATCCGTACGTTTTTTTTTTTTTTTGACAGATGAATGGTTTTCCGCACTCCTCTAAAATTGTCCCTTCCCCACGCTTGAAACAGTGAGGCGTTGCCAGGATTAAAGCTTTGAAAAATGACAAAAAAAGGTGTCTTAACTATTCAAGAAATAGTTATCCGTGCAAATCGCTTCGAAAGAAATGTTTAGCATAATTTTTAACAACCTTTCGATACAGTAGGATATTGATAAAAAATTTGTATTAATTCACAGCCAATTGGAGCAAGATTTGGCATGTAGTGAAATCGAGAAAATTTCGTTGCGGCATCGATTAAAGGAGCTGGAAGATAAGGTGGAGACGTCGATAATAATGGACGAGCGATTGGCGGATCGAACTGAGACGATGAGGAAAAAATTAAGAACCAGTGGACCGTCGTTTGACGTAATAGATCTAACCAAAGACCCAGCTGACGCGCTCGTAGATCTTACAGAAGATGATGACGTCATAATTTAGCCCAGTATAAATATAACCAGCATATGAAAAAATAAAAAATCGTCGAGACTAACGTCCTAACGGTCGATGAATGTCCACACGATGATTCATCTACGATGCGTCTTTTGGATCGCTGTGTGTTGTGTGTGTGCCAATATCGGATGCTCGATTGCGAGCCGCGTAATTTCCAACCCAATTAATCCACAAACCTCACTCAGTGCACAAAAAATCCTGCATTTCTATCGTAGCCAAATCGAAAGCATTGTGAGAAAAGAAACAGTCTTCGCTCAAATGGTACGGCCACTAAAAAACAAACATTGAAAAAGACTACTGCTTTTTATTCTTCTTCTTTCTTTTTCTTTCTTATTTTTGAAATATCATTTCAATTTACATTGAAATAGTGAAGAAAACAAAATGGAAATATAACTTGTTGTCAAAGTATCGGTCTCGACGACCCACGCTATGTTTCACACAACAAAAATATATAGACCAGCTGTCCATCAGTGCACTTTGGTGAAAACCCTATTTACAAACGTATTTGCGATCAAGGTTTATATTTATCCCATAGACTCTATGTGTGGGTTTTATAAAAAGTTCTTCGATTCGTCGCTTCGCCATTAGAGATGGGAAAGAAAATGGGATCTGCGGAAATGAAGCATCAGCTCTTTTTTCATAAGACATAATAGTTGCAATTTTTAAATCATTCGTCGAATATATTTTGTATGATTTTTGTGACAATAGGATTGTATCGTCCAACAATGAATTGTTTATTTTTCATTTAGAATTACTCGTATCAATTAACTTTTATTATAATTTCATGTCAATACTAGTTGTGAAACTTGTTTATTGTCATTTTGATAAATGCGATAATTGTAAGATAGAAAAATATTGCTACATGCGTCGAGTTTTAAAACAGTTGCAAAATTCTATTTCGACTTTTGGTCACATACCCAATTTTTACTTTATACATCTAAATCGATTCCCAGACTTTATTAAACGACGGAAAAATCTTTTTATTTCCAACGATACAGCTCTTGAGAATATTGCACATGATAGTACTTAATGGTCACTACGATTCGAACTCGTACTATGATCGGCAAAGCATTCTCCCAGATACAGTATTTGTAAAAAATTTCTAACGCATGTGTGTGTAAATTATGAAATTTATGTTCAAAATTATAAAAATTAATTCATTTTGACCTTTTTTTTTGCTCTCGAAGCTGCTATTCCTGCGTTCCCTTAATGCCGATAGTACAATCGTTGAAGGACTTTGAAAAAAAAGCGCCCGCGTATATCGTATCGAGGAATAATATTACTTAGTCTTGGCACGTGATACGATATTACTTGATCTCGAAGAATGAATGAGGTCGTGCTCGCATCTTCGAGCTAATAATAAGATTAAAATGCATTAAATTAAGGTTTAGATTTAGGATGAATGAAAGGCACGGGACCTCGAAAAAGTACCTGTGAATGCAATAAGGACAAATTGATAAAGAAAAGCAACAAAAAAACAAAACAAAAGCAACACACAAAATGCTACTTTCCATTTCCAAACATTTTTATCGATGACAAAAAAGAGTAACCTACGTTTATATATTATAGTTGAGTCTAAGTGCGTCGCAAGAGAAAAAAAAATGGGCACAATTATTAAACGTGGTTTGATTCATCAACAATTTGTCGTAAACGATCATTTCTATTTCGTCACCTTCTTATAATAATTATTTAACTTTTAATCATCAACAAATTTTCAGTTGTACAAAACTCGTGAAAAGTACTGGGTTTACGCGAATGATTAAGAAAAAATTTAATTCAAAAAATCGAAAAGCTAGTGTGAACAACGTGCAGTTCGTAAATATTCTGTACACAAATATTCTGCATGGATTTATAATTTGTATAAATAACAAAACGCCTTGTAACAAACGGGAAGATCGAATGGCTGAATGAAACCGTTCAAAAAATTTTGAAGCCCATATTCTTCTTTAAAATATCTTATACATTTTTGGATAATCAAATATTCGTCAAAGAAACTATGCTCCTAAATATATCGGTTTTTTTTTCTCAAAGAAAGACCTTTTTTTTAAAAAATTGCCGCAATATTAAGCTTTTTTACCGATTGAGTATTGATGCATTACCCCAGCAAACAAAACGGTCGTACAGTGCCGCAGTACTAGGCGAACATTTTGTATAGTGAGCGTACCGTGCTGGTACAGCGTATTAGTACACGGTATTAACAAAGCAGCGCTGCTGTGTAGGGATACTCGGTGTCATAGCAGTACGGTGGGTTCTCACAGTACGCCGCGGTGGCTGGGGTCAGCACTACTCGGACCCCAGAGAAATCCCGCCAAGCGCGCCCATAAGGCCTGTCCTTCCAACAGTATTCTTACCGTTCTATCATAGTACGCCTATCGCAAGGATTGAAGGAAAACGTGGTTGATACCGTGGGCTTTACCCCTACAATATCGTCGGCACAGAGTTCGATCCAGCATTAGTACCACCTTAGAGTTAGCTCTTCTGATTATGAAGGGATATGATTCGAAGGGTTAAAAATTTTTCGTTTGAAGTTTGTATCATATGTTGGTAAAAGAGAGTTCCCAGATTCATTTCGAGTTATTACCGAAACCCGATAGATGGCGACACGGGTAAAACTTGATTGAATTTTGGAGCCGGAGCATTAGAAATCCTAATAAATAGATGCCGCAGCAAAAAAAAGCCGAGTCCTCTTTTTCAATGTTTTTTTTTCATATTTAATAAGTCTGGAGATTTTTTTAAATAATAATTTATCTATTTTTTTAAACTGTAAAGCATTGGGCTATAAATGATAAGAGATAACAGACATGCATCAGCCTCGGTAGCGCAGTAGGCAGCGCGTAAGTCTCATAATCTTAAGGTCGTGAGTTCGATCCTCACCCGGGGCATTATTTTTGCTTTCGTATTAACAATTGAACAACTTTTAATTCGTGCAACCTTGGTGGCACTCGAGTTGTCCATATTTTTTCTGTTTCAAGTTTTTTGGCTGTTCAACTATTATTTTATTAGCAAATCCCGGATTTTTTGGTTCTACACGTTCTTTTTGGAACATTGATTTGTTGAATGCACAAAAACCACATGAACGAATAGTCGGATTTCGTACTTTTTCATTAACGGGCTCAATACACTCAATACACTCCAAAAAAACTTGATAGAATTTTTTTTTAATTTCCCAAAACTCAGTTCTTGTTTGTAACAAAAATTAATATTCTTCAACATAGAAGCAAAAAAGGTTGCTGAATATTTCTGGGTGGATGAACACTATTGACAGTAAAAAAAAACTAAAATAAATTCAAGGTGTACGCGACCGATAACGATCTGTATAAAAAAAGTATCAAAATTCTGTGCAAAGAAGAAGTTTTACCGTGCACTAGCCGCCGATTTGTTAAACGTAAAGGGGCGTTTCTCTTAATTCCTTAGAAAAGCGCGAGTAATTGCTGGTAGAATCAGCATTGAGATTGCAGTAAAAAGGAAAAGAAAAAAAAGAGAAAGAGATCGAGACGAAAATGCGTGTCCGTAATGGCGAACAGCTGAAATAAAGAAAGTGGATGGACAAGAGAAATATATACGATTCCGTAATGGTAGGAAGCCAGAGCTTAAAGAAGTAAAAGTAAAGAGCCAGAAGTAAAGGGAGGTTCAGGGATTATAACGCTGGAGCATGATTCTCTGTCGGGGTGAAGAAGTGGCGCGAAGCCGCTCAGCAGGCTGCACAGACTTGAATGAGATAAAAGTGAGATATCTATAGTTTTAACGTACACAATTATATGCATAGAGACTCACACACATACGTAAGTATATGTATAACATTTCGGCATGATAAAGCAGCGGCGAGGAGAAGCAAAGGGGCGAGTGTAACGAAGCTCCGAGTTTTTAATTGGAATATATTCAGAAAGCGGAACGCCTTTTCATAGCGGCAAGCTGATGCTCTGAATGGGCTCCGGATAAACCCAACGCTCAACGCTCATCCCTTTTATCCCTCAACGCACACCCACACACAGTTATACACAACCATATTGCTCGTTTTATTGTATACGAGAATGTGTATACACAAAAATATGCTCAACACGCACTGTAATCAATTCGTCGACTTTTAATGCTGGAGTAACTGCCAGTATCGGAAATATATGGGTTTTCTCAATTTCGACGTTTCTTCGTAAACGAAAGACAGCAAAATAACGTATCTCGGTTCATCCCACGAGCAAAGAGTAAAAAGCATATGGACAAGCGATGCTTTGACAATTATTTGCCAACACTCTCGTTCTTAGAATATAATAAGTTCGACTGTATATAGTTCACACCGAGAATCAACCCATGGGCTTTCGAATAGCTTTCTTATTGGCTTGTTAACTTGCAAATTTGTGGTATCGCTAAAGGGCCAGCGAGAACTATTCAAAACTCGTTTTAACTTCGGCGTTTCACGCTGGCAGCAGGCAGAACCGAAGTTTGCCCTTGCTCCTCCATCGAGGGAGATATTCCCATTTACATAATTCACCCTCCACACAAAAATTCCCTTGTTCGTTTACTTATTTTGCTTTTTTTTCAATTTGCCTCTTGGAATATCGTCTACTTATTATATTGATAATAGTCGAATCTTTTGGCGATTTTTTTTCTCTTGTTACTTCGAACACAACGATGTGAGAATACCGGGAACTGAATTTTTTTAACTGGATTTAATTTTCGTCCGACAGTTTACAGTTTGCAAGTCAATAGTTTTGACGAACAATCACAAAGTTTGTCTAGTGGTACAACAGGCATTTAATTAAGAACGTTGACCAATTAGTGAGGACTTGTTTCACGTGCAACGATTATCACGCATTACAGCTGACGCGGTTGGCGAACCTAACCCCACTTTTCTATGACACCCGAGTCGTTGAGGATCTTGAATTTTAGTTTTCATTTATTCATGGAACGTTCAGTTTTGAAGGAATTTCTCCGTTCTATGCTGACTTTACAGGGCAATAATGAATTAAAATCTGTTTTCCTTCATCGGACGATTTTCCTCAACTTTGAAAACGCACAACCATGTCTCAGCATCTCCGTTATTTTTCTCATAAATTTTTCTTGTCCCAATTTATACCTTCGATTATAAAAAAAAAAAACGAAATTCATTATAAACGCATATCACGATTAAAAAATGGCCGGGAATATTTGAGGTGGTTAAAGTTTTGATCTTCGTCCGCAACGCTGTGTATACAGGCGCCATTTTGTTTCTTTGTTGAAGTAGCTTGCCACGGGGATTCGCGAAAAATTGGAAAACTTTTGACAAACGTCCCAAGATCTTGTATATACAATAATATAAAAAAAAGGAAAAAAAACAATCCATATACACAGTTAAAGTGACGGCGATGGTTGGCACGGATATAACGACGTGTTTTTCTTCGTGGCTCTTTCGAGTGGTTCGTTTTATTCGTGTACATTCACAGCGCGTGGTCCAAGAGCTCACGGTCGCAAAACTTTTCTGGCACTCTCTGCGCGGTGGAAAGAGGTTAGGTTTTGAAAAAAAAAAAATTGGGAATGCCTTGCGGGACATTAGGTGTGCTTTTTGTAGTACTTTAACCTTCCAACGATATACACACGATCACGTTTCGCCCGGGGAACCTTTTCGGAATATAAGTGTTTCGGCTACGTGGGAGTCAAATAGTAATGTGCGTATGAATCGAGTGAAAAGCACGGGGTAGAGAAAAAAATCGCGGTATCTCGTTGTAACGTGTATTCTCCTACGAGAAGCGCGTGCCCAAGTGCCAAAACCGACTCACGCACGTATACCACACAAATATTCATGTTTGTAGAATTTATGTGTGTATAAAATACGTGAATAACGCATCAGTCGGGGGTTATGGAGGCCCCATCAAAAGAGGGTGTGCGCGGGCCAGCATGTGGTCACAATAATGCACACGCGTCACTACCGATCGAGCGTATGTTATGTGTATATTCATATATACGTTCGAGAAACCACTTGAGCATGTGAACTCACCGATTTGAGCTTTTTCTTCGCGCGCAAGGGTGGAATTCGTGACTTTCGTGTTTTTTTAACTTATGGCTAGTCAGTTTGTACGCTTTCTTTTTCATGTACAGGTTGTGAAGAATGTTTTGATGATTGAGACACTTTTCTATTGTGTTCAAAGTAAGTGAGGAGTGAAAGTTATTGGATCTTGGAAAAAAAAACGTGGGTTTTTACTTTTCTTCGATAAATAACCACAAATATGTAACCAATTGAAAAATAAAACTGATTTGAATTCATCGAATATCCAATTAAGGTACCACGTCATCGTCTCTAACTAACCTCAACTTCGTGATCCCACAGTGTCGAAAAAAACGGTGAAATATTTCAACATGTAGTGCTGAATTCAAAAAAGATACAAAAAGGTCTGTAGACCCTTTCAATTCCGTCCAATTGGGCAGCTCGTGTTGAATTTAGCGAAAGGTACACCCCCGTTGATTCCAGAAGTGGTCTACTCGACTAGTATCGGTTTCGGCCAATTAAGCACTCTTGATAAAGCTTGACCGTAGTTGTTTGTTGGTTGGGAGATTCGTACGCGTGCCACGCAATAATTCCTCGGACCCAGGGGCACGCTCTTATTTCTATTGACTTAAAACACTGCATGAGAATACAATAAACACGAAGAGTTACCACTTGTATCGGTTGCCCACGCGTTTACACGCTCCATTATATTTCCAATAATCTTTTCACTTATAATAACCGAATTATCTACAAGTACATCATTGCGATCTCGAGTTATGAGAGGCGGTAAATTAACGAGATATGATGGATGTTAAAGATTGCACGTTTCTGTATTAATAATAACAGCTTTTTAATAATAATATGAATAATAATAATACTGACAATGACGACGAGAAATGTCTTCTAAATCTTTAGTAATTAAACAGCTAAATTGCACTAATCCTCAGTGAAAATGAGGAATAATGCCTTTGACAAATATACGAATCGTTTCGTAAGTTTCTTAATGATCCGGAAACGGCATATCACACTACGGATTTCTTATTAATTCTGTTATATATATAATATATATATGTATATGTTTAATTACAATATTTACAGACGATAATTGTCCTCGTTGATAAGTTTGAAAATCATGATCACTAAATAAATCACTCGGTAAGATTGCATCCACAGTTCAGGAGGGTGCAACGATCGCCGAATCGTGCATATGGAATGGGTTAGAGGGGACAACCATGAACGTACGTGACATTGCGAAAGAGGGCCGCCGCCGTTGAGAGAAAGGCAGCGGTCGAAGCCGATGTCGAAGCCGGAGGCTGCGGAGGCTGCTGCTGATGATTTGTGTTCGCGGTTTGAGTGTAAGCACCCGGGCAATAAGCATCTATGCTACCGTGATGAAGACCAACACCTCGTACCAAAAGCTCCTTCTCCACTGTCGCCTGGTGACGTAGTTGTTCCAGTCGAAGCTGATTTTGACGTTTCCACTTTGTTCTGTGACATTTTTTATTTCGTAGGCGTATCGTAAAGAAGAGTCTTTTACTGGATCATCATTTTTTTAAAGTTTTAATCGCTTGGACAATGGTCCAGAAGTTTACGACATTAATTTAGTTTTATTTTTCGTTCAATAAACAAGAATGTGTTCGATATATGTGCGAATTCGTGTTCAAAATACGGCGAGAGAGAGAAAGAGGTCCAAGTCAAACCAAAAGTAAGTGTTTTGTTTACTGTGTACGTAAATTCATGATTTCTCAATAATTATGCGGTTAACCCTCGTCAATTTCTCATAAAAGATGCGTCTCGCATCTCAGATTAGATGAATGAGTATTTCTTGCTTATTTTTGAATCGTCAGTGTTTTTCTATGCTCGCAATGTATTTTTAAAAGCTAATATCTCAAAATATAAACGGTGAAAAGGCTTCAAATTTCGCAGAGACGTAGAAAAATGCCCCACTTTCAATCGAGGGCGAACAAATGTATGGTCACTCGTGAAGGTTAACTCTACCCAACTGTCTTAAATAGTTATCATTAAATTCACGAATATTAATTGCTTTGTGCTCTTTTCGAAAGAAAACTTACCTTCTGTTTTGATACCAAGTCTTTACTTGCGTCTCGGACAGCGAAAGCGCGTCCGCAACGTCGCTGCGGTCGGCAACGCTGAGATATTTTTGGCAACGAAATTTTCTCTCTAGATAGGCCAACTGGGCATGGGTGAATGCTGTTCGTCTTCTGCGTGGCTTTCGTCCACTCGGAGTACCAGAACCATTAACAGCACATGACGATTTTCCGGAAGTCGCTGGTCCCGGTGAAGAGGATAAAATTGGCGTTGGGCTGCCGAGTCGAGTGCAAGGACTGCTGCCAGGATCTATCGTGTCTTCGGAATCTGAGTGAAGAGCCGAATCGTCCTCCGAGTCATCTGAATACAAATATGTCAATTTTGGGGTTATATTACGCACTAATAAAAATTTGCGAATGTAAAATCCGGCCAAAAATCCCCTTCCCGGGGGAAAAACCTTGGACAAGTACATTTATCGACCCTTGTTTCCATTTGTTTTCACAAAAAAAAACTACCCAAAACAGTACAAAATTTTTTAAAATTTGGCAAGATCGAGCCAGGAAAAACAAACAACAACAATCACAGTCTGTGACTAAGCCATTGATTGCTGAAACGTCCAAGTAGCTAGTTCGAGCTAAAATAATAGACTGAAATGATGAACAAGACCCAAACGAGTTAGTCACTGGCTCAGAAATCCAATAAAAGCCCCGCTTTGAAACGAGGATTCGAGTCCATAGAAATTACTTTGGAAAAAGTGGATTTGGCTCATTGGCATGTTCGAGGGAGTAGCAAAAAAAAAAAATAGGGGATAAATAAACGATTGCGATATAACGAGATCGCCACTACGTGACGCATGCAGCGTTGGGCGTTCAATCGATTTGGGAAAAGCACGACGGGACATACAAATCGAGTATTTAGTCGTACCACTAAAACTACACGCACGTATATTTAAGTGGCAGTTAAGCAAAGGGCTGCCATTGATCAACGTTTTCATGTAAATCCAAGTATTTTCCGTCCTTAAGTTAGTGAGCTGTCGATTTATAGGGATCGGTTAATTCTCACGGGGTGTACAAAAATCTGATGTCTGTGAGTGCATGAGAGAGAAACAACGCGTTAACGAGGACTAACGAGCTTGTCCGCACCTCGGACCATCTGTACAAGATACGGTTTAGGATTGTCGAGTGTACAGATTCTTAATGGAAGGGGCCCACCCTCAGGCAACTCGAAATACTTCCCGGGGATACCAGGAGAGAGAAACCCAATGAAATATAATGGACGAAACACCGCGGGGTGCGCGGAGTAACGAGGAACACCCGACGAAGGGCACGCGACGTATATCGCTCACTCGAAATATATGCAGTTCCCTATACTTCGCTGTATACACGTTCTTCTTCCTCTTGTATCACGATGTTTGATATGCAATAAAAAAAATTCACCACCACCCCCTGTTCCCGCTATTTCATCAATATTCATTGAAACGCCTATTACCATAACTCGACCATATCCCTCAAAACAGGTCCTTGGATCTCTCGACACGTACCGCGCACCAGTTAGTCCTTTTTATTCGACAATTATCGTACTTTTATTGTGTCACAGATTTCGTGTTAAAAACAGAATACAGATTGGGTTGTGACAGCAGTGCTAATGGCTCACGATATTACACGCCGAGTAGTTCGACATTTCGGTTTTACAAAACTTTTGTTAATTTACAATGTCCCTTCTTTTGTGACATTTTTTTTTTTTAATCTCGGTATCAATGACACATTGCAAGGATGAAGAACAGATTTCACTACATTTTGACAAATTCTTAAACATCAATATAGTATTTTTTAACTTTCAAATTTTTAGATTTAAAGTAAATTATTTAAAAAAAAATTAAAGTAATTTATTCGAAATTTTTTTTTTTTTGGTCTACGGTAACGATTCTATCTCGAAAACTAATCGAGTGATTTGGATGAAATTCGGTACGAGGAATCTTTACTCATTTATCTTTCATTTTCTTGGGCTTTTTGGACACTAGTCCGCTTGATTTCTTTATGGCTGATGAATTCATCGGTTGTTTTTCTGTTCGCTGTCTTTTTTAAGAAAAGAGAAACATTTATTTGCGAATTTCGTAATAAACTACGTTTCTTCGTCGCACTTTTCATCTTTAAAAAAAATATTTAAACTTTACCAAGAACTGATGAGTCAAAGTGAAAGACTCACTAAAACATCAGTTTCGTGCCATATTTTTAAATGCAAACTACGATTTACTTCTATCCCGTCGGAAGGAACGATGGACAACATTTCTTTTCACTAAATTTCAGTTTTCCAAATTAATTGTGCAAATTACTCGAAGGAGATCTCTAACTAACTCATATTTTTATTCAAAAAGTTACAGCACGTTTTATACAAAAGTGATTTGAGTGTACCTTGGACTCGATCGGCAAGTACATCGCCCAGAAGATCGCGAATAAGAAATGATTTGTGCTCCTGCATCATCTCCAACACGTTAAATTGATAAGTTGATAGATAGTAAGTCCAATAAGCGTGGATTCCTGTTTGGATGAAGGGCAGTCGACGTTTTTTTGTTTTTTCAGCACTTCGTCGCAACGTTTATATTTATGTTAAGATTAGAAGCCGACACAATAAATTGTAATGATAATAATGTTGATAATAACAGTGCAAGAAAAATCGCGTAACTTGTTCCGTTTGAGTGTTTTAGTGTAACTGATTGAACGATTAATCAAATTATCCGCCAAGATGCACTGTCATCGCGTCAATTGATTTATCGGATGGTTCCATAACCGAATTAAAATTGACAGCAATGAAACTCATGCTAGCGTCGGGACGCCCGGCGTCGTTCTGCCAAGACGCGGAGTAAACCGCGTGACCAGTTTGACGATTCTTCGTCACTGGGTTGTCGATACGGAAGGTGGCAAGAAACACAGGGATCACACAAAAATACTAAAATACAGAGACACGGATGGAGCGACACGAGTGGTAAGTCACGTTACAGAGAATATATGCAGGGATTGTATGAAACATAAGCGTGGGGGTTGTTTATACACACAAGTAATACAGGGCACGAGGCATCCCCAAGTTTTTTTCCCCCCTCGAATTAATCCGTCCGTTTATTTTGAACGTCGTTCGTTAATGCGAGCGCGCCCGATTTCGCGCAGCCATTTTGGGGGTGGAGGCGCCCACTGGGAGCAAAGAGTCGTGCGATGGGATTGGACGGAGCAAAGGCAATGACGTTCCTCGGCATGAATATCTCGGGGGTTGAACGTTCATGCTATTGGTCGAGAGAGAGTCTATTTTCCTTCAGCGCATAGGGGTTGGTCCCGAATCATCGCTTATTTTTTCCTGAACATCCCCTGCCTTCTATGCTTGAAAATCTGCTCTTTCTCTTCACCGTTAAAAAGAGAAAGAGAGAGAGAGAGAAAGAGAGAGAGAGAGAGAGAGAGAGAGGGAAAAGGAAAAATATGGAAAAGAGAGAAAGAAAAAGTTCTCGGTAAAGAGGACGAAAGGAGATTTCATTGAGGGGATGAAAATTGACCCGCGTCTTGTCGCGCAAAAGTACCGGAGAATGAATCTTTCCGAATGACTTTCAGACTCACATGAATTCCCTCAAAAGCATAAAAGAATATTGTACAAGATGATAGAGGGTTGAAAAGGAATGATAAAAATGGCGATGAACAAGTTGGAAAATAATACCACATAATAGAGCTATTTACAATTTTTCAAGTGCAATTTTGCGAACGTAATTGCTTCATTTGCAACTCCACCCAGTAGCCCGGTAACCAGTTTTCCTTAAAAAAAAAATACTCTGCAGCGTTTCAAATATACGTTGTTGTGGGTTTTTTCTTCTTTCAATTAATATTATGGAAAGGCCTTTGTAGGACCTTGAGTTAATTATTATACGTTTAAAAGTCTAACAAAACAATTAGCACATGTATTTCTCATAACATCTAGTTTTTGATCTTCAACAAAACTTAAGGTTTATAGCCACGAGGGGAATCAAAAATGCATAAACTTCAGACATTCTGGTCAAAAGTAGATCATAAGCGTATCGTTTTGTTTTCATACAACGAAATGAACACTTTTGACACCTTGTCGTTGTTTTTTTTTCTTTTTTCAATCGTTCCAACTCCTTTTGCTTATGTAACTTCTTGAACCTGCCTCATTCAGTAATTCGAGAAGCAATTGTCAAATTTTCATTCGCTTCTCTTTGTAACTTCGATACGAAATTTGGTGTCGAGACATTTCAGATAATTTTACAAGAGATTATGCCAATTATTGAATAATGTGAAGATCATTCTCATAAATGTTTAAAAATGTGGCAAAAAATGTTGTTGTAACGACGCAGCAACATCCTGAATTGAATTTGTTGATGTAGTTTAACCCTAAAGAAAATAATATGCGTTGACACACCCACGAGTTTTGCGTCAAAGAGAATGTAAATGTAAAGGAGAAGCAGTGAAATAGAGAAAGCAACAATTAAGGGCGAGGTGTCTGTGTAAAACGTGAGTTAGTTGAGGACAGTTTTAATCCGGCACGTTCGATTATGCATTTTGTTGCATACATCAACTTAATTTAATCCCTGCCACGATATAGCGCCATCGCGTTTTTATGGCTTTGTTTTTAGGTGGCAAAAATAAATATCGTGAGGAAAGGGAAACGTGGTGTTGCATAAAATAGGGAAAATGGCGCGTGCATGAGTGCCACAGGATGCACTAATATGTGGAGTGTTTCTCGTGAATGTTATTTTTTTAATGGCGCGTCTGTTCCAGAATCGCTTGTTCCAAGCCACTCTTTTATAAAAATAATATACATATATTTGATATTTTTTAATAAAGAAGGCGTTATACATTTGAAGGAACACACACAATCGTTCTCTCCTTTTTCAAATTCATTATAAAATCATGATATGCATGCAGCGAATTAATTCAAGGGGCGGCAAAGCGACTTGGGCAATCTTCCCCGAATAAAGGGAAAGGAGCACAAGTCACCGGATTAATATATATATACATATACATGTTTGCAACATGGTGTCTGTGTCGAGACTGAAGAATAATCAACAATTTTCTACCGAGCACAAACGTGATACGAGACGATGCCCTTTTGAATAAATTCGTGTCCTTTTCATCATTTCTGCCCATTAAAAGGCAGAGTTTCGCACGAAACATTCTTTCCCCTCATCCTCTCCGTTCCTCTTTCACTCTGTTTCCTTGACTTAATGGTGTTGGATTTTACTTTTTTTTCTTCTCTTTATTCTTGTGCCACAAGAAATGACAAAATGTTTTCTTCAACTAAAAAAACAACATTTTTAAATATTTACACAACGTTGGACTGCAATTATTTGTTTATTATAATAAATTTATAATTTTATAGCAATAAATATTATTATAATATCATAATATTATAATATTTCTTTCAATATCAAAAATTATATTATTATTATGAAATATAATTGAATGAATAATATTATTAAGAAAAATAATTATTCTATATTGAAATTATTTTTTATTTATCAACACTCACCATTTTTTCATTATTTATAAAATGAATTTATTGATATTGAAGGAAAAAATACTCCATAATGGATTATTGTATCGTTAACGGTACGAATTAATTAATTTTCAGCTCAAAAGCACATTCGAGTTCCTTGTCAATGACTTTTGTGTAACAATTATTTCAAAACGTTAGAAAAATCTTACCAAATACGTCGTCCCCGAAAAGGCACGAGTGTGGAAGGGAAATTTGACGACCCGGAGCAAGTTTCAGAATCATTCCGACAGATGGCGAAATTTTATGTGTTTCTCGTGAATGGTACGTTCGGGGGTCATTTTGTATATATACCGGCCCACTACCTAGTCCTAATGTACTTGCTTCGGCAGTACATATACTAAAATTGGAACGATACAGAGAAGATTAGCATGGCCCCTGCGCAAGGATGACACGCAAAATCGTGAAGCGTTCCACATTTTTTGGATCCGTTTTTCAATAAACAACAATATTCTTTTGTGTTTTTGTTATTTTTTTGTGTACACGTTTTTTTTCTTAATTGTTCATTCTGAAGTTGTACAATTTTTTAGGTTCAACAATCAATAAATTCTAAAAAAAAAGTTAATTGGATAAGAAATCAATTTTAATATCTAAAATGACTGTTTTAATGAAATTATTCATTTCATTTTATCAATTGATTGGAAATCATTTTTTTCAACAGATTGCAATGAAAAACATAATTTCTGACACTGATCGAAATCAAAGATAGAAAAAAGCGATAAATCTCCCCTCGCATTTATGCCCCACGATCGCCCTTACACTCTCGGAAAAATACGATGTACGAGATCTCACTTTACCTCAATTTTCGATTATCTTTCCATGTGTCAACACACGATACAGTTTTATTCAGCAATTAGGCGGAAATATAGAGATGGACGAAAAATATATATATTACGAGAGTAATACACAAATCGCAATGCTATTTTGCGGTGAGAGAAGGAAAATGAAGATCACAGCAAATTGCCGATAATGATTGCACCCCTGAGCCCTTGCAATAGGGCGACGATTTTAAGGGCACTATTCCAAACGAGAGAAATCAAGACTTTCCTCACCAACCCTCGACCCTATTTCCCTTAATTTACCTTCATTCAAACTTCGTATGAACAGATGCGATGATCGCTATCATATTGATATTTCTGTGTGTGGGCGAACACGCTTGCCCTACAAAAATTGTACTTCAAAAACAGAAGATTATAAAAATACAGTTATTGAAACGTTGCAATTCGAGCTCGGAGCGAAACCAATTTTAATGCAAAATTTCTATCCTTCATTAGCGACAAAAAATAACCTATAATTTTATTTATTATTGAAAAAATAATTATAATTCAATGGAAAACATTAAGTTGAATGTTTGGGAAAAAAAAATTTTGTCTTCCTGCTGGGTTTCCGAAGTATTGTCGTTCGATTTCGGTTTTTTTGAATATTTTCTCTAAAATTTAAGATTCAAAATGTTTGCACTCGGTCGGAACAACGTAGGTTTGAGAATTCAAAATTTTGTATAAACCGCCATAAACTCCGTGATTTTCGAGAAAAATTGGACTAACCAAATTCGCAAATTATAAGATTTTATTATAGACCGTAGAAATATCATTTTTTTTATGCTTGATTGAGTTTTCGTCTCTCTGTTTGTTTTTCTTTTGTCTGCTTGTCTGAATCTCGGTGAATTGATAAATACAGATAACAGAAACGATTGGGGAGTGACTAAGGGAGTCAAAATATAGATATAAATTTAAAAACGTGTCCGTGTGTTTGTGTGTATGTGAGGGAATCGGGACTGCACGCTGGAGCGATTTAGAACAGAGTTCATTTGACTGCGATGTACTGAGAGAAGAGATCAAACTACAATTAGAAGAGGCAAGAGAAGGAGAAAAAGAGAGTGAGAGATTGGGAGGAAAGGGTGGCCTGAAATCCTTAACAATCGCGGAAACGTAAAAATCCATTGAGGCTCGCCCGTGCGTGTGAATATAACTGCCGTTGAATATCGCTCGAATGAACGGAAAGCGAGAAAGGAATTGAAGAGAAAGAAAGAAGAAAAAAAAATCTACCATCATTCGGGCACATCCATGAATATGATCCACGACTGAATCCAAAGGTTGAATCGCACCGTCTCGTATTCTTGAAAAAAAAAGAAAGAAAAAACAAAAAAAACAGATACATAGAAACATCAATTTTTTCTCTTTTTGAGCCCATTGCAAGTTCGCTTCACCTTTTACTTTTTGTTTCTAGCGATCTTTATTCACCTCGTCTACTCCGATTCACCTTTTTTCGCTCGACTTTGTACCATTGAGCGAAGAGAGCACACTCAACATTTGTCACCTAGTGGAGTTGTATTTTGTTGAACAAGAAATATACAAATATAAATATGAGGAAAAGGACGTCTCGAAAGTCTGCATCCACTTGCAAACAAGTGTGAAAAGTCATTTCACATTAATTTTCAATTCGAATTGCATCGAAAAAATTATTTTCTGTTGATTAATTGTTTAAAAATCACAGTTCTCGTTGTTTATGATTTATTAACACATTATATTGCTCATGAAATCGTAAAGGAACCTGCAAATCGTTCGATCAAATTTTCTATTCGATTTTTAACGTTGACAAGGTTCATTAAGATTAAAAACAATCTAATTGTGGGTGAATTTGACATTCCGGAGTTACGATTAAAAAAACATTATTCCTAAATTGTCGTCACAAGAAAAAACTTGTAGAAAGATTAAGTGCCATCTCAGATTAACTAAAAATTCGAGATTTGACCCTTATCGCCCCAAATTTACCTCGATCTCGTTTCGCTTCAATTTGCCACGTTTTTTTGTTAGTTTGTGAATGATACGGATATTTGTACGTACAGTATACTCGCTTTTTAATGGCGAGATTGATGAAAATAGGCCGAAAGAGTTTGTAAAATCGTAGGAATTGAGGTTGGGGCGTAGTTCGGACGATTTCTATTTGGAAACTTGTTCTACGAGAGTTAAACAGAGCGAGCTCGAGATTCCGTTATTGCATTCACGTTGAATGCACTTTCAGAGCTTTCACTCTGCTTTTCACTCTGTCCCCGCATCCCTCTCGTTTTTGCCCTATCCCTTCCTATTTCACTTGCCCTTCTTTTTCACGTTTTTCATCCCCACATTAGCGGATCCTGTTATTATGCACATCGAGCTTTCACGTATCCCCTGAAACCCCCAACTTCTTCAACTCTTTGCAAGCTCGGTGAAAACTCGAGATATGCTCTATATATTGGGTCACATGGAAAATATTTTTTCAAAGCCTCACCGAGAGCATCGTCCGTAAATACGTATGAAAAGTACCAAAGCATTTCGATCGAACCAAAATCCTCTCAAAATTCATCCAAACTTGGTGAACTTTTAGTTAATTAAGAGCGCGTGTAATATTTCAGGTCATACGATGAATTTCAAACATGAAAAAATCTTTCATTTAGAGCTTCACAGTTTCTATCAAATTCATTCTCGAAATTGAGTAAAAATATGCACAGGAAAAAAAACGAAGAGAAGACACGAAAAGTTGACGCTAAATTATTATCATTTTTGCAAAAATGCCTATAAATCTTCTTTTTTTTCAATATCTTCGTATATATTTATTCATCGAATTACGGCGTGCAGCATTTTCCGCCCACTAAACAAACGAAAGCGCCTGTCAAGAACGCCATTGTATTTCTCTCTTCGACAAGAGGACGGGCCCAAGACACCCTCGAAGAAGGACTATGACGATAGTTATGAGAAAAAAGAGTGCTTGAACACGGACGTTGGTCAGGCTTCCCGCAGCTCCAATTACGAGGCAGAAAAGCCTCGATCCGTGTTATATAACAAACAATATTGGTATTTGTGTCTATGAAAAGCATTCCACTACGACTTTCCTCTGCATAGTTGAATCGAAAAATATATTCGTTTCCCTATGGGATGTCTCGAAAGTGGCGTTCGAGTAAAATCATACCGGAAAAATGAAGAGAAAAAATGTATAAACTATTTTCAGAATCTGTTATGAATCAAAAATTCGCGCAATAATTCTTTTAGTTATTGTAGTACTTTTGATAGTGTTTTTTTTGTTCGTGAATAAAATCTCGTCATAGAGAGTGAATAACGATGAAAAATAATGGTGCACTTATTTAAGTAAGGTTGAAAATACGAGCTTGTTTTCTTTATTTTTTAGAATCGACTGTTATTACGCGCGGTGTTCCTTCAATTACAAAATCTGAGTGCTTGCCCCTGATCAAATGATATCTTTACCAATCAAAGACCTATTAATACTGCAGAGAAGCCTTGATTGGGGAGCTTTTGTGAGTAATTTCATGACATTAATACACTCGAAACAATGTTTTCCCGTTGATTTTAACTCAAGTCAGTAAATAACTGAAAGTTTCGACAAAACAGAAGTTCGCATTTGATTTAATGAGTTCTTCAGTATTTTCTACATAAAACTACACACAGATGCATCGTGTCTGCCATTTTCTTTGTAACGTTTTGCTTCACTTCTACAAAAACATTCTCATGAATAAAGGACAAGAGTAAGGATTGAGAGGATAAAGATACTGATATGGCAAATCAATAAAACACGAATAATATGAAGGATGTGAATGTAGTCTAATTGATGATAATAGCGAAAATGTTGGACATTTGAATCAGCCTCGACTTTCACTCGGCGATTATGTGCCCTTCAATTACACGCCCTTCAATCTTTCCCTGTACAAAGCCAACTAGTAATGAGGATAAATCTGATCTGGATTCCTGATAATCCATCCGCGTTTTGTCTATCCAGGAAGAAAAAAAAAACAGTAAAATGAGTCCTATAGGCGAATGTAGATATCAATTTATAAACGAAGTGGCAGTATTTGGCGTGAGTGGAAGAGTATTTCAATGTTCCATCAAGATTACGTTTATACACAGGGAAGTGAGAAGAAAGTATATATAGTTATGTACGAAAACAGGGTATAAAGTACAATCAGTGATATAAATCTGCGGCATGTACGAATGTAGCCATTTGTATACAGAGGTTTCATCGGAAAATAGGGTATAAGGGATCGCGCAAGAGATCTCTACCTCTCAGTTCCGGCTCAGGATGGTTTTCGTTGAGAGGCAGTGCCACAGCTTGTTTACCACAAGCGACAGTTGATTTGACAAAGCAGCGAGTCCATTTATGCGAGAGTGAATATTACAGAGCTGTCTTGGATGCTTCTGCGGTATACACTGTAGTGAGAGAGTGAGAGAGAGTGGAGAAGGGTGGCTTGTTATCCGCTCATTGAAGTTAACCACGGGGCTAAGTGTGCGCTTGGGGTGAGATTGCTAGGAGGGGGGTGAGAGATTGGCAAGAGTTTGATGCCATAGAGAGAGAGAGAGAGAAAGAGAGAGAGAGAGAGAGGGAGAGAGAGAAAGAAGAAAGAGAAAGAGAAGCGGGGAAGTGGATGAGCGTAAAGGGAACCAAGGTGGAAGACCAGCCTCATGGCTTCAGTGTTTGAGTTGTGGTCGACGATCTCTTCCTCTGTGCCTTCCCTCTCTTTCTCGTTTCCATCCCTACCTTTCGTGGGGTTTTACTAGGGGATGATGTTTCACCGAGAAGGGGTGAGCTCTAGAGATGTTACGAAGAGGAAGATAGAGACAGAAACTAAGTACTGTGCAAGCAGTAAAAAAATTTCAACCAATGGCAAGCCAGATCGTTGCCGAGGCAACCGCAAAGCTCTTTACCCGCAACCCTCCTCTCTCTCTCTCGTATAATATACCGGGTTGCTGGTAGATCATTCGACCGAAATTGAAAAGTTAGCGCTCGGTATCGCTAGCCCGACCACCACCATCTCTTCTTCCTTCTCTCGCTCCTCTCGCGGGAGGCTGCTGGGTCGAAGCAGGGGCTGATGTGGAAATGATGAGCGCACTCGACTTCTAGAGAGAGAAAGACAGAGAGGAAGGGATGTTTCGTCAATTCAACCCCCTGATGGTATGATATCCTCCCCATTTATTAGTATAGATATACCACGAAACTCAGTAAAGGTTGATGGCTAATAGTGAACGTTACGTCTCTATACAAATGTTTTGACGATTATTTTTCAACTGTTTCACATCGGATTTCAATACTTTGAATGTTATATTTACCGAGCTGATCCCACGTATTATTTCACTTTTCACATTATTCACGAAGCCTGGAGTTGACAGTTTTAACGCTCGAACATTTTATTCTCAAGTTTGCTTCGATATGAAACCACTTTTGATTTTTTGACAGAAAATCTCATTATTCTTGGTCTCAGTCTTTGGCACTAAGAAACTTTCATGATTTTCATTAAAATGTAACAGCTTGTGTATTTACTCAAAACACCTTCTCTCTATTTTATTCAACCACTAAGGGATAATATATTTAAATTTATGTGTATCTATATCTCACTCTTGATGCTTAGCAAACACGACGGTTCGCCTTCACCAGAGCTGAGGCCACTCTGTGTCTTTTGGCACGTGTGTAATTAAATTCAGTGCAGAACGCAGGTACAGAGATACAGTTACACGTTATGCATGTGTACGTTGTGCGCTGGAACGCAAAAGAGTTCACGAATTTCGCGCGGAAAAGCCACTGAGATGTGTGTATGTGGAAAGAAAAAAGAAAAACGAAAAAAAGGTTGATATAAAATTGTGGCGAGTATCTGTGTCAGTTAAAGAAAAAAAAATGAGGACGCAGTAAGCCCAAGCAGTATTCGTACATGTAATAAAATCTCATGCAAAAGCGAGAATAAAAGTCAAAGAGACATAAAAAAAAAAAAAAAACGATTGGTAAAGGAAAAGAGTGTACACAGAGGACATGAAAAAAAAATATTGTGTGCTTCGAGCCTGTGGCGCACAGGGCTAAGCGAGGTGCGAGAAATGGAGGATAATTACTACTTTTTTATGCCATAATTACGCAGTAATTAATTAAAAATGTCGAAGCCAGATGAGGACGAGGAGCACTCGAGGAAATTGAGAAACCAAGCTTTCTGCTCATTAACTTTGACGAATTAGTGATACGCGCTATCCACCAGGGACGCTTTATTTTTATTTATAACACAACATTTTTCTTTCATGGATTCGCACAGTAAATAAATATTTGACAAATAATATTTTATGGAATAATTCAATATATTAAAGAAAATACGAACGCAAGTCACAAAAGCGTAACGATACGTTTTGAAAAATATAAAATTCCATTCAGTTCCATTGAATTTTTATAAAATAATTGGAGCTACGATTGCAAATGTTATTAAAATATCATTTGATTAAAGTACAAAAGATCGCGGAAGAAAAGAGATGGAAAATCCCTCAGATGACGCAAACGAGCGTCTCCTGGAGGAATAAAAACGCGTCAAGGGATTGTGTGAACTTTTCCCTCACAAGCTGTACAGTTATTCCGATAATTTTTTAGACACACACTTCGTTACTCGTTACTAGGGTAACCGTGAGTATGGAATATGTATACATTAAGTGGGAGGACTGCAGTTCTCAAAACGATGCCGTATGATGCACGGAAACAATGGGAAGGCTCGATCTTTTGTTTGGCAAGAGCTCCGAGGATTTTCTTTCTTGTTCTCTCGGACTGGATGCATTGTTAAGGCTATTGTTTCCGGTAACTCTTTCGCGGTAACGAGGGAGAGATGAACCTCAATTAGAATATGGTTTGAGGACTTAAACGCCCAGAGGCTGACGAGTTTAAAGGGCGAGGGATGAGCATACCGTTACGCCTTCTTTATAAAATAACAACAACAACGACAACGTGTCTGTATATTTTGATAAAGTCGACTCTTTTATACAAAAATTTCTTTAGTCTCATTTCACTCTAAATTTAGTATTGTCGTGAAACTGAAACTTTTTTTTCTTCAAGGACCTAAATTTCTACTCAAAAACAACATTGAAGCCTCGGGCCAATTTACACCCTCTTTTAAACCTAAGTTTAGAAGCTTCCCTGTCTTCAAAAAATGCTATTTCAACGTCGTCCTGTAAAACTTGTACAACGAACAAATAAATATATTAAAAACATTCGTACGTTGATTAATTGATTAAATAACAAGCTTTGATTTGTTATCTGAGACATTTGGAGCTGATTGAAAGGGTAAATAGTGAAATCTGCGTTTGACTTGTTCGGCCATCTGCCAGGGAAAGTGTGCAAAGCACGAGAAAGTCTCTCGCCGAGTATTCGGTAAGTCTGCTGCAGCAGGTCTGATGGCTCTGTGTCCTTTAATGGTAACTTACCGGCACTAGAAAAAAATCTAGGGCTGCAGCTTATGCTGAAAATCAATAATGTTTGAAATGGTGATTTCAAAAATAATGAACAGGATGTTAAAAGAAAGAAAAAAAAACGTTTTACTGATAAGTATTTTGAACAGATTGCAATTAACAGCGAATAAAATAGAGGATAAAAAATTGGGGTTGGTGTTGATGAAAAAATGGAGTTTCAGCGCAAGCGTCCTTGCGTTATCATATCCTGAGGCGAATACCAATGTCCTTCTTCTGTTATCCTGTTGTCGTACCGTTTGAATCTTCTTCAAGCCGCTCCTCGAACAAATGCTAGGGACATTATTCGTAACGAGAATCCGGACATTTCGCTCCTCATGGCCATTTAAGCTCGAGCAAACGAGGAAAATTGTTCGTTAATGGAGCCAATCTACTGGTATAAAGCAAACACGAATGTGCTAGAAAATGGATGCACAGTGGTTGGTGGCGATTGCGCGAACATCCCGAGGATTCTACGAGGGTCAGGAGTCAATAATGAAAAAAGCTTGAATCGTGCTCCTGCAGCCCGCTGGAAACGATCGCAAGAGAAGTTACCATGTTCCTCATACCTCTGTGCCGAGGAAGCTTCTCCAATGAATAATTGAGCAAGAGAGACATGTGGAGAGAAAAACAGGAAGCAAGGACGAGGACGAGACAATCATCCAATCGGGATATACGGACACGCGGAAAGGGCGATAAACGGTCGTAGTGTGAGAGAACAGGAAAGGCGAGATAAATGAGCGGAAATATTGTGAACTTAGTTCCACCGCACTCATGATATCCTGATCGAAAAACAAGTTCGTGCTTTGAAGCTCGAATTGGAACTAATCCTGTTACCACCCCATCAGCGTGTCACGCCAATTTACCTTTGTATACATTTCACCGCAAATTGCTACGCGAACTTCAAATACTCTCGAGGTATATCACGTTCAAGTTAATCAAACTGCTGCAGTCAAAGCTTTTTTTGTAAACAATAAAAGTGGGAATAAAAAAAAAACATTGTATAAATTTCGAACAGGAGTACATAGTCGACTCCATTGGCATTCCTGGACATCTATATATACATGTGTGTATATATTTCTCCGTCACATATATAGCGAAAAACACGTTGGTATTTTGTGCCCTCGTCATTGATTCCAAAAATTGATAATAAATTTAATTAGATGCACAAAAATAACACTTAAAAGAGTACAAGAGCAGAAAAAGTTTAACTGCAGTTTATGCAAACTCATGCGATCTCTAAAGTGTGTAAGAAATTTGTCTTCCATTTATATATGACTGGATGGTAGAAGTCATTTGCAAGAATGACTTTTTTCCTGCGCCACCTAGCGTCGAACTTTAGAGTTTCGACGTAGGGACTTTGGAATTTCGAAAAGAAAGCGAGGTTTTGTTTCTGCTGACGAAACTTTTGGTTTTTATTTTCATTCCTGATACCGTAAGACATTTTTTTTTAAGGTTCCGGGATCCGTTCATCAAAGGATTCACTAGGATTACAGAGCGGAACTTTATGGTGAACGTTTCTCCAGAATAAACTCTGAAGCTTTGAAATCGAAGGGTGCGATCGTCGAATTTCTGTTTCCCTGTCGTTACGAAAGCTCACCCCTTTTCTCCAGGGCTTGAGGATACACCGAGGTGTTATTCGCGCGTCCTACAACGTAGCTTACAAATTCCTCTAGGACGACATGGCTCCAGGTTGTCATGGGGTCCTGATAGTGGGAATGCTTCTGGCGCCACTCTCGGTTGACGAGAGTGTGACGTTGACGTTGATCCGGAACTTTTTTGTCAGCATCTTTTCTTCCTTTCCTTTCTCCTGAGATGGCGAAAGCTTCGACAACATCCGTGGCATTTGGATGACATCGGATCATCCACCGACAACGGGAGCGGGAACGTTTTTAGTTTAGTCGAGAAATAAAAAATAAGCCCTGTATGCGGTCCTGGTTTGCGAAATATTTTCCATTCTAAATCCTCCCGCGGGAAATAACTGAATACGTTCATGTACCGTGATCACACGTGAATGTGTATGTAGCAGAGTTACCGCGAAACGTAATGGCACTCGTACTCGGGAGAAAAAAATATCGTGCTTCGATGTCATGAGGTCCTGGTGGTAGGAATATTTCCAGGGTGTAAATACACACGGTGAGGGTATAAATGTGGCACTCCCTTGAAGGAAATACTAAACCGTCAGGTAAGATTTTTCCCATGAATGGCACCTTGGCACCTTAACGTGAAGTTCAATGACATTGAAAACACATTTTATGCAGTCCTTGGGACGATTCAAGCTGCTGGTCCAATTTCTATTTTTCCCAACACAGAATTCATCGGAACCAAACAGAAGACACGTGTGTGTCGTCTATGGTTAGTTCACGATGCTTTGGTGGTAACGTAAGACAAAGT
This sequence comes from Campoletis sonorensis, assembly GCA_013761285.1. Taxonomy (NCBI): domain Eukaryota; kingdom Metazoa; phylum Arthropoda; class Insecta; order Hymenoptera; family Ichneumonidae; genus Campoletis; species Campoletis sonorensis. The sequence continues at coordinate 858,761 of JACEOJ010000119.1, forward strand.
GGTTTCTCCCTCGAAACGCATACTTATCGCCCTCGGGAGGACCAGGCATTCAGAGAGTAACAGCAGGATTCTCGGTCTCGAGGGAGAAGGTCGAAGCCCGCGTTATTCCCTGGGTGTGAAATCGATCGACTATTCCAAGCAGCCATTTTCCATGTTTAAAAAATTGGTCCTGGTTCTAACAAGGCAAAGGAAAGCAAATTCAAAAGCTACACAAGTTCAATGAAAATCTGGAAATATGCACACGATTTCTGGAGTTAATTGACATTTACATTGAACAAACCTTGATTTTCCGCTGAACCAAGTTTTTCCAAGGATCAAAGAATCCAAATAACGTTCTAACTTTTTGAATCGATGTATTCAAAGCATCAAAGGATTCGTTTGACCAAAAAGAACCATCCCAAGTGACCCCACTATTTCGAAGAGATCTTGAACTTCTGAGGCATGTCCTGCATAATCAAACGTATCCTTGTTCAACCAGGAACAAAACGCAGCCTTGTCGATCAGGTTACCATGAATAACAAGGCACAGGACTATCATTCCGACGAGAGGGTGAGTCAGATGAAGAGAAAAGTCTTATAAACTGGTATTGCACTCTGTGCTATGGGAACTAGTGCTTCCTTTGGGATGCTGGAATCCTGGCAAGACTTTAAGATTTTCCACGTGTTAGTTCGATCCTTTTTAGACGTGAAACCTGCACCCAAATACTCAAATGGCTATTGTCAATCTCTTGGTATTCGCAACAGTGTCCTTACATGTTCGATTCGAATACTCACATAGAAATGCACATCAAAACATCTGTATGCAGATAGAGCAGACAGAGTTAGGGGCACAAAGATCTTGTACCTTGTAACTGACCTCTCTTTGTCTCTACTATCCTAGGAATCGACTTCCTGTTTTCATCCGGTGTCTTCGACACATGCTCTGGTGTGAACTATGTTCACGTAGCTGAACATTGGCGAAGGAACAAGGGAAGAAGAATTCTGAATATTTTATCATCGGATTGCCAATTGTGTCGGTTCTATCACTTTTTTTCTAAATGTTAGATAACGTTAGCTCTTCGACTGCAGATTCCATTTTGACATGGCTCCTTAAACTGTTATTTTTTCGGCTTGAATAGCCCTATTTTTTAATTGGATTCCACCAGTGATTTTCAAAGGTTTTAAATGGTTCCAAATAATCTTTCATCATTACAGAGGCTCTTGGAATTGAGATTTACACAAAATCTAGCAAAATGCAAAACTCACGTTGCAATTTCGCATCAATGTGCAGTTAATAGTCGACCTCGAAAACGATGGATAGAGAGAAACGATTGATTATTGGCCGCATAACATTTTTTTTTGGTGTTTTGACCATTGGGATTTAATTTAACATTCCCTTTTATTGCAGAATGTTGGAGAGCAGTTCGAAAAATATGGTGCTTCTGATTATACGTTTTCGTGTAGTTGGACAATGAGAATAAATCGTTATGGTACTTTTTTTGACGTTCAAAAGAGTGAGACGGATAATTTTGTTTACTGATCCGACAAGAATGTATTTTCAATTGAATATTTCATGCGAATTGTTATAATCGGAGAACTAATGTTTGATGGTTCATTGAAAATCATATTTTTTGAGATTTTATTAATATGAACTCATTGTTTGAAGAAATGGTCTCAAAATATTGTGTCAATTGAATTCAGGATTAGGGAGAAATGGAGAATTTCTCGAAACTCATACGATCCTGATTTCCAAGACGCCATATGCGTCTTGAGGTGTTTCGTAGGATGAAAACGAGAAGCCTGAATTCCTGTTAAGCGGAGGGTGAATCTTCGGGGTTGGTAGGAAGGAGGAAAACGCCCTTCCCCCGGAGACGGAACGTCGCACGTAGCAACCCCTTGTAGATTCGTGGACGACTATCCCAGGGGGTTGAATGGTCGTCCTTTTGCGCAGGATCGGGCTGAGTCCTATGCGGTGAAAGCCTGGCACGAAACCTTCTCCACTTCATGTGTCCTTGATCCGGAAATATGCTTCGCGTTTGAGGCAATTAAGTGCATTAGCGTAGGCGAGAATACTCGTCGCTATAGTCAATTCGTTATTAACTCCTCTTTCTCTCTCCCTTTCTCCCACTCCGATTCCGAAGCCTTTCAAAATTTATGATAAAAATACGTTGAAAAAAAAAAACGTATATTTGTCTCACTAAAAGTTTACCAACTGTTGTCCTGGGTGTCTGTCCATTTCATGTATACGATCTCAGAGAAAAAAATATACATATGAAATAAACAAAAACAAAAAAAATAAATCCCAATATATCCGATCGAAAAAATTCCGTGAGAGAAACCTTTGCAGGAACAAATTTAATCTGTTTTTAATGATTATTCGCTGCACCTCTGGCTAATAAAAATGATCATTTAATGATAAAGATCCAAGTATTTAGAAAAATAAACAACATTGGCAAAGTTTTTCTAAGTTTCAAACAATTTTAATACTTGAAATTATTTCCTGCTTGAAGTTCATTATTAAGTATTCAACAAAGTTACGTTCACAGACGCATGTATATGAATAAAATGCAGGATTATGTTTATACACACATTGAGCACCCGGAGATGTGGAAAACGAGTGTATATTATTGTGTACAAAATACGATATATATAATATACATATAATATATATAAATATACAATAAATTCGAGAAATGGGGATCCCAGTAAAGACCAAGGGGTTGAAATTGAGGGTGGATATAGTATCATTGCCAACTTCCATATCACGTATGTTTTCCGCGTTGTTTCAACCCCGTGAAAGCTCGATGTATCGCTTGAATCACGCGCAGAAAAACCACCCCCGACTGTATCAATTGGAGTCGCGATCGTAAACCCAATTTGTTGAATCTTTTTTATTGTTATTTCATTTTGTTGATATTTCGGTACGTGCTTTATTCGTAAGAAATAAATACATGCTCATATTTTTCAAAAGAAAAGCTCAGCCACGATTCTTCACGAAAATATTCGAGGGGGATGACGCTTCATGGTATCAACGTAGTATGATCTTCTCTACAAAAGGTTACGTAATGTGACGTTGCGACAACGAGATGCTTCGTTTGACAGGGTTGTAGAAATTGTGAGAAGGTCTAAGGTTCCTCGACCCTAGCAACCCCTCGAACCTCGTGTTCCACTCCCTTCCGTTGAGGGGAACTTTGGGGGCTGGGCCATGAAACCCATGAACATATAGATTCACGAGCATGTGCTCTTCAGGGAGCAGGAAAGTGCTTTTCATTATTCAGATCATTAACACCCAGGAAATTAAATTCTACACCAAAATTCATTTTATTCATTCATGTTTATGATAAAAGTAACGACATGATTATGTCGATATTACAAAAGTTGCAGATCAATTTGCAGTTTAAAGGGAATTGAAGATTGTTTAAAAAAATGACAAAATTGATTCGGTTCCCCGAATCTCTTTAAAAACCCGATGATCAGGCTCATCGTCAGGCTCGAATTCAATAGGTTCGACTTTATTTTCTGATTTTTTTATTCGCGGTGCAGCACAGGGGGCTGGACGCATTAGACAAGCTTCTACTCTTTCCCTCAGGATTCTTTCTTCCACATTTCCGTCTATTATCGTCCCAGACTCTCCGACGTACGCTTTAAGACAATTAACATTTTTCGCGTATTCTTCGATCTGTAAAGGTGACAACCCACATGATAATCGTGTTGAATTCTTTAATTTTATGCAATTGGTTCGAACAGACCAGGTTTTTTAAATCCTCACCTCACTTTCAACCATGCCCTTATCCTCAGTAATAAACAATTCTTTTTCTTCCAAATAGTCATTGTTTCCTGTCGTTACGTCATCAGAACGAGCCATTATTCTTTTTCGTAATGTTGTTTCACTCACGTCTACGAAAATCACCCTGTTGGATGCAGCAGCACGTTAACATCGATCCGTCAAGTGTAAATACATGGATTTTCTAGTAACAATTAACATGGAATTCGAATTTTTTGTTTCAATCGTTCAAGTATTTTAGTGAACCTATTTGGAGGTGTTTCTGAGCTATCCAACAGTTTAAAATCTTCGGTGGTTATTGGATAACCTGTTAGAACCCACCCCCGTTTCGTACATTCCTGACCGTGAAGATATTTCTAGAAATTTTAAAAAGTATTGATTGTTCAAAATCGGGATTGAAATTAATTGTATTTTTTTTGTTTTCGTCTTTTTTGTTAGTCTTTAATGCGACATCCATCTAATCATTTAGCATCAAACGAATTTCAGGTTCCTTCTGTACTTTTTTGATAATGATAAAAAATAATGTTTTATCATTATATTGTGGCGTACCTTAACAACGCGAATTCTTATGTCAGACTTGGGCCGCTTACCCCATCGATATTCAATCATTCTAAGAGCCCTTCCAAAAGAGTTTTCCTGTAAACGCGTCTGCTGCAGAATTTGATCGAAATCGACTAAAAAAGTAAATAATTATTTATCGTCTGTTGTCAACCTTACGAATATTAATGACGACGAATTCATTTGTGTAGATATCCCATTTATATATAAATTTATTAATTAATTTAATTCATTGAATTAATTTAATTAATGAATTTAATTTTATTTATTTTTATTTTTTATTGATTTTATCATTTAAATCATTTAATTAATTCATATAAACTTTTGTTTATATACATTATTTTTCATTTTAATTCAAATGAAGAATTTCTTGTTTACCGTGGACCAATTTGAATCTTTGTGAGAGATAATTGGCAACACTACGACAGCCTGAACCTCGTGGTCCGATTAGGGCAACGCGAAAGATACAAGGAGCACCGCAATGTTTGTTTTTCTTCGCCATTATTGCACAAGCCTCAACAAGAGCATCCATATCTCTATGAGCGGTCTCCACTTTCTTAAATCGTAGTGAAGATACTCAGGGAATGATATTTTTTGAACCTGTTTATCGGACTGAGAAAATATTGATTTCATGTTTGGACTTACGATCAATAAATTCTTGTACAGTTCGCTTAGACCACGAAATTGACTCTCACTATGAAATGGTTCTGGCTCTTTACATGGATTTTTAGGTGAAGTCAGGATTTCTAGGACATGCGTTGGTATTATGCCGGCGCGTTGAATTGCTCGTCCTTCTTTTTTCGTTCTTGGCAGACCTTTTCAAGGTCAGTTTTCAGTTTCATCGCAGTTTTTTTGGCAGAAAAAAATACAAAACTGTGCTTGCTACGATATTTTAAAAGGTTTTGCGAAATGAACAAGCCAAAAAGTATTTTTCGGAATTTTTTCAAAGAAGATAATGTAAGTATTTATTTTCTGGAATGATAGAATAAAAAAAAAATCTACCAATCCATTGGCCGTTTAAAAGACTTGTTTTGCAACTTTCATGAGATGGTGGGATCGTTAAATTTTTTTATTACCATCTGACTCACCAACAAGAATCCAACCACTAAAATCGAGCGCCAACTCTTTCAAAATTACGCTCAAATTTCTAACGATCTCTTGTTCGCTAAGATTTTCTTCTTGAATCGCTGGGGAAACTTTGTGTATGTCCGTAAGAGTAATAAGTTTCAAACCCAATTTTGCTTGTAGAGCATTAGCCAAAGTGAGTATTTTGGAATATGGCTCGCCGAGGAGAATCAGTCGTGGGAGATCACGTTTTTTTGACGCCAGTCTTAAACTCTGTTTCAAGTAAAGTATGGGATCTGAGGGTTGTTGGATTATCAAACCGGTGGCGAGTTCCTGTAGCGAAAACATTATCACGATTGAGTTTTTATTTGATTTTTTTAATCTTTTTTTTTCTATTTTTAAATATTATGGTTCTCAATTTGTTGAATGTAAAGATATTTTCATTTATGTCGACGCAATTCGCAATCTTTATTAATTACTAAATATCATAAGACGAACGTGAAACAACTCATAAATTCGGTGCTTTTCCATGTAAGGCACAAATTTCGAGGGAATTCTGAGTGGTCTCTTGGTTGCATCTACAGAGCCCAACATTTCTTCGTACGCTGCACTTTGAACACGTAAAACGTCAAAAAGAATAACAAGCTGTCAAACGAGAAGTTACGTCAAACGCGTGTCGAACATTCCCACTACGGGTGATACAACGTAGTGAGTGTTTTGAATCACTGAAAAGACGTTTTAGTGGAACAACGTTTGTAGGAGATCAACGTTTCCCCACCGCTCGCGAATGCGAACTTTGTACCGGTTGTACTTTCCAAGTACAACGATCTCGACCATATCTGCAGCCGGTAAACTGCTCAATGTACCGATCAGTCACTAAGTTAGTTTTCTATTTTACCGACTTTACGCTCTCCCGCTCACCCCACTGTCCCGCACCCGCCGCCCCACCAGTTGCGCTTCCCCACCTCTCCCCTCACGGCGCGCCGGCACAGCGAAAGTTCTCCCATCATGCAGCACGCGCCACGCTCAACCACAGCAGTCACACGGGAGTCACGGGAGCGCGTAGAACGTAAACAAACAATACCGAAGGTATACCTCACAAGTTTACTTCGAACTCTCGAATTCATATCAATATACCGAAAAATAAATTCATCAAATAATAATTTTCGTTCAATAATTCAGCAAATACAATTTCTTTGTCGAGTATATTTGCTGAATAATTAAACGAATATTATTATTTGATGAACTTATTTACAATATTAATATTATTATTCGATGAATTTATTTTTATGTATAATTACATACAACGATACATATAATAAATTCGATCAGGCGGGAATAATGGAAATTCATTCGTTTTGTAAATGTGAATCAACTGAATCATAATCCATTGATAGGCGCAGAAGTAGAATACACTCATTCATACAAAAATGATGCATCAGTGTCAACTCTGTACTGCAATTGTTAAGACTCGTTAAACCCAGGTAGAATATTTCTCATGGCTTTTTCTCAATTGTTTTTTTTTCATGGCCATATCAGTATTTACATTCGTATGAATTTGAAAACAATCAATAATACAATAAGAGCCCTTTTTGAAATTACGAAAAAATGAATAATAATTCCAAATTACCATCGTGGGATTACGGTGTACGCTGCTATTTCGTTGCATCACTGATAAACAGCGACGAAAATCCAGCCTTCTGCCAAACGTTACGTTGATGTTAAATAACAAACAGCAATGTTTTGTTTTTTGGGAGTTTATCACATCAAATCTTTCAAAATACTTTCCAATTGTGTGAGAATATGCTTTTTGTTTTTCTATACCCTTACTATGCATTTACAATAATTTTGGTACAGAAGTATCACATGAGGGTGAATATTCACGTAAGTAAGCATTTATAATATAAAATTTTCGTTTCCAACGTTTCTATAAAATAACTATTTTCGCGGATGACACTCGATGGGGATAGGAGCAAGATGAACCAATAATTCGAACATGCATACATTTCGAGTCTTCTCAATCCACACCCGAAACTGTTTATTAACTTTTTCCATCGGTCGAAGCACTGGTTCCCGTTATGAGGTATTTTTTCACATGAGCGATAAATAATAACGTCGAACTGTTTCATGGTTAGCCTAGTTAATCTACTTGTTATATCAATTTCTCTTTGTTTCTTGGATTATAAATAATCGTTCGCATAAGTACAACGGGTTTTATCGGTGCTTACAATATATTATTATTATCGATCTCAGCGGTGTTGTTTTTTGGTTTTGTTATTATATTTTGATCATACGTGGATTAGAATTGAGTGTGGCAAATGATTTTCGTAGCTAATTTCACGAGTTCCGTGTCCGGCGGATCGTTTCGTTTATTTATCTACTCTTTTGACAACAGGAAATACGCATTGCTCAGTTTTATCACATCGTTGAAAAATTCTAACGATCCCCGGACACTGTTCAACTCGCGACTACTCACTAATTTACCATATTTTGTAAAATATTGAAAATATATTAGTGACTTTCTCATTAAATCCTTCCTGGATTACTAATTGTGTCAATTGAGACCGGTTCTTGGTCTTAAAGTTACAAAAAGTAATAAATAATAGTGATTAACTTAGTAGATTTGAACATCAATATTTCGGCTTTGCATTTCGGAGCAGCTAAAACGACGAGAAATCGTGAGACTTTGCAGGAACAAAATGAATATTATTTTTCATGGAAACTATGATAACTTACATCGGTGGAACGTTGTATCGTGATAAATAAGAAAAATACTAGTGAGCTGATTCGCACGGGCGAATTGACACACGATTTTGGTTGAAATAACGAAAATAATGTGGACGGTCCTAGTAACAAAGAGTAAATCAAATCAGGCGAACTAGAGCTACTTATAAATACTCACGAAATCATTGTCTCATCGACTTGCCCGTGAGTCGACATTGATAAGACAACGATAAGCGTGATGATGATTTATTTACGGAGTTTCCTTCCCACGTATTCGTCATTAATCGAAGTGTGTGTGTCCATTGTTCAAATCGTCCGTTGTTGCTCTGTTTTCACTGCTTTTCTCACTGTTTTCATTCTGCTCTACATAATCGATTGGTAGTTCCAATGAACTTTTCACTCTCGTCAATGGAAACTGAGTTATAAAATATTCAGCTAACGTGCAAAAGAGCTTGCATAGCAACGGGCATAATAATCCTTGATGAATTATCGCCCATAATCGGTAATTTACTGATCCAAAGGGATCGAGAATCGCTGGGCACAGTATGTGACTAAGATTCACTTGGACAGGCTGCAAAACAAACAAATCGATTTCAAATAAAAATATAAATTATATTTCATTAAGACCAAACGTTTCTCTACACTTCTGTTTTTCCGAGAACATTTTCAGGGTGGATCGAATTCTACACTTTTGGAGATTTTATACAAATCATTCAAATAAATAAATAAGTTCCAATAAATTATTTTGAAAATCAACAAAACTATGCGATCAACTTTAACAAACTGTTTTCAATCATTTTTATGTGTTCTCAAACAAACGCGTGTACTAAATTTGTAATAAAAAAAAACTTGAAAACTTTAAACTTTGTTATTATTCAGTTTTAAGATGTTTATTTATTTTTTTTTACCGAAATTATACTCACCATAGCAGCCGCTTGCAAAATCCACCAATGATATATGAGATTTATTCCATATGCGAATACCGACCAGCTCAAATCTTTCCGCGGTTCAATGTTGTAAACACCTTTATATAAAAATTGACGAAAACACAATTAATCAAATATTCCCCTTATACACACTGGGTCTGTGGGACCTGGAAAACTCTCGAGTCTGGTGAAATTTATGTTCTGCCTATATTTTTCCCGTAAACAGATTGAGCTTTTCCGGGTCCTTCAGACCCAGTAGATCTGAGGTACACCTTAGGATTCATTGAACGTGCGGCACAAAACTTTTTATTCTCACCTCCGACTCTCAAAAGATAGTACGGAATGACCAACATCAATCCATGCTGCAAATAGTACATCGCCTTGTCTGGCAATATCTGTAATAATAAATAAGCGTTTAGAAATAAATTCACAGATAAAATAAGCAATTACATGAACCAGACTTACGTGACGTGATTCTATTTCTGGAAAGACATAAGCCAGGACCGGGCCATTTAAGAAATTCAAATGTAATCTGAAGATCGTTGTGACCATTGGACTTGGTTTCGCAGACAGCAGGTACAACTGTTGCAGGGACGTGAAAACATATTCGTGTAATAAAAATAATAGAGTTGTCTCGAATGGACAAATTCTGAATTTGAAAAAAAAAATTAATTTCACCTCTTTAAGTTCTTTAAAAAAAAAAACTCTATGGAGGACAAAACTTATAAACAATCTAAACCAATTCTGGAAAACTGCAAAGTAATCTCTTTGCCCAGTTGTATCGAAATAATAAAATTCAGAAAATAAATTTATAAGAAAGCTTTAAACATGTGGGATTGAAAAAATGAATATAAATTACGAAAATTCACAAAGACAGAGCAGAAATATGAAATCTTCGGAAGCTAGGTGTTTATATACAAAAATAGAACTCTCGGAACATCAGAAAATAATTTTCACTTCATTCCAACAAATGAAGTTCTGAAACCTTTTTCAAAATCACAAAAAACAATACCTGAACGGCAGTGGTGATGTGACATGGATTCAACAGATAAACCATAGTTCTACTGGTAAATTTAAATCCAATTTCTATTCCAAGAATAAGAGTCATAAGGACGAGCAACCATTTTCTACCAGTTCTCTCGGGACTGGCGTACATAACGGCTTTGGGAAAGACCATTCTTTTGGAGCCCCATCTTAGACAAAGCCCTATGAGCGCAGTCGCAAGAACCGTTTCCAAAATTCTCCTGTGCGGAGTCAAAAAATTTGCACATTCTGGTCCAACGTTGCGTGGTATCGCTGGATTCACTCCGTCGTAAGCCCACTCGAGCATTTTTCTGGTTGACCAAAAATGCACGGATATACTTTCTAATCCAAAGACCGACCGCTTCAAGTCTCAGGAATTTTTCAATAGTTCTTCCAATGTCAAGACCCACGAGTTCCACTTGTCAACTAAATTGCGTACTTGTGGCTTAATTATGTAACAGAAGAGTGATATTTAATATTACATGCAACGTGTACATGATCCGTTGATCGGTCTTGTCAAGGTCAAAAGAAAATAAGGAAAATCACTGAGATTTATAACTGTAATTTCATTGGTCGACTCTATCTCATGATATTGCAAACTTTGGTTCGCATGGACACTAATAATAATAAAATTAATAGGCGATAATGATAATAATCGTTTTGAAATCACAGATATCTGAATGAAATTATTTCTCTCTGTGTCTCAGAGGAGTGAAATAGAGATGATTAACAGAAATTTCCTTGGGTACCATTATGCATAGTGTTCTGCTTTTATGGAATTTATTCAAAGTTATTTAATAGATACGAAATTTAAAGAATAGTTTTGTGTTTTAAATAAAACTATTTGAATACAATTTACAATATTGTATCGATCATCATTTGCCTAAATTGGAATTTCTCAAAATTATTTGAAACAATTTTCAGTATTAAGTACGAAGCACGAGTATTAAGTACGAACGTGTATTTTATTACGAATTTTTTGGTAGTCTTAAGTGACAGGCGTGTAATGAAGGCAATGTCAATATTTAGGGTCGATTTTAATATCACGTTATCAGTGGATATCCTTCATTGGTCGGTCGATTGAGATGGCATGATTATTTATTAATTACGTACATCGTAAACACACGTTTTATGAACGTTTGTCGATTATTTGATTGATTAATAATATGTTAAAAAATCGAGCGAATGGCAACAAATCAATGTTTTGTTGAAATTGTAACCAAACTTAAAGGCATGTTTCGTGACATAAAACTATTGCGTATCAGAATGAGGAAAGAGGAAAAAATAGTCAGTATTGTTGTTGAGTATTCCTAGAAAACGAAAAGTTCATTTAAAGCGCGATGGCAATTTTAATCGGATTATTAACTGAGGTTAGAGATGATTTTTGTCAGGCGCACACGCAACTGTTAATTGCCACGATTTTTCTAGTTGATATTTCATGAGTTCCCGATATGTTAAACAATTACATTCATGTTCCTCCGTAATTCAGATTTCACTTACCGGTCAAATTTGTTTTTTATCCTAAAAAGGTTTGTAATTGAACAGTATAACTTTATGTTGAAATATTCAACAGCGATTCGTTGGACAACAGCCTCGACACGTCAGTGTTAAACAACTGAAGTATGCAAAATCTTGGATATCGCCGTCTCGCTCGCTCACGCGCGCGCCTCGTTATAGTGACAATTGCAACGCGTCGGTACAGCAGAAAAAAACGGAAGCTCGTTGTTGGCCACTCGAAAGCAGGCAAGAAAATTCAAAAATACCTATGAAGTCGAACATCGAAATAATCTAGTTATTTTTATTTAAAGTTTATTTTATCGAAAATCGATCGCTCTAAATTCGGTATAGATTTTAAATACTTCTCTTTTGTTCAATTGATTTTTAACTGACTGTACTGCTGCCGTTTGCAGTAATAACTAACAATATTACATTATTCTGCAAGCCATATCCGAGTTTTTCAAAAATTTACCGGAGAGTTGACTTTTGGAAGTAACTGTCGCGATCGAGACTACGACCTTAAATGACAATGAGAGTGAATCAGGTATGGAAATAAAATAATCCACGAGTCTCGGTTGTATATATCTTTATTACCGGTAATGAAAACACATCTTCAAACACGGCGCACGAATACAACGCCCAAGTGAATAAGATTTAGCACACGCTTGCCAAAGTGTGTGTGTATAATTATACGATGAATTTTTATCTTGATAATTTCTATCACCGTGTTCCATCTCTTTTCGTATGTATAATATATTCCTTATTAGCAGCGCTTATGATTTACGAAAACATATGACTGCATGTTTTTTTTTCTCTTTATTTCAGCGCGAATACGAATCGGTTACAATTGTACAAATGTTTATCATTTTTTTTCATATTTTTTCATCACTTGTCCCTTTTTTGTCCCGATTTCGCTTTCGAGCTTATCGCAAGACGTAATTCACAGTTTCATGATTACTCTAATTAATTGTCCGACAAAATGGCAAAGGATGTACAGCAAGCTCGAATTTTTTTACTTTTTCAATATACTATATCATATAATATACGGAATAAAAAATAAAAAAAACGCATGGCAAAATCACGAATACATGAAAAATGTAAATATGGGCACAGATTAATTGAAAAAAGTTGGAAAAAAAAACAAATAAGCACGGCATAGATGTGCATAACGGAAGTAATGAATAAAGATTATAAGAATTTATCTTCGTCTGGGGAATGTTAATATAAAATACAAGTCGATATAACGTTCCAACGTTTTTTTTTTTTTACTTTATTTCATATTTTTGTTCGGGCGAATTACATTTGGCAAATTCGTTTGTATTGCCAACCGAGCCACTTTGCCAATTCGAGGTCGAACGATATTTGTATAAAAGTAAAGTACGGAGAGGGAGGGAAAAATTTAATAGTTGGCGAAATTTACAAATCAATGTTACGTGTGTTTGTTTTTTTTCGGACATTCCCGAAGAAACAAGACAACAATGCTAATTAAAAAAAAAATAATAATAAAAAAAAACAATGATAACTTCAGGCACAAGTGCGGGATATTGACTGATTCTCGTACAACGTGGACACGGAAAACAATGTACAATGAACATTTTCATGATTTTTACTTTTTTTTCTTCTTCAAACCCGACTCTGTGATCAACCACACGATTATGCTTTATTTATTTTTTACTTTCTCTTTGCACTCATCGCAACGTCTCACCATTCCCTGTATCCGCCGAATTAATAAATCAATTTCACTAGCCACTTTTGAAGTTTGTAAACGGCGTTTGGCCGAAAGAAGAGCGAAGGGACTTTATAGCGTTCATTTTTTGTATATTAAATGATTATTTTAAATTCGCTTTACAAAAAAAGATTTGAAATCCCGGAAAAAAGTCTGTTTAAAGATAGAAAATTTATAAACTAACCTACGACGACGTTTTTCCATTCTTCTTTACATTCGAAAACAATTGAATATATTTACTTTATTCATTGGATTTTTGTTCACGTATCAAATTCCAATATTACCGATGGAATCACGATCGCATCGTCGTCAACAGACTCGGGATAATGAAGACCTTTATACGCGAGAAATGATTACTTTTAATAATATATAAAAATCTGTCCAGAGCATAATCGGCTTGTGATGAGGGCACATCACTGGAAAAAAAATGTTTAAAAAAACAAAAAAAAAAACTGATTACATACTAACATAACCGCCGGCGTGACTGCGTCTGCGACCAATGAGGTATGCGAGCAATACGATTATTACAAGAGCTGTGAGAGCACAACCCACTGCTATCGGCACCGCGTCCGGTACGTCCACGGCGCAGTCTTCGGCTGTGCAAAAACAGACATTTATTTTCAATCACAAATTCCTTTATCCTGAGTCGATAATGTTTCAGCATAAAATCACGTTTTATATTGTCACGGAACGAGCAGAAAACAATAAAAATATTATTATTGTAAGCATTTATTTTGTTGAACAGCAATTGCTTTCGGAATGCAAATATTAATACGAATGTCGTTTGTCGAAAAAGATTAAGTTTTAATGAGGAAGTCACAACGAGTTGTTTGATTTTCGATTCCTGGCTTTTTTAACTCTTGTTGAATAAGCAGTCAGCCAACTATAAATCGTGATTTTTCAAAAATACTCGAAAAAAATGTTTGTTTTTTGAATTATGTTCCGAAAAAATTACAGCAAGTGACCCTTTTTTATGGAATAGAAGTTCCATTGTTATTTTATCATTTAAAGGTATTTTTTCATGCGATGGTGATCATTTTTGATCTAAAGACTTTATTTTATTGTTTCAATACTTACCGGATCCGAAAGTCGTTGCTTTATCGGATTTGAATGCCTGGAATTGCAGATTCGATATCTTGATAAAACCAACAGTTTGGTTGCTGTTACTTTGTTCCAAATTCAGATTCTGCAGCCTCATACATCTGTACGAGTTGCTAACAGTCGTTGGAAATTGGTCGGCTTCATGAATTAATTGCACGCTTGTGTCTAGGCAACGAGAAAATAAAAGTAGAGAATTAAAACTGAAATTATCCTTTGAATTGATTTAATTTATCAATCGATTTTCTTACTGGGCTTTATGTTGGGGAACTCGTGAGCTCCGAGAGAAACTTCGACATGGTGCATGGCATATTTGTTAGTTGTTTCGTTCTTCACAAAATGAATTGAGAGGAAATCAGATCCTTCGTGCCATGTGAGATTTAGGGTTTGTTCCAGTCCACCGCAGCTCCCGGAAGATTGCGTCACATTTTTGTCAGTTGGTAGTGTCAATTCGTGCCACAGAGTCTGCAAAATTTTATCATTTTAACTATGAGTCGTAGAAACTTCAAAATTTATTATCTTCAAAATATCGTTTAAAGTATCAATTCCAAGGTTTGCCTTGAATATTCTTGCCCAAGCATTTTTCTACAGAACTTCTATTTATTTAGAGGACACATTCAAGGCAGTAGAATGAGAATACGTGCAAAATATCAAAAGGATTCGAGGTCCCGTATTTCTTGCGGGAAGACGTAAACAAATTTGCGTTTCTTGGAATAACTTCGAAACTTTTCTATAGATTGTTTCTCGTTTTTCCTCAATTACAAAGGAACATGGACGTTTTTTGCCTCAAGATAATCTGTGAGTCGTGTGGACTATTGAAAAGCTGCTGGACGTTTCTCTCGAGACCGTTCGATTTACTAAGAAAAATAAAAATTACACGTTGTTCACTTTTCTGCAGAGAACAATGTGCAACTTTTTTTTCATCTCACAATGCCAAGCGTTTCCGTGAAAAACATGTACTGACTTTTGAGTTTCCTTTGTCACAGTCACACAACGAATAGAGCACTTGAATTATTTTATTTTTCTCTATCTTTATAGCAAGTTGAATAAATAATTGTGTAATTGCTTCATTTATAAAAATAGTTACGCGATAACCTTGAATTTCTAAAACATGCTACAAATCAGCAATTGTAACTTTTTACGGTTGATAATGATTTTTAAATAACTCAATTAGATGTTACATAATATTTTTCAATGTTTGTATGGAATAATAACAAAAAATCGAAGCATTTATGAAAAGCGACAGTGGAATAGCCGTTTTTTTGTTGTTTTTAATGCAGTTTCAATAGAAATATTGCAAACCTTGTTGTCCACAGATTCGTAGCTGACGTTGAATTGGACTGCCATTTTGACAACGATACATGTCTCGTTTGTTCCATTGACGAACCATTCGCCGACTTGTGGGGCCGGTGGCGGTGTCGGAGGACTGACAGTTGTTGTTTGTGGAGCTGGTGTTGTTGTTGTAGGAGCTGGTGTTGTTGTATTTGCCGGGATTGGAGCTGGGGTCGTCGAGGTTGTGGTGGGCTTCGTTGTCGTCGGTGTCGTCGGTGTCGTTGACGTTGTTGTTGTGTTAGCAGGAATGGGTGTAGTGGGCTCAGTCGGAGGAAGAGTTGGCGCCGAAGGTTTCGTAGGTTCGATTGGAATTTCCGGCGGTGGACCTTTGGTAACATCCGGTTCTACTGAATTTGGTGCAATCGTCGTCGGCACAATTTGACTCGTGCTGTTGCCATCACCTGTAAAAAATTAGCAGCATTTATTATAGAAATATTCAATGAAAAATATCATTTAATGAATTCAGTTTAATTTGTGTGTTTGAAAATATGGAATTTTTCACACTCTTGTCGTACGGAAAAAAAAGTTGCTAAGGAGTCAGAAGAAACTGGACAGTGTGGATAAGAATTCAATAGAGTAACGACATATTCATGACCAAAATCAAATAAATACATTTCAATAGTTATTAAATAGTATATTTGTATTGAAATCCTCCATAAATCCTAATCTCAAATTTGTTAATTTATCATAATTGCTGCCAATTTGAAACAAATGTTAAATAATTCAGATATTTTCAACGTGAGGTTTATATGGAATAACAATTGTGACTGTAGGGTTATAACAAATTGTTTAATTACTCAAACTGTAATGACGCATGAATGCGGCCCCTTTGAGTAACTGCAATATTATAGATTTATCAATCTGGGTAAAAGTTGATCTTTAGAGTCTGTTCAGTGTCTGAATCATAATTTGAGCTCAGGGACAATGTATTTGTCATCATTCAGTTGATATAAATTTAAATCATCTTTCCTTGATTTTAAAACCATTTCTTTAGAATGTTCTGGATAATTTATTGCAAACTATGAATAAGAGAAAAATACTTACATCGGAAATCTCTATATTCTTGTGATTTTCCAATGGCGCTAATATTTTACAGATATTACGTCATTTAATGGCCATGATCGACCAAACAAGTTCAAGCATTTCTACACTTATCAAAGGCAGGGGTCATTGGAACGGAGTCTCAACAATTCTCGCGTTACAGTGGTTGCCTTTTATTTTTGAAAACAAAAGTATTTCAAAGCTCGAGTTTTTAACCCTAGTTGCAGTGGCATTTTCCAATGTGTTTTTAACTGAAGGCAAGACACAAGGGAATGAGACATAAATTGGTTATTTAGCGCATTTGCAATCATTGAAAAATGCTCCATGTGTACTAGTGAAGACTAAAATTGCAACACCGTTGAACTCGGTTACAAAGAACAGTACCGAGAAAAATCTCTTCAGCCAGACGACCAAGCTCACTTGGCAGTGTCCAATTTCCTTGATAAGCCTACACACAAATCACAACGTTTCGAATAGCTAACTAATAACAGGCTTGGTATTCTTGTCGCAGTATGCAGCATACTACTAAACAATTCTTTCTGTTCCTTACACTTAAATGAAATAGAAGATAAATCATGTGAGGAGATTTTTATTAATTGATCGATTCATGAGATGATTGTTTATTTTCATTTTTCGATAGCATCATTATTGAGTATAATTGATTGGAAATGCAAAAAAAAGAAGTTTACGGTACTAAATGCAATTTGTTGGATACAAAATGGTGGCTCCAACTATTTTTTTCCTGTTGAATATCAAATTACAAATTTGAATGAAATTTTGTTTAAATCTCAATAAAATTGACTCAATGTTATCATTGGGATGAATTAATAAACTGGTGTATTCGTTCAACATCTTGTTGCCTTGATTCCATCAATAATCTGTCTCAGCATTCACAAACTTTTGTACTTTCTGTCAAAAATATGTGGTTGCGTGTATCAAAATAAATATTTTTGTCAAAATAAACAAGATTTAGTTCAAGTCGACATTTCTTTCTCAGTGCTTTGAAAATAAATCATAAATTTACTTTGTCGCATGCTAGCAGTAGTGGGAGAATGTTTTCCAGGAAAAAGCAGAATGTACACTGATTGTATTCATTGCCCATTGGATGATAAGATAACCAGGGGTTTCAGCAAATGTAATTTGATATGAATATTTCAATGAATACATTGTCTGCATAGGAAAAAAAGTCTCAAAAGCAATACAACTGGCAAAAATATAAAATTACCATAATACAGATCAAGCTTAAAAACTCTGCGTCCAGCATTTTTTGTATATCAATTTTTATTGTGCTCAAAATTTACGATTTACGATTCAACGAATAAATATTTATGCGGAAACTGACGATGAAAAATTGATCAGATTAAAAAAAAAATTCTGTTTCGATTATAGACACAAACTCAATAAATTACGAATTTTTTAGCGTTACGAAATCGTTCCCTCGTTCGTGTCAATCGTTTGGTTTATCATAATAATAACGTCGAGATAAATACGAAAAAATGAATCATTATATTGTCGTGCACATATTTATATACACACATATATAAACACACACATACGTGTGGAGTGCAGGTTAATAAACCGATGTTGAGCACAAAGGAACTAATTCAATATTCATCCCGCTATTAAATGGATGAAGAGTTTGACATCCACGAGAGAGTAACCTTCGCGAGCATACGAATAGAAGGCGCTCATAACCATAACTCGTTATCCGCCATGAGAGAAAAAAAGATTATGTTTGCCGTGTTTTGCTAGCCTCGAAATGACGTCCGTTCCAGTGGTATTTCGATTGTTCAACGTCAAAACACAAAACAAAAAACCCAAACACCTTTCAACCATTTGCTTTTCAACGATCTCCCCTCCCTGTCTCTCTCTATCGCAGATACAATTTTTTTACGTCTTATTTTTAAACACATTTTTAACGTGTACTTTGTCTCGAGTTTCAATTCTGAAATTACTGTTTAACAATAATTTTCTCATTTCTTCGTTTTGATTCCAAACAAAATCTTGCAACGGGATTTTTATCTTGAGATTTAGGAATATGATAAGAAAGCTACGAGAATGAGAGAGATGGAGGGATAGAAAGATCGCGAAAGGACAGGTTCTAGGATCGACAACACAGTGATTTTTTAAATTTCGTCGATGCGGTTATGAGACTAACACTGACGTCCCCGGTCGTTCAACATTTATTGGCTTTTTCTGTTGTTCGTTTACTTGAAATTGTCTTTAAAATAATGAATCACATCAATCATTTATGCGAAAATCAGATCGAAACTTGTTCGATCCTGCAGCGTCACGCATGAAATTCGTCAATCTGCCATTGCACCAAGAGTGCGAATCACAAAAGTCATAAGTAGGTGTGATTTTAACGTACAGCTTAGTGCTGGGTATGCCAAATCAAAACGACAAAAAGATTGTTCAATCATCGGTTTTTTTTACTAATTTGATCGACTTACCTGAGACTAGAAAGATGGTCAAGCAACAAAACAGAGCAACGTTTTTCAACATGTTTGATTGAAGCACGTACGTAATATTGCACAAAACACTTAATTAAAAAACCAAATAATAACGTCGTTTTAACGGAGCACTTGGGGGAGAGCGACAAAGATAATACGTAGGATACGTAGCACGGCAGCGCACACGAACGTTGCGAGAACGAGAAGACCGTGGATTCCTGTGTATGCTATGATGGTAACTGTACGTTACAATACATACGTACGAGGAGCAAAAAAATACTGGAAAACTCACACTGACAGAATGAGCAAGAGGAGCGAGATTGACAAAGAATTAGAGAGAGGGAGAGAGCGAGCGGTGGAGCCAGGCAGTGACAAGTGGGGCGTTCCGAAAATTCTCGAGTTTCTTTTAAAAACGGCGAAATCTCGTAATACTTCGGATGATTGTACGAATACACGGTGACCGGAAGTCACATGCAACTTTATCATAAACTCCCTAAATCGCTAGATTCACCAAAATCGAAAACCTCTAGCGGCAACTTTTCGAAGCTTTGCGGTAAAATCACTAGAAATAAATGGCGCGAAGTCTCGAATTAGCTGTTAGCGCCATTTGTCGTTATTTTAGGGAACTAACTTTTTTCTCAATTCCAATGCTCAATTCACATGTTCCCTACCAACAAACACAGATGTCCACAACTCAAGCAAACTTGCACGGATTTTATTTGTTCGGATTACTTTTATATGTGTATGTCCAATAATTAGTGTCAAAAAATTGAAACAACCCGAAAAGGTTCAAAACCTTTATATTATTCACTATAAATAAATTACATGAGATACATGTACGATTTATTAAGACTCGCTGAACCATCAGGCGTCTTACGATTGCGAAAATATAGCTTCAAATTTGCACACTGTTTTTTTTTTCATTTATCCACATCCGCATAGGTAGTTTTGTGAGAAACAAGCATTATTCAATTAAACTTTTACCAGGGAAGCTTCGTTGTAATGAAATTACGTGAAAAACTGAGTTTTTTTTTTCTACAAAATTGAATTGACCCAAATGTACCTGTTTACAAGAACGTGAGAACTTTGTAACGGTTGGCAGTGACAATCTTTATTTTTTTCTTAGCGTCTATTATTACGATGCCGGTCGCATTTGATAAGTGATAATCTTTGACACGTCAGCCTATTACACGCACGTCGCACACGCATGAGACTCCGAGAATAAATTACTTGCAAATTTTTCGGCTCCCGAAATTTTGGTTCAGCGAATAAAACACAAAATTGAGCAAGTTAACAATTCGTGAACAAACTTCTAATGGCAGCTTCCCTTTTACATGATACTTCGCCGGTCCGTTACTTCGTGCTGTTTCTCATTCTTGGATTTGTCAACAAATGTTGTTGTCACGTTCAGAACGAAATTTTTCGCTCGGATCTTGATAAAGGTACTGTGTTGTTTTGTTTTTTATTTTCGCGTACTCGGGATGACGAAATTTCAGCCAAGTCGAATTTTTCCATTTGTGAATGTATCTTTCAACGAATCCTTTGAACTTTCTAACCCCGTGAATTTTGGACGAATTTTTTTTGCCGTAACTTCTCCAACAATGTGTTCACTGTCGTTCCGATCAAAGTTTTCAAAAATGTAAATCGAATTTCTTTCCCAACTATTGACCAGAAGAAAATTCTACCATTTTGTTTTATTTACTAGACACAAATCCTGTGAAGGATTTCATACTGTGCAGAAAATGCGGCGCTGATGTTGTCGATTCTGGATTCATTATCAACAAAATTAGTCCGAAAGCCGTCATAACTGGGAATCAGACGATATTCGACAACCCAGACGTCGCAGTTCAACACCTCGTTAATCCATTGGGCATTAAGTTCAAAACAATAACACTTTCAAGGGCGAGTTGTTTTGGAGCAACTGAGCACGTACGTTTGGCAATAAAAAGCATTTAACAACAGTTTGCTTTATTCGAACGTCTCTGATATATTCCAGTGGAGCTTACTCTATTCGTGGTACCCCGGATACGCTTGGAAACCTTGTCTCTGCCGACATTGCAGTCAACAACTTGGATGGTGAATATTTATCCGCAACTCATATTTTCTCTACGAAAGTCCATTTCCAAGGCTCTTTTAAAAAATGTTAAAGCATCTATAGTTTTCCACAATCTGAATGACGTAATCAATGTTCTTGATTCACCACAAAATTTGATCACAAAAATTTGGAAGTTGTAGGGAGATACATTTTTGAACTAATTTTGATAAATGGCTTTGAAACACTTTTTCCCCAAAATTTCTCTTTTTTGATTGTTGTGTTTTAGAACTGTCTAGTTTGTTTCTTTACGCTTCATTTGCAAATTTCTATGTCGTGTTTGTTGTTTTCTAGCATTTCGAGAAAATAATTCTCTGAGTAATGATCAATGATTTAAACAGTTGCTTTGACGAACGTCATGTCGAATCTTTGGCAACGAAAACTGGAAAATAATCATTAAATTGCATCGCAAAAATACTAATTTATGTCTTTTTTTTCAGGATGTTTGAGCCTTTAGAAACTGCATCTTACAACAGGCTCGTGCCTTCGGAAAATGGTTTTTACTTGTTGATACTGGAAAGTCTACTCAGCGAAAAATGTAGGTGGAATTTTTAATCAAAATTCAGAACGATAAGCAAATGATTAATTTTTCGTGCAAAATTCACAATGACTCGTTTTGGGCTACAGTTGAAATTTTTCTGCGACTAAAATGCACAAAAAAAATCTAGAAACATAGAATACAACAAATTCTCTATTTTTACGGCAATTTTCGAAATTGCAGATAGTAATGACTCGTTTTTATTTACAGTTGCAAATTCCCTGATAGTAATTCCAAAGTCGTACAAGAGCTAGCACCGCAAGAATAATGGGAGAGGCAGGGATGAGCGAGGAGCAAAAAGAGTTTTTGGCTCAGTGCGAGGAAGAGTTTGCAGAGCGTTATACGGAGAATGACAAGGAATTTATGAAGTTGAAGAACCAAACACCGAGAACTCCACCGATCGTGGATCCGTGGTACAACAAGCCTCGTCGGCCTCATTACGATTGGGCGCGTCAGAATCGTGAGCAAAATCGAGGTGAGCGTCGAAATCATCACTCGGATCGTCGAAATAACGATCGAAATGATCGATACGATCGTCACGCTGGTAAACATCATCTTTATCAACGAAATTCGAGGCCATATTGATCGAAGGTTAATTATCCGACAAAAAGATCGACGAGAAGATACGAAAGAATACAATTTATATTTCGTTGTAAATCTCCTGGCGTCTCATAATTTTGTAATTCTTTTCTTTCCCGCAAACAAAAATGTCATGTAATTAATAATTCATTGTGAAAAATGGAGAAATAAGTTTAAACCGAATTTTAAAAATAATTATAACTGGTGTATTTTGTTTGTTTGTTTTTTTTCCAAGCATCTTTTACAACAATCGATATTATATACAAACTTAACGATCGACCATGTGATAGTACAAAAAAAAAAAATAACTAAACAATTTTAACGCAAAACCGTAAAAAATCTTTTTTCATCTCGTACAATACTACGTTTCAAAAGCTAAATATATTTATATGTGGTCGCTTTTGTTTTTTTAAATAAGAATCGCGTACGTCGCTGACGAATAATTTAATAACTTTTATTTTGTTCGTTTCGTCACGTTCCGTTATTGCCTGCGTTCTCTGCGCGGATTATCTATTCAATATAAATTTTTTCTTTGCATATCTGCATATATACACGTGGACAGTATTGCTGTTTTTTTTTCTTCATTAACTACCACACACTCGTTTCAAAGCTTTCATAACTCGCACTCTTCTTAAATCTAAAACAGTCTCGACGTATTAGAACTAGAAGATTGATTGATAAAAAAAAAAGGAAAAATAATAATTGGAGGAATTAATAATAAAAACCGATATTTACAAGAATGTACAAAGTCAATAAAACCTAAGGTTCATCTAGTGACAATTTTAGTAGTATTCGCCGTTTGAACTTTTGGTGTTCCGGTGCATTTTTTAAATAATAAATACAGAATAATCGATAAATGCAAATACTCTCGTGATTTCAAATCTTTGCCATTTTCATCACAATTCAACGTTTCGTTAAATCGCCAGCGAAATACGTCAATGACAGAACAAGATAGGCTCGTGCGATTTCTAGGAAATCATTTTTTCAGGAGCCAAACCTTTATCGAGAGAATACCGGAGGATTTATCGACAATTTGGAGAGTTCTGACGAGGGCCGATAGAGTTTTGTCAGTCGCCAGTCCTATCACAGCTTTCTTTTTTTTTTCTGTATTTTTATACAAGTATCAGGAAAATCACGACTTTCGAAGACTTTCATTGGAGGCTGAGGCGATCGCGCTTCGTGCTCTTTCCCAGTAATCCTTCATAAGGAAGACAGCTTCGCTTTCTCTTTCTCTTCTCCATCTCTCTCTCTTCTTTTTTCTCGGCTATATTCTCAGGAACGGAGGTGCGCGATCGGAGACCGCTGTGAATTCGAATGGCTTCATGCCACGAAGAATCTTAAACTCAATTCCGTGCTGAATCCTTTGAGAATTCATTCGGGAACCCGAGTCCCTGTTAAAATTGAGAGAGAGAGGGACTTTCTTCTAATAGCAGTTGAATCTCCGAACCAGGACAAAAAAAGAATAATATAATTTGAGTCTTTGTGGGCTCCGCAGCACCTTCCGTTCGCATTATCGCGAGAATCATCCTGAGAAGAAGAAATTTCCAAACTGCGATGGTCCCATGGGTGGGTTTCAAAACGGTGGACAATTGACGCCCGGATGAAGGTATTGACATTTATCTCCGACGCGGCAGAAACCATTTTTCGTAAATTGTCGACAAATTGGTGGTTGTTTTCCGTTTCCTCGCCATCCGCCTCTCCAGCCTCCGCCGCCCATTCTCGGTCCCATTGGTGGTCCGGCAACACCGCCGCCCCGGAACCAGCCAGGGCCCGAGCCACGACCTCGGTTTCCGTGCATTGGTCCACCGCCTCGTGGTGGTCCGCCGGGGAAATTCGGTCCAGGAGGTCCGAACATTCCGGGAGGACCAGGTGGGCCTTGGAAATTGCCATAACCCATGTCGTCCGGTCCCATCATGCCGTAACCGTCTTGTTGATTGAACATTGGTGGTCCCATCATTCCTGGGGGGCCCATTGGGCCATCCATTCCTGGGGGGAAACCTCCTGGCATATTCGGCATCGGCTGTTGCATCGGATTCATACCGACGTCGGGAACGACGACTTTTCCGTCACCTGTTCTCCATCCTCCTCCTCCACCGCCTCCTCCCCCACCACCCCCTCCGCCCATTGGTCCACCCATTGGTCCTCCCATCGGTCCACCACCCATATCCGGTGGTCCCATATGATTCATTGGACCCATCATCGGCCCTGGCGGCATCGGCGGTCCCATTGGTCCCATTGGTCCCGGTGGCCCACCCATCGGCGGCATCATCGGTGGTTGATTGTGCGGATAACCCGGTGGGAAATGGTAACCAGGTGGTTGCATCACCGGCACTGGCGGCGGCAACGATGGCTTTGGCTCCGGCCATGGCACACCCGTGAAATCCTTTTCACTGTCCTTGTTACCCGTTAAATCTTCCAGTGGGATTATCTTCGGGTCTGTCATTATGTGGTGTCGCTCTTCGTCCGGTTCAGCGGGCGAATCCGGAATCCTTTGATTAGAAAAAGACAAATGAAACGAAAAAATTAATAAATCGTAATAAAAACAACGGAATAATTGTTTGCAATAATTTCATTTGAGTAGTTTGATTGAAAATGTCGTAATATTTGAATAATTGAAGGGATGAGTTTAAGAATTATTGTAAAAACGTCAGAATTAGGGAATTTATCAAATTAATTTTGAGTTTTGGAAGAAAAAAAAATGCATTCACTTACATGCTGCGATTGAAGTAGAGAGCCTGAAGAATTCCTTTTTCTCGAGCATATTGAATTTCTTTTTCCCTGCTGTCTTTTCCCGGTTCGACGAGAGGAGCTTGTAGATCAATAGGAATTAAAGCTTTCCACGTTGTTTTTTCCTCCATAACATCTTCCGAGCTCAATTTTCTCGCCATTTGGAAAGCTTCGCGTTCATTTTGTTTCTCCATCTGTTTCATGTCAGTGAATGTTTTCGTCACGTTGACTCTTTCAGTCTCATCCAACTCGAAGTACCGAATGGATTCTAAATCCGTCTTCCACTTGAGATTCTTTTTGGGCCCTTTGCGCTTTTGTAACAACAAAACACTTCGCAAACCATCGACGTAACGGATTTCCGGTTGTGGACTGAGACTCCTATCCTTCTTTACAAAATTGTTTCCTTCCCCGATCGACTCTTCGCGCTCGGGCGACGCCACGGTCTTCGACTCTTCCGAATCCTCTTCGGGTTCTTTGGATTCCGCCTTAACAGCTAACGCTGCCATTTCCGTTTTGACGAGATTCGAAACGCTCGTCTCGTAATCCTCGTTACCGTCAGCGTCCAACTTCATCTCCTCCGCGTCGTCTTCTTTGATTTTTTTGACTAATTCTTCTTTGTCCTCTTTGTCCTCGTCCGTCTCAAGAGTGTCTTGATAAAACTGTAAATAGAGACGAAAATATTAACAAACACTCTTGGCAGCGGTAACAATTGATTGTTGCAAATGATTATTTTGACTGACTTTTTCACTTACTTTGAAATTAGGCTTCACTGCAATTGGTGATCTGTCTTCAGCTGTCGGTGGCGATAATGGATTTTGGGACGGAGACTCGTGTCCGTCAGAATTCGTATGATCGGATTTCTTCGAGTCGCTTCCACTGTCCTTCGATATCGAAGGTCTTCTCTTACTTCGTTTCCTCGGCTCTTTGCTCTTCGTCGATGCCGTCATCAACGCGTCCATGAACATGTCGCTTTCTTGCAAAACCATTGCTGTAAACAAAATTCGGTCGAATATGAGTAAATCTGACATTGTTTTGTAGTTTTTTTTTCAACATTGTGAAAAGAACAAAGTATTCGTGGAACAAAGTCTCTCAATTTATCGAGCAACAAGTACAAAACTATATTCAATTCAGTAGAGAATTCATGAAATTAGAAAATAATCATTTAATGCATTTATGACACAAAACATCTGCAGCAGGATCAATCTGGAAACAAAAAGACAAGAAGAATAAAATGTTTGAAAATTATTATGGCCTGGATACATTGTTAACGAATAATTATTCCATTTTCGTAAATGTAGCTGCGGTTTTTTGACGCAAAATCAAATTATTCTTTAAACGATTCAACGAAGCGATAAGCTGCTAAATGTAAAAAATCAATAGGGTTTGCAAAACTCAAAGATTGTTGATTTCTCAAAACTGTTTACAACTGACCAATTAGTCGATTTCTTAATGTTAGAAACCACGCTTTGAATATATATTTATTTGGTTTTCATTTATCATTTTATTCATTCGTTGTAATGAAAAAAGTGTCATAAAGCAACAGGCGAAATTCGAGAGGAACAAGGAAGGACTACATCGTGATAAGCATAAATAAATAAAATTATTTTCGAACCGCAACACACCTC
This sequence comes from Campoletis sonorensis, assembly GCA_013761285.1. Taxonomy (NCBI): domain Eukaryota; kingdom Metazoa; phylum Arthropoda; class Insecta; order Hymenoptera; family Ichneumonidae; genus Campoletis; species Campoletis sonorensis. The sequence goes on from JACEOJ010000119.1 coordinate 885,527, forward strand.
GTTTGAATGAATCCGAAATTATGTTAAGCAGACATTTTTTAACAATTCATCAAATAATTCTTATTCGATAGTTTGAGAATTAAACTACATTTCGTTCCAGGCATAATTTTTTCTACGAAGGCGCACAAGAAAATTCGATAAAAGTATTTCGACAATTATTTAACGTGTACTGTGTTATTTATTTATCCACATAAAAATTTCCTGAAATTCAATAACAAATAACATAATAAACATTATAGATATGCTATCAATTATATAAATAAATTAAAAGCAATTCCTTTTTTTCTTAATGACAAAAACCTTTTAAGCCCTTCTCAATAATTCTGATAAATTCGAGGCTCTCGTAAAGTAGATTTGTAAAATGCTCGAATCAATATTTCAATAATGCATCATATAACTTCAATTTATGAAAAAAATTCAATTAAATAAACAAATATCGACCTCTCAAGCTACGAGTAATAGGTTTCTAGAAAGAATGAACGATTGTTACATTTTTCTATTCCCGTTTATTCCGTATAAAATTCAATAATGAATGTAATAATGATATTTGCATTCAAATGGTCCATTTAGAGACCGGAGAACAGTTGCGAATAAAAAAATTGTTTTCTCAATTAATTAAAAAAATGTTGATTTCAGCACAAAATTGTAAATTTCAAAGACTATTTTTATTTAAATTGTTGAATAACTGAATTCAATTTTTTTTTATTCAATTAATTTAATTATTTAGAATATTTAGTTCGTTATAAATTCTGCTCGTAAACAATTTTCATTTGAATTTCATGTTTATTTAGAGAAGCATGAAATTTCGTGATAAAAAATTAATTTAATCGAGGCCATCTCCACAGCTCTTAATGCAGGATAATAATGAGTTATACAAATTATTATTTATTTTTGTATTTTTGAATAAATTATAGAATGATCAAGAGGGAATAAAATGCTTTTGTATTTTTTTATCAATCGTGCATCAGTATCAAGAAAAAATAATTGAAAAAAAAGAACATAAACAATAAATAAGACATTTCGTAGCGATATAGTAAAGTCGCGGGTAGAATTAAGTTCGATCCACCGACAACCGATGTACGAGAGTTACAGGCAGGTGTGTGTGTGTGTTTCGTTACTCTATACCCATCGCTAGAATGGGTCGATATCACACAAATGGTTAGTATACGAATGGGAAACTCGCACCCAAGAAAGCTGAAGATTCCTCGTTATCATCGTCGCAAAAACATCGGTCTCTCTCTTTTTCCCCTCATTATATTCTATCAAGCTATATCCAAAATGCACTCGAGCAATATCGTACAAAACATATATATGTAGGAATGAGCATTTTTTCAACGGGATAAAAAATAAGTAATATTGATATTATTAGAGTTTATCCTCGTTTTCATGAATTTTTTGGACGATTTTATTGAAAAAAAAGACTTCAACTACATTTTGCACTCAAGCTCGAAGGCGCTTTTTGTTTAGCAATAAAATTCTTCGATTTTGTTAAAGCGGAAATATGTTTTGGTACGAAAAAAAGAGATACGGATTTTGAGACGAATGTTTTTATGGCATTAAAGACTTCTTCCATAATGGAGATATCTTAGAGGCTTTGGATTGTTGTTTTATGAAGAAAAAAGCCGGTCAAGTTCGCCGGTTATCGATATCAGTACGCGTCTCGTACTTTAATCGTCTATTATTTTGTAGATATAGAAATATATGTTTTTTTTTCTCTCCAGTTTTGGGGACGACCATCGTGGCACGGATTTCCCCTCTGATCTCGACGATGTCGTAATTGAGCATTTGACGATCTCCATCCAACGGTAAATTGTCCGCTGATCCGAAAACGGCGCCACCGTTCTTGCGAAATGCCCTGATTCGCATTGTCCAACTCATAGTTAAAAGTCTCTCTCTCCCTCTCTCATTTTCTCATGCTCTCTACTTATCGGTGCATGATTCGTTGCAATTATTTCCGATCAAAAACTGCACACACAGAAACGAGAGAAAGAGACAGAGTCTTTTCTTCGAAGATCCTTTCAAAACCCCTTAATTATCGTTTTTCACCCCCATTTTGCGAGAAAATTATCAAGAACCTCGCGGAGGATTCTCGCTGTAACTCTTGTCGAGAAATTCCTATTTCTTCCTGTCGTGTTTAGTCGATCGCTTCCGATTATTACGTAGAGGAGATTGTGATCTGAAGAATGAAACAAAATTGCGTGAAAAATGTCGAATTTCCTTCCCTTCTCTCACTTTCCTTGCGACTCTCGTTCTCGTCGCGTGTGCGAACCGCGAAATTTAATCTACATCATGATTCTTGGATCCGAATGAAAATATAAGAGGAACCGAGTCAAAAATCGACGAAAAAAAATATTTTTCAATTTTTTATCGTTCAGCAACAAGATTATTCGTCGAACGGATTGTTTTTTCTTCTTTTTTCCCAAATTGACGTTCCGGCACTTCGCGTTAATGTATTTATCCGAAATTTTAGACTCAAATGCACTTCATTAAAACCGAAATTTTGCAAAATTCAATTTATGTTTGTCGTCTCCTTGTTTTAATTTTAAAAAACTTTGAATCCTTCATTAGACAGAACATTTTCAAAAGGCAGGAAAATATTTGTCGTCTTTGTAATAGAACTTCCGTCTTCTTGACTTAAAATTTTTTTTTTTCTGTTTTAGTCGTAAATGAAAAATTGATTGGAAAATACAGTTATCTGATGTTCTAAACTGTGTTTGGATTGACCAAGTGGATGAAAATGTGAACAAGGCCCCTCTAGGTTTCAGCTGATTATTCTAATGTCGTATGTTCCGGTGTACGAGTCTAATTCGTTCGAAAGAGCGAGAGTTAATATAGCAGAAAACCCAAGAGCTGAATATTTCCATATTTCGGATCAATTTATTTGAATAGTCTTCATTTTTTTTTCGTATTTTTTCATGTATATAAATAAATAGTAAATATATACTTATCAATATATATACACATGTAAATGTATATATAGATATTGGATTTACATGTACAAGGAAAGAAATGTGGACAGACAAAAGTTTGTTGCCTTACCTAAGTAGCAATAGGTACACTATCTCTCCGTGTGACGACTCGCATATTTTGGACGTAAATTCACTGTTTTTTCTTTTGTTTTTGTTTTGATATCTCGTCGATGAACGTATTCCGTGTTCGTTTCACAATCGCGAAACCGCGTTATTTCGCGATAAATGGATAAATTTTAACGGTAAAAAGAGCACGTGGTTGTTTTTTTTTTTTGCTCATATCGATTTGTTTTTCTTTTTTCTCGATCGTTTTGTTTGTTTTTTCCTTCGCGTGACACACAACAACCTTTTTTCCAAATTTCTCGATGTATTATTGATGATCGACGTTGTACGGGGTATTTTTTCGTAGAATAAGCATTTTGTTCGAAGTTTTTTTACCTGTGGATCTTCTTAATTTAGGAATATATACGGAGGCTCGAAATCCGCTCCGTAAATCGTACTCTTCTCTCTTCTTCTCCTTTTTGACTCAATTTTCATCCTCCTAACGTGACGCTCGGGGGACAGGAGAAGTTACACACACGCACACACACGAAGTGAGAAGAGCGGCAGAGCGTCCCAGCAATCTTCGAGATAGAGGGCTGAAGGACATCGTCGATTGAGATGTTTTTCTTCTTCGTCTCTTGGTCTCTTGCCTAAGTCTTGATAAACATCTCTAATAATTATAATTTTACGGTGGGTCGAGGTTTGGGACTATTTGAACATGTAACATTTGTAATAATTCAAGTTACAGCGATGCTATGATTTTCCTGAAAGAATTAACGCGATTAATACACCATTTTAATGAAACATGTTTGAAATAATGATGAAGGTCGGGGGCTAACTCGTGGATACACAATTTTTCATCGAGTTCCACGACGTTGGCGCTATTTTGTTCTTTGTTCTCATTTGCGGTTTGCAAATTCAAAACAGCTTCGCTTTTGTGCCTTTTTAACGTTTCACCTGCAAACTCAATACTTAGTCATTAGTTATCACATATTTGTTGCTATTGAACGTGCTCGATAGTTCGAGGCGATCAGCGTCTCGCAATTCATTTAAATAACGAGTTCTTTGTACTATTTACATTTTTCATTGGACTTTGAGCCGATCAGCTTGAAATATCAGCATAAAATTGCTCGGTAAATTGAGAGAGACATTGACTTTGTTTCACGTTGAAATCCTGAAAATAAATATATCATCCTCGAACTCGATAAATTTCAAAACATTCATGATATGTTGATACATTTTTTCTAAAACTTAATGATTTGGAGAAATAGCTGGTTCAAAACTTGCTCAATAGTTTTCCGTCAATTATCGAAAAAAATTACGATTCCTCGCGGAGGATTAAAAAAATTTGCGTTTAGTATCAGGAAAAACGTGAAATCATCGAAAAAGCAGTGAAATAAGTGAGAAAGACTTTTGCTCGACTTAGCCAAACGGTAACATAAGTGTGGAAATCAAATAAAAATAAAATAAATGTGATTTTTTTTTCCAAAATCCATAAATCGAGTGATTATGAAAAAATAAAATGAAAAAACACCTGAATAAATGGAAAATTGTGATGTGTGTTGAAAAAAATCTAGCTCGAGGATTCGAGAAGTAAGAGAAAAAATGAGTAACGTTATCGAACGTTACATTGATTGATAACGCATACTTACGTTTAGGTTTTGGTGAAATGAGTTTGATAGCGCCTTTTTTCTCTTCGGTGGGTTCGGCGGGTGGATCGAGCGACAGTTTGGCTCTTTTGTCAGCTGGAGTAGAGGTTTCGCGTAGAGGTGAAGTTCTTTTGAGCGAGGTCAACGGTTTGGGGGGTATAATTTTTTTGTCGACAATATTTCCAGGCGCTTTTTTGGCGGCTGATCGGGGAGGTGGAGGTTTGACTTCCTCCTCGAGCCCTGTGGATCTAAACTTGGAGTTGAAAGTCTTGACGGTTTTAGGTCGCGTTGAGTCGAGAGAATTTTTGCGATTTTCGATCGATATAGAGATATTTTTCTTCTCTAAAATCGTCGAATTGGCGCTAACGATATTTTTCTTCGCCTCGGTTTTGTCCTTGTTTTCTTTAGAGCTATCTTTCGAGTCGGTGGAAGATTTTCTCACAACGGATTCTCCGGTCGAACTCTGTTTCTCTTCGTCCGCCTTTTTCTTCGGTATTTTACCCAACTTCGAGCTCAAAGCTTGACCCTGAACTTTCTCGAGCGTAGCTTTGTCCTTGTCGGCTTGATCTTTCTTCAATTTTTCTTTTTCTTTCTCACGCTCCTTGTCCCGATCGCTTTTGCTTTTATTTGACGAGGAAGAGCCGTGTCTACTCGACGACGAGGAATGATGATGCTTGTCCTTGTCCTTGGAAGACTTGGAACTCGAGCCCCGAGTACTGCTGCTGCTGGAGCTCGAGCGATGTGACGAACGATGGTGAGAGCTTGAGGAGCTTGTGCGATGAGAACTCGAGCTGTGTTTCGAGGAGCTGCTTTTTGAGCTTGAACTGCTGCTTTTCTTGTCGGCGGTACTGCTAATAGATTTTTTATCGTCAGTCTTGTGTGAATCACGGTTTTCTTTGTCGCTCGATTTGTTCGAATCGCTGCTGGCGTTTTCCTTAGTTTCTTTATTTTTCGTGCTCGAGGATTCGCTGTTTTTCGAAGCGTTCGACGGTTTCGTTTCATTGGACATTTCTTCGGGAGTAGGCTCGTCGTCTAATCTCTCGACCGTCATTTCTTCGTCATCCCCGTCATTTTGGTGTTCCATCGCCGCTTCGTTCTCGGTTTCCCCGTTCATTTCGTGGCAGGAATTCATCGCGTTGTTTATGTTCGACGCATCTGTCTCGACCTTGACGAGCACATGATTGCCATCGCGTATTGTTATTTTACAAACAGGCCCGGAAGGCATTACCGACGTTCCGTTGCCTACCACCACGAAAGATTGCTTCGTAATGTGCTGGACTTGTTGCTGCTGCTGAGTTTGCGTCGTCGGTACCGCGGATGGATTTACAATGTGCAATTGCATCGGTTGCGATGGTGACGGATTCGTTTCGATCGTATAATTATTCGTCGTTGGCTCAAGATCCTGCACCTTTACCGTCGTCGTCTCACTCGTTTCCTCCCCCATGCTGTTACCTCCATCAACTATCGTGTATTGCTCTCCCTGCTGCATCGATGATATCGAATTTTGCGAATTTGCCGTTTCTATTATTTGGGCCGGCACCGAATTTGGCGCTGCCTCTCCCTTCACGATCTTCAACCATTGCTCCACCAAACGACTCGCTAATAATCTAACACCCTGGTGCGATACCTCTTTCGATAAACCTTTTATTAACTTTGGACAATTGTTGCTTTTCAATCGCTCGATCTTTACTGGACACAGATGTAATAGCTCCAGCAATTCTTGTATCAGCGCCCAATTTTTCGCTACTATACCGTCCGTTAGCCACATGTGGACGAGACTCCAACCTCCTGCGTCCATGAATCTAAAAGTCAAGCCAAGACGACCGTATTTTCCTAATATTCTCTCTTGCACCCCTTATCACTTATATTCCTAACGAAAAAAGTCTTACATTTCGCGAATTAAAGAAAAAAATTCATTTTTATCGATAAAACTGATCAAATTTCGTCAAATTTTATCGAAAAACTATCCAAGCATAGGAACATTTTGAATTGGGTTTGTTGGACACATATCAGTAAGTACGGCACATTAAAGACAACCGCCCAATGGTTCAGAGTCCATAATTAATTAATATTGCATGTTTTTAATTTTTTTTTCACGCCAGTATTTTATACAAAAATACACACGTGTCTCACATGCTTAACGAAGTTTTATTTCTTTCAATTCCTCTAAAAGCTGCGAAATCGTAGTCAAATCTTCTCAATTTCAGAAGATCACGAAAATAAAATATAAAATTTGAAGAAAAAAATTGGGTTACGTGTGGAATTAATAATTATACTCACAGGCTCAGAAGTTCGGTATTTGTCGTTTTCAAAATTTGTATATAGATGCATTTTGAGACGAGCTTCTTGGAGAATTTCGTCATCAGATTGGCCAAACGATGCACCTCTTCTCTGCTCTTGATGCCGCCCGTGGGTCCCAGCAAAACGCTTAGACACTTGAGCAATTGAAACGGATCTATTCGCGGCTGAAATAAAACAATGAACAAAAATCTGATTAGACAAATATTCGACGGAATTTCGAATTTTTCGATTTTACACTTTTATTCGAGTGTAGGACACATATCAGAAAGTTCGGCTCATTGATACAACCGTCCAATGGTTCAGAGTCCTTAAAATTTTACTCTAGCATGTTTTATAACATTTTGTTCGTACAAAAATATCAAGTTGATGAAATTTGTACGTCTCAACATGCTGATTAACATTCCTTCATACATTTTTTTCAAAAATGTTATTAAATCGTTCAAACCACGAAATTTATTTAGAATAATAAAAAATTCAAACCCATCTAAACGTAATAATCAAGATCGTCTTTTTTTAGTATCATTTGTTAAACAAACATCGAAAATAATTTAACTTCTCGAAAATGTAATATTAATTGATCAAATTTACAAAAATTTGTAAAAATTCAACTATTTTGAGTAATTACTATTAAAATAAACCGCATTTGTCAAAATTTGTCTACGCTTAACCACATGTTTTCATTTTGTGCGAAAATTTACAATAAAGAAATATTTAGTTAAAAAAATAGCAACAAAAATTTCGGAACTTTTTGATTATTCATTTTATATTTGAAAATATGAGAAAAAAAATGTACCATCGAGTCTTCGAGGAATGGAAATAAATCGTAATTTGTGTGTAATTTTGGGGCGACGAAGATTTTGCCATGCGGCAATCGCCCGCACGTTGCTCAATCAGCAAACCGTGCTTCAAGTGGCTATAGAGCGCGATCCCTATTATAATGAGTCTCGGACGTGTCTCTGGTCGTAAAATCACGTGAACACAAGCTGAACCGTTTTACATCGGCCGGAAAGGGACCGAGGGTGATGGGGAAGGGGTAACACGTAGGCAAAACCGAGAGGGGAGTGGGAGGTTTGCTACAACTTAACTGGACGTTCGTAGAATTTTAAAATTTGCTTCGAATTATTGAATTATTATTAAATTTCGGAAAAATGATTTATTTCAGTATTTTCTGAAATTTTCTCCGTTTTTTTTCTATCAGATTTATCATTTCGAGTTTGATTTTTAACTGAAGCAACGTTTAAGGAAAAAGTATTATTTTCGTAAATGAATTTCGAACGAGGAAATAAGAATTTATTTGGTAAAATGAAACAGAGCTAGTGAGCGAGGCAGCGGTTGATTCGTGTCTAGTCGAAAGAAATAGGGCACGTGAGAGCAACCGATTCACCCAAGGTTATTGATCTCAGCACCTCGCCGACCGCCATCTTGTATTTTATTTCGTTTTTCTTGCACACAAAAAGGATGACGAGAGCGTGCGACCGCAGCGCTGTCTTTCGTCCAACAAAAACAACGTGAAAATTCCAACATGTCGAGAAAAACGATTATGTACTTTTTTTTTTCAATTATTTTTTATGAGAATTATTTTTGTTTATTCATCCAAGAAAACTCACCATTTTGACGATTTTTGCACGTAATCCTTGTTGTTATAACTCTAGCCGACGAAACTTCCCGATAAAAATATCATAGTACGATAATCTGCAACGAAACGGAAAAAAATGGTTTTGCACTGAACATTTACCACTTTTCGTGTAATAGCATATTATTTTTTCTCCAAATATTCTAGTCGATATTTTAGCGATGGAATCAAATGATTAATAAAAAGAGATAACGCAAAGACGGCCGGAAAAATCATGGCCCGTCTTTGAGAAATGAAATCTCTCAACAGCTTCGTTATTTAATGAAAAAAGCCTCACTTTGCAATTAAGAAAAAAATAAAATAGGAAACGAAAAACAAGAATACGCGATTCTAAGCGTACGTCACGAAAACAAAGGGAAGAAATCAAGGCGTGGCCTTGCCTAGTAACACCGATCCATATGGAGAAACGTAAATGCTCGCTGCGTCACGAGTTATCGAAATAAAAGAAGTTCAATACAAAATAATACCCTACCAGTCGATTTTCCTACAATTTCGGTTTCTTTTCGTTTTCCTACGTGTCCTCAGCATAAATATTGTGCGAAATAAGCTATATCCGTAAACGCTACTTATTAATTAAGCAAAGAGAAAAATGATGTATATGTAGTTTCGTAAAAATATTTTTTTGGTACGCTAAAGATATTGGCAAAAGTGCGAATGCTAAAATTCAATCCTGCGTGGCAACACGGTCTGTGCTCACGAATAGCTCCGACTGGCGATAAGTTCGTTTGCGCACCGTACTTCGCGCATGTAGCCTCGTTTTTGTTCTTCTCTTTTTTTTTCGTCAACGTTCGCCCCACTAGCCACTAACAACCCGGAGTTTTCAACTTTCCCGTCCAATCAGAGACGTCCGATTTCTCCCACTTTGTCGCCGCGCGTTCTCTTTTCGCCCCTCCACGCGAAATCACAATGATGTCACGATTGGCTTGTTCTATTTATACCCTAATAATAATAACCATCACAATTCGCTTTTATCGCTTATTCATCTTTAATATTTGATATTTTACCTCCAAACCCAAATATACTTTCTCGGCAATTAAATTATATCACACTTCTTTACACCGTTTTGTTTTTGCAGTGCGGGGGCGAGAGGGAAGGACAAAATACGAACTTTCGACACTTGACACCCGATTAACCCTCTTCCCTCATGTTACGATCAAAATTACCCTTTTCTGCCCCTCAATCAACGCGGCCTTTTCGTTAATCATTTAAATGATGTAGAAAAAGCATCGTAAATTGATCATGTCCGCGATTAGAAAAAAAATCTAGATTCGTAACGGTCAGCTATTTCGCTCATACGCGTCTCGCGATCGATCATTTTCTCGGAAGATACAAGGAAGCTAACCCCACCCTTTTCCCCTTCCTAGTCTAACCCATGCCCTCGGGTTCTCACTCTTTCTATCTTTTGCTTTCTCTTTCGCTCTGTCTCTTTCTCTCAAAAATTAGGTAAAAAGTTTGTTGGCTTTTTTATAACGGCTAATTACTCGAGCCAATCCACTCACATTGGTTTTTTTTGTCAACAATTAAAATCCTTTTTATGGATAACAAATGTTCACAGCAATGTATAAGAAATCAATCATTTCCTATACACGATTTTTTTTTAACAAAGCGTCCTCTCGATCGTCTTCAAGACGTGCGTTCCTCGATCCACAGCAACTGTGGCCTTTTTTTAGCTCCCGAAAATATGGCTTCCTAGAGCGCGATGAACGAGGTCTTTTTCGATGACGAGAGAGCTTTGAAAATCCGCATAAATCTTCGCGATGATCTTCCCATCTGAAATAACAAAATTCGTTATATCACTTATTAGTTACCTTTTTAGTAGACTTTCTCGATTAATCCACGACTTTTAGCACTCGTTAACTCGAATTTTATGAATAATATTTAGAAAATATCGTGTTCTCACCTAACTACGTAGCACGAGCTGCTGTGAGCGAACAGGAAGTAAGCCTAGTCAAGATACGTGAATCAAATGATAGTCTCTTTCCCGCTTCTCCCACTACTCGAATTCTTCCATTGAATCAACAGCTGTCAATAATATTACGATAACTCTCAATTTGTTTTTATTTTTCAATAAGCAAAACAAATTAAAAAGAAAATACATGCCGAATAATTGTTTGCATTAAATTACAATTAACCAGTAAAACTTCATTTGACTTTCGGCATCGTGAGTCGAGAGTTCTCGAGTCAAATTCATGTCTACTTTTCCGGAAAAGAAAGACATCCATATTGGTCGATTACGTATAAATGTAGAAAAGTTATTGAATGATTATTTGGAATTAAATTGATCATTGTCATTCAAGTTCTTGATCGAAGTTCATGCAAAATGTTTTTTGTTTTACGTTTTCATTCACGAGTCACTGATTTCGGTGGTACTTGACGTCACGCAGTAGTTCTCAACTAGGAAAAAAAAGCGTGGATTCGAGAACATGCAAACTTAACCTCCCAAATCGCGAGGTTCTCAATTAACCGAAAAGGAATTACAAGTGTAGTGTTATTTTCGATTTTTCGATATAATAATTGTTGATTTGTAAACATAATGTCACTGATCCATAGCCTCCAGGCTGCAACTGCAGCTGGATTGTCTGTTTTTCGTGCAAACTTCTTCAACAGGGTAAATTAGTACTGTAAGTTTTATTGTTGATTGTTCTGCACCGGTTTTTCGTACAATTTTCTTAAATTCTTCCGCAGGCTGCGTCAGTTCGATACATTTGCAAAGGTACTCCTTTTTGTAACGAGGAAAACGAAGATATCGTTGAATCTGGTGACAACTCCAACGAGGCATACATTGATCCCAAAAAAGATCGACGAAATCCAGTGCCCGTTGAGACCAGCATTAAATATCTTGCGAGCGATGGTTCGTATTACTTTTTCTTTCTATCTACGTCTTCAATTATACAATAATTTTATATTATTGACAAAACAAAAACTTTCTTTAGAGCTTGTTTTGTTCATCAATCGTTTAGCTCCAACTTTGTGGAGCTAATAAACTAAATTTTCAAAAACTTCAAATTTTTTGTCTACTCCATTCCAAGGGTTTTCCAAATGTAGAAAAAATTTATGTTATTCATATTTTTTATGTTTTCATCCTCTGACTTGATGCCTTTTAATGTTTCTGCATAACCTCCCATGACTGTTTAACCACAACTGCTTTTTCTCGAAGCCCTACTCGTCGTATTTGCACGAGGGCCACATGAAACCGTGAGAAACTCAGTCGATAGTCGAAACTCAGAAAAATTGTCTGCGGCGATTGCCGAAGCTTCTGATCAGCTGCGCATATTATTTCATCAATTTCATTTTCATTCCTAGCTTACAAAGAAACTTATGGCGATAATTTGGTTTGGAAATTGTACAGAAGAAATCACAAGGGAATGTACCCACCCAAAAAGACAAGGAAAACTTGTGTGGTAATTATTAGTTTATGTTTAAAGATTATTTCAGTGAAATTGAATGGAAATAACACTCGAGATCGTAGGTTTTCCATTTAGTTTATAAGAATATTTCTCAGTGAACATAAATTCTTATAATTTGCAGCGTCAAGGCATAATTTCGACAGGAAATCCTTGTCCAATCTGCAGAGACGAATATTTGGTTTTGGACCACAGGAATACTGCTTTACTAAAGCAATTCATTTCTGAATTCAACGGAGCTGTCGTTAGCTACAAGTAAATCTTTTGAAATCTCCACATTAACCAAAATCGTTGAATTTCTTTGAATGATTCTAGATTGATTTACATTCTTTTCCTATTTTCCAGGCAATCAGGAATTTGTCAGAAACAACACAATAATCTTTTGATCGCAATCTACCGAGCGAAAGATTATGGCACAATAACGTTCGACGTGCCCTTCAGGGAATACGATTATTCGGATTGGTACAATCCTGAGGCCGAGAGTAAAACTAAAGCAGCCGTTCAATCGGAGTAAACTGATGAAAAAACGTTTATTTTATAATTACCCATAAATGTGTAAATAGATTTGTTAGAAGAAAAAAGAAAATTGAATGATAATGAGTTCGGAAACCTTGAGAGGAAAATTCGTAATTATCGGTGGTGGAATAGCTGGAGTATCATGTGCCGAAAGTTTAGCGTTCCTTGCACCCGAGGCACGTGTCATTCTGATAACGGCGAGTTCACTTATCAAAGCAGTTACCAATGTCGTTCCCCTTGGTACAACTTTAATGAAATTTGACGTCAAAGAAGAAAATAGTGAGGCACTCAACGATAAACATCCTTCAGTAAAAGTAATTCGCGATACAGTCGTTAGGGTAAACACCATTGATAAGAGGGTCGAAACTTTAAACGGTGAAATAATTGGTTACGAGAAATTGTGTGTTTGTACCGGAGCGAGACCGCGATTAATTTGCGAAAATAATGAGCACGTAATTGGTATCAGAGACACGGAATCGGTAGAAACTTTGTCACGAAAAATATCAAAAGCTCGAAGAATCCTCGTGGTCGGAAATGGTGGAATAGCGACTGAAGTAGTCCATGAAATTGATGGTGTCGAGGTCATTTGGGTCATCAAAGATAAACACATTTCAGCGACTTTCGTCGATCCTGGAGCTGCCGAATTCTTTCAAGACAAATTGCTCAAGAATTACGAGAAAAAAACAACGGACAAAAGTTCTGAAACTAAAAGAATCAAATACACGATTGTCGATGAGAAAACGAGCAAGGATGGACCAGCTCTCGGTCCTGATTGGCACAACAAATTCATGATCAAAGGAAATTCGACTCTTCCGACCAAAGTCAACGTTGAGTACGAGTGCGAAGTTGCTCAAATTTTAAAGCCTTCAGAAGTTCCAAATCAGAGTTCAAACGAGAATTGGCCAGTGTGGGCGAAACTGACAAACGGAAAAACAGTTGGTTGCGATTTTATAATCTCGGCGACTGGAGTTACTCCGAATTCAAATTTACCAGGTCTGGAAAATCTTGGTAAAGCCGAAGACGGAGGATACTCCGTTGATGGGGAGCTTAAAACTTCGGAAAAGGACATTTACGCAGCTGGTGATGTTTGTACGGTTAATTGGCAATTGGCTGAACATTGGTTTCAAATGCGACTCTGGACCCAGGCCCACCAAATGGGTCGTTACGCTGCAAAATCGATGTTTTCCTCTTCCGCCGACGAAACGTTCCATCAAGATTTTTGCTTCGAGTTATTTACTCACGTTACTACTTTTTTTGGCTACAAAGTCGTCCTTCTTGGCCTTTATAATGGACAAAAATTGGAAGGGAATTATGAAATATTGTTGCGAATGACAAAAGGTCTCGAGTATATAAAGCTCGTTATGAAAAATGGCAAAATGCAAGGAGCTGTTTTAATCGGCGACACAGATTTGGAGGAAATGTGCGAAAATTTAATTCTCAATCAACTAGATCTCAGTATTTATGGCAAAGATTTACTCGACCCTGACATTGACATAGAAGATTATTTCGATTGAACGTACACACGACAAATTTTACATTAAAAAACAATCTTACGAAAATACAATTTTGTCTTAAATGTAATTTTTCTATAATATTATGCAGAAATTGAGCTATTATGCATTTTATTAATATTCCGTTAGTACCATCACTTTTTTTTCAATCTTATGGCACTACTTTATTTTAAAAAATAAGTCTTCATCTCGACAGTGTTTTGGGAATACGTTGAATCCAAAAAAAGCATTTTTCGAATTGAAAGTCGTTCAAAATCGTTCCCAATTGTTGGAAAATTCGCTATAAATAATTGAGCAATTTTTGTATAATTGTTTGGAATTTTTTTTAAAGGACTGAGAAAGTTTACTTTCTTCTTGTACAAAAATTTGTTGAACAATTTTCAATGACTTTACCATCGAATGCCAATTATCTGACTCGTACGAAGGCAAGCTCGAAAACACCTCAAAACGGTAGTAAATAATTTGACTACTTCCAGAGAATATGTCTGAAAGTCCGTTTATATCACAGGCCGGTTATGGAAACTGTTATTTCGTGGCATTGAGGTGACTTATAAGAAATAGGAGGAAATAAGAATAGAATTAAAAACAAAATGAATTCAACGACGTTTGATAATGTCGTTGGACGAATATTGCAAATTTATCATAACGCTAAAAGATACTTTTTGCATAAAGTAAAATTAAATGCATAAAATATGTATCTTAAAAAAAAGAATAATGCTAAATAAATAAGATACTTTGGTTAGAAATGGGTGAACCGTATAAAAACGTAAAATTAGTTATAACAACAAGACGAGGATTAAAATTTGTAAAACTATCAAGGCAAGCGTTTGGACTGTACAAAGAAGATTTACTTTACATCAAATCGTACGGTTTTAGAGTTCGGTGGATCTTTGAAAAAAGGACATTTGTCGCGTTTGTTTAATTTGCTCGGAGAATTTTTGTTGCTTGCTATGTTTCTCGAGCTCGCGTTCATTTCGCTGAGTACAGATTCGGAATTCTCGATAACGGTATTGTTGATTTCGCTTATATTTGATATTTCATTGTCCTCGTTGCTCTCGCTGTTCTTAACATTGAGAATATTTTTTAAACCGTCGATAATATTATAGACTTTGTCCATAGATTTAGTCACTTGGCCACTCGTTTCTCTCGTCTCGTACTCGTGGCACAGACGACTCAACGATTTAGCAGCGTTTTCCATCTCTTCGAGACACTTCGCTATGTCATCTCGACGTTTTTCCAACGCCGATTCCGTCGTCTCGTTTGCTCCTGTTCTCTCGAACATCGAATTGTCCAAAGACAAGTGATGCAGACTCTCGTTCAATTGCTTCTTCACTGGTGTCATGTTTATCGATATTCTACTGTTGTTTAACGAATCTTCGATTATATCACTCTCCTCGTACACCTCCCAATTGTCCTCGCTGTTGCGTAACTCTTTTATCGAATCCTCGATATCGTGGTCCCGTAAACGATGCACCCAATCGAGAAAATGTAACGGTTTCCAGTGCGTTTCCAGCCCGGAATCCCGGTCACGGACACGTATCACTGGCTGTAATTCTTTTTCTATCACCATCTGTTGTTGGTAGAACTCCTGCAATTAAAAATAAACTATAGTAGAATTTTTTCATTGTTTTTTTGCGAGGGGAAAAAAAATTGGGCTCGTCCGGGATTTGAACCCGGGACCTCTCGCACCCTAAGCGAGAATCATACCCCTAGACCAACGAGCCAGATATGTATAGTACCAGCTGTTAATGATAGCTATGAGTGTTTTGTTTATTGCCATTCCAGACATAAATATTACTCAAATTTCAATTATCAGTCAATTCCAACTTTTTTGCAATACGATAAGAATCTTCAAAAATTTACTGCATGAAAGATTTCAAACACAGTTACTTCAAATACGTTTGAAATTTAACAAATGTTAACAAATTTTTCGGAGCAGAAAGTTGAAAAAATATTTATAATGTTTTACTGCTCTTTCATATGGTCGTTTGTTCCGAAAATTGTCGTTTTTGACTTTTCGTTACGTTTTCGTTGTCAAACATGTTCGATCAACGGCTCGAGTATTCTTCAAGTGCCTTCAAGAAGACTTTCACGCTGTGCTCTGACAAATTTACGATTTTTTCAAATTTGTTTTGACCAAATATTAAAAACTGAGACATTACTTGATCATCTAATTGAAAAGTCAGCTCTCGAGTTCATTTTGATAAACACTATCGACAAAAGCATTTGATATGAAGTTAAGAGTTTGAGAAATAATCAGCTCCTCCATATCTTGGGCACGAAGCCTATAATTTATATCGCTTCATCGTCAAATTAAACCGATCGAAATCTTTGATTTTTTCGACAAGTTTTATCATATGTTTTTTTGCAATCATGAAATAAAAAGTACCGTGATCTTGGTTTCAAAATGATGAGAATAAAAACCTGGAGAAAAATTCAATAATATCTTTTCAAATAATAAAAAAAAGTCTCCGAGACAATGTTATATCGGAAAATGTGATATCGGGGAGTATTGATAACTTGGTAAAATGATATAGTGACTAGATCCTTGATAGGAAATCTGAAATGGATACATGCTTAACGTGGCCTTGTTTAAATGTTATTGAAAAAAATAAGGATTCATTGAAAAAAGTGTATCATTTCAGTGGTAACGTGTGATACATGTTACAAAATACTAACGTAATTGACGCCAACATCTCGGCATCTTTCTGTGGCTTCTCTGACTAGCAACTGCATCTCATGCAAACTGACACCACCGGCCTTGATAGCCTCGTTGCTCAATTTCATTTTAAGTGCTGACTCCAACTCAGCGGTACTCTCGGACAAGAGCAGTTCGAGTTCTTGAAGAAAGTTCGATTTGTAAGGTGTCACTTGAATTCTCGAGTTGTCGTTAATTAATTCTTTCATGCGATTGTTTCTGTCGACTTCGTTGGCCAATAAATCTTTCTCGATTTCGAGTTGTCTCTTCTGTTGATTCGTTTTCTCAAGAGCTATTTTTTGTCTTTCCAAACTCGTACCCAGCGCTTTTATCTCTTGCTCGTACGAACATTTTTGAGCATTAAGTTGCACTTCGATCTCGCGCTTCGCGTTCTCCAATTCCTTTATCGCTTTTTGCTTCGATTCCTCCAGCTCGGCCCTCAATCTGTCAGTTAACGAAATAAAAAATGTTGTTGTTTTTTTTTAAGTATCTTTTGGATACTGCTGAGCTGGGATTTTTTTAGTCAAATTTTCGACACAAATTGTCTTGAAAAAAGCAGGACTGTTTAATTTTTTTTTTTTAGTAGAAAGATGAATAGTTGAACAATATTTATTTTGAAGATTACTAACTTTTCTTCCTGGATTGCTGATATTTCTTGATGCGCGAATTCAAAGTCCACCGGCTGAGCTGTTATCTGTTTGTTATTCTGGTCTCCATGGGGAACGCATACCTTGAAATAATGATTGCCCCCAATAACTAAACGGTCTCCGTGGTTCAGGCGAACTCGACCGTTGACCATCTGCAAAACATATACATTTTTCTTTCTTTTTAACAATTATTTCTTAACCTTGATAATAGAAAAAAATGTCGATAAATATGTAGAACAAACAGAAAATAATTAATCGTGTCGTGATAATAATATCTTTTGATCTGAGCCATCAGAGCTTTAATTAATATATTAATTATTTAATAAAGGCCGTATCGTTGTCTCGAATGTCGTTTTCAAAGGCCAATTTCTGAATGGAATAAGATTACAAAATTTCGAATTTCTTTTCAATTTCGTACACTCTTCGTAAAAATAAGCTGAAAATGTTCCTCGAAAACAGAATTGTAAAAAAAACAATACGGTCTTAATATCAACGAAAGTACAGAAAATGAATTTTCTATAATTGAAATTAGTAGACGAATGACGAGAAACAGTAATAATGTACCTGTCCATTGAGATAAGTATCGGCATCAGCTTCCGGTGTGAGGGTCAAATTGCCATTATTATTTTCGATGGTACTGTTCGAAACGGAAGTGAAGGATTAGTCAAATGAACGAGTATGTGTGTCATGCGTAAAACAGGCAACGCAATAAATTTTATCAAAATTAAAATCAAAAGCACACGAGCAAAAACCACTGTTTATTTTGATTTATCGTCTGATTATCATTCAGCACGTTCGAGCAGGAAGCAAACAATAAAAAAGAGTGATAATGGGGTAGTCGAAGTAAGCGAATTATTCGTCGACCCTGGTATAGAAAAACGAAGGAGCGATAAGTGTGGAGCTCGTTTTTTTTCTCCAAAATGTGCAAGCATGCAAAAAAATATACATAAATGTAGCTCCATAAAAATCCAATGCACCAAGTTCCCCTCATTGTGGACATCGACGTCAGCGAATAACGATAGAAATGTGCAATACAAAGAACGAGGAAAAAACAAGTAATTATCACAACGAGTGAATGTTGCAAAAAGTCAGTTGAGTGCGATTATGCGATGATTATGAGTGCATGAGCAGATTGGCAACAAAAGCAACGAGCAAAAAACAATTCATTTTCTTCGATATCTCTCTTTTCTTCCTCCTTTCTCTTCTTTCCTCTCGGATCACACTAACCAGTGCAACTGCCTGACTAGAGGACCATCCAATACGATGTCCAATGCATTCGACGAACTGCTCTTACGACGTGTACTACGCTTTCCAATTCGCACACAACCGTTTGGAATCAGGTACAAAAGAGCTCCGGACAACATCGGATCCGCTGCCAGATTAACCAGACACGGTTGTTTCCCCTTATCACGAAAATCAATCTCAACAGCTATACCGCAACATCGCAGAAATTTCAATTCCTTGTCCTTCCTCTCCTCAGCTTCCCGCAACTTTTCTAGCCATGATCTGTGAAGCCCAATTTATTTTTGCATCGTTCATTAAGGTCGTATTCTCATTTGTAGACTAAAAACGTTGCTTAATTTTAACATTTCATTTTCGATTATTTGTCTAGAATTTAAACACTTTTTGAGAACGTCTAAAAATTTCGGAGTTAAAGTTTGTTGTCCATTTTTCGAGCATTTGTTTCGAATGATTTATTTTCTATTATATTTATTTTGCGATATGTATGTCGATCTTTCTGTTGGTGTTCTTTTTTTTTGGAAAAAAGTTTGAATAAACTCCGAATTTTCGGGTCATTGCCGATGAGAATACTACCTTAAGGTTTTGATGAAACTTGAGCAAAATTTTAGCAAGGATACTTGTAATTTTTTGTACCATCCTTCAATTTCTGATGTGGAAATTTTGATTTTTTTGAAATGCTAAAAAGAATACCCACTTTTGAGTCAAAGAAAGTTGTTGCTCTGCTCGTTTGAGTTGATCTCTCAGTTCGTCGATTTCACGTTGTTTCTTCTGGACCTCTTCTGCATTGCCGTTGGCCATCGTTTCCGAACCTAGAATTCTTCGTGGCTGAAGACCCAACTGTTTTTCGTAAACTTCACGCACGCCTTGCAAACGCAAAACCTCAGCTTTCAGTTCTCTGTGAAGAAAAATGAAAAAAAAATTGTTATCACCTTTTTTATTTCTTGTAACTTTCTAAATGTTCTTCCAATCAACCCTTGGAGCCATACAATTTTCCTTACGTGCAATGAACTTTTGTTTTGGGTTCTCTTGCAAAAAAAGGAAAAAAAAAATTCAACAAAAATTGCTGTACGAAAAAGAATTACGAAGAAGAGAATTTCGCAATTTGGTTCACAAGAATAATCAAATGTCTTTTTTTGGTAAAAAAAATCCTTCAGTATGACGAAATCGTGAAAAAATCCATTAATGAATCGCGAGGAGAAAAAGCTACATTGATAAATACTACGTTTGTAGTTCATTGCAGATTGAATAAGCAGAAACGATTAACGGAGCTTCTGATGAATACACAGATAAGACATCCGGCTAAGTCGGTATTTGCGTCACGTATTTGATGCAAATTCGCAGTACGATAAATTTGATTTTAAACACTTGTCGATTTTTTTTTTTGCAGTGTCTTTTACATTCATGTGAAAATCCAAGTGTCTGTAATTCTATAGAATTTTATGACGAATGTTGAATTGAAAACAAATCTAATTACGCATTTTCATGGTTTGATCGACCTTGAGGAACTAGACTGAAGAACAGTGGAAATAGCGAGCATAAAAATCATGATGTAACAATGTGCCTTCGTTATTACGTTGTAACGATAACAACCGAAGAGTTTATAATTAAATTCAGCTCCATTACCTTTTAAATTTTGATTTAGCCTTTTCAGTTGTATTTTTAATTCTTGTTTTACATGTTTTGAATTTATAAAGAGCTATAAAAAATCTAAATTGTAAAACATCTGCAAATGCCCTATTATAGGAGCTGTGAATGAATAAGTTTGCTTTTGAAAATTTTCTTCAGCAGTATTCGATAAGAAACTCCGATAATATTTTTACAAGGCAACGGGCACACATTGGAGAATAGGTCATTGCACATGGCTTTCCATTAATCGATAACAATTTTTTCATAATTCTTTTCTAAAGCTAATCTTTCAATTCGTTCGGATAAAGATGTTCGTGATATTAATTCTTGGTTGTCGACCGAAAATTTTTCCACACGCTTTTTTTTATTTTGATTTTTTATTATTTTTTATCCGAAGCCTAGTGACTTAATTCACCTGATTAATTTATCGTGTTGATCTTCGTTGATGCGCACTCGATTAACAATAGCTCGTGCTTGGCAAGCGTAACGTAAAGTCGCGAGAGTCTCTTCCAGATGAATATTTCCAGGTGACACCGTTCCTAGCATTGCAGTGCGCGAATTACCCCCAAGGCTTTCCTGAAAACAGAACAAAAAATCAAATAAACACGTGAATTATTGAGTCCAAAAAATTGTAAAAAAATAAAAACAGTGATAAAATATTGACATCGATCTTTCGAGCCTTTTTATCAAAACTCTCTCGAGATTACTCATACGGATCCAATGAATTCTTATATCTATCAACATTATCTCTGAACCCTTTCTAAATGATGAGATACAAAGATCGAACGAGAAAGAAAAAAAAAACATCGATCGTTCCCACTTCGTTAAGACAATCGATCGTAATCGATCGAGTAATTTTTATTTGTGATAGTATTTTGCCGACTTCCGTAAGATTACAATGATCCACGCGAGACTTTATCGTTTGGACAGAAACAAAATCTCAAAATCTACATTTCTCGTATCGTGTGGAATTTGCACAGGAGATAAGAGAGGACTTGCAATTCGAAGTCGAGGTTTTCGAAGCTTAGATGTAGTGACAGAGCTTATCGAAGAAATCTTGGGCATACAATATTTTGCTAATAAATAAAATGATTGAAATGAAGATACAAAAATAATAATAAAAATTACAAAAAAAAAACAGGCAATGTCTATTCCTAATTTTCTTGGCCATTGGAGCGTTTAGAAGATTTTTTTTTGTGTGGTTCGCATTGATGGAGTGTAAAATTGTCCCCTCGGTCACGTACAAGTGACGCGAGAGTTTCTACGATGCTCGTCGAGCATCAATGAACTGTGAAAAAGGCTCGAACTTTTTTATTCGTCATAGAAAATGTAAATAAATCAATACGATAAATAGAAAAACCTTGGTCGATAAATAATTGTCTGAGACGTAATAAATTCGCTGTTATTCGACCTTCCAATATTTTCAAGTACCAAAACGACCAAGTGCGATAAAGTACAACAATGAGAAGAAAATAAAGTGATCGTTGTCTTCTCACACTCCTTGCTCTTCGTAGCATTTCAGATAACGAGAAGTTGACGAGTCAGACAGCGTGTCATTGGCTTATATTCACTTGTGCAAATAAAGTCATAAAATAAGTGAATAATAATTCACGTTGAATTAACGATGCGATTAGTTGAGGCTAAAATTCACATGAAAACGGTGTGAAAATGTCAAAAATCACAACAAAATTAAAACCTTTATATCTGAATCCTTTTGAAATCTAAAATAAAACCCATAATTCATAGAAAGCAACAAATATTTATCAACCGTTAGAGACGAAAATCGTTCGCAGCTATATTTGTCAAATCTCGTGTTGCCCTCATTTTTGGCTCAGTTTCAAAAAAACATTCTTCGCTGTAAAAACGTGAAGTAGATACAAAAATGTCAATGGCAATAAAAAAGATAGGTAAATGGAACGTCCTTTTTATCAGTACGGTCACTTTTATCGCACGACCTTTGCAACATTTTTAACAATTTGTTCATTTGTGACAGCGTTTTTGAAAAATCGATTGACACGTTTTCTCACTTTAAATTCTGCTCTACGCTTTATCGGAGTTTGTTTATACAAGTTTGCGTCGTAACTGCCAAGGATTAAAATGATATTTTTACAATTTTGCTGTAATTCACTCGTGTGTGAAGAAGATTGAAGAAAAATCCACAAAAATGGGCGACTTGATAAAGAAAAAGAACAATCTATTTGTTAAGCATCATCTTGTTTTCGTTCTCTCAAGCCATAAATGCTTCATCCCGTAAAGTTGGCAGAAAAAAAAATATCTTTCACAAGGACAGCCAAACACATCGTTGTTTTCTAATCGCTCGATGCAATAAGCGAACAGTTCATCGTACGAAAATACTCGAGGATAGGTAGGCGACCACAGGGGCAAAGTGCTCGGAATGTTTGAACACTTTTGACTCCTAATAGTTTGTTTACCAACTCAGTTTCGTGTGTTTTGACTCGAGAACAACGACGTTTGTTTCTCGTGCAAACTTTCGAGAAGAAAATATGAAAAAACCAATTCTTTTCTGCACTGTTTCAAGATCATCTGGAAGAACATTAATTTCACGAAAAAATCAAATTACAAAAATTTCGATTCATAGTTTTCTACGATTTAGTCAAACTTTGTGTCGAAAAAACTCGCGATTGACAACCACAATTCCGAAACTTTGAATATCGATTTTTCGTATACTTTTTTTCCTTTTAGGATCACAAAGCAAACCATAACAATTATTTCGACTCGCTTATGGGATCGTCGCTTAGAAATAAAACTAAAAGAGTTTCGAAATTAATTTTATCCCGAAACAATACGACTCAACAACACATTTAAGGTCGTGTCTGCACAATTATTTTCTCCGAGGAATCAAGAGATAGTACAACGAACATATTTTTCTCAATATCTTTCGAAAGTTGATTTCGAGTTGAAAATTGAAAGGGGTTTCGAACGGCGAAACGGTCGAGAGTTTATCATCGTCTATTATCTCCGAAAGTGAACAGGGAGTTCGTTGCTACCGAGGGACAGTTTGAATTAAACGATCGTGATGAAAATAGTCGATCTTGGCATTATTCGGTGAGGTGAACTACGCAATTCCTTTTATAACGTTGCGTATCAAGTGCGAGGTGTATAAGAATGTTTGTCTCTTCAATAACAACGACCCACGTGAAGCCTGTGTTTCCTCGAGGGACAAAGAGAACGAGGAGGGATCGTGTCACGACGTAGGAAAGTATGGCAATCGAATGGAAAGCATTTAATCTTTTTTTCTTTCAGAAATAAAACAATATTCTTGTGAAGAAAAATAATGGACTTGAATAGTAAAAGCACCGGAATGAGAGGTTTTTTGGATGATTGTGAAAATAAATTTTGCAAGAATCGTTCGAACGTGCCGTGCCCATCGAGCGACGTGTACTTCAAAGACAACAGCCGAAAAAACAAGACGCACAATCGAATTACGACGATCATAAGATTTCAAGCGAAACGTATTTCGGTCGATCAAATAAGTGAGAGGGTGTAAGACGAGTTTCGTACGAGAAAACCGGCTCGAACGAAAATAGATGTGTGAGACGAGGACACTGAGAGAGAGGGAGAGAGAAAGAAAAAAGGAGAGGAAGAGAAAAACGGATTGCCGATGATAAGAGAGCGAAGACGAAGTGTAATCGGAAGAGAAATTGTCAGGGTTGTGTTTTAATGAATCATTTGATAAAGAAAAGAAAAAAAAGGGCTCTATTTAAAACGCGAGACTCAGTGTATGCTTGCGATTGTTGTTGCGCATGGGAAAAAAAATATACAGCTAGAAAAAGGCGTTTATCAGTGTCTCAGTATTTACGATAAAAGTATTGGTGAATGGGTGTGAGCGAAAAAAAGACAAAGAGGCAAGGCGAGGGTATGAAAAATGAGCGAGCAGGAGGAGACGATAGAAATGGCGAGTCGGAGGGGAAACTTGGAAGGTCGACAAAGTGGGAGAAGCATGGGCAGAGAACGGTGGGTAAACATAACGCGGCTTCTCGTCCACGCTTTAGTTTAAAGTAAAACACCACTCGATTGTATTCGCCAAGAAAATTATTTAGCTGAAGATCCTTCGTTATTTAACGTGTGAAATAAAGGAGTTAGCTGCCAATCATCCAAGTTGGACTTTCACTCAAGAACTTTCCTAGACTGTGGTTTTTGACAGTTTCGTTTTTTTTTCGAGTGAAGTTTTGCGAGGAGAACGTGGAAGATATTTCTTCCTGCAGTTTCCAATCATTCACAAACATCAAATCCACGATTTTGGACTTCTTTTTTTGTCATAGCTTCTCGTAAGCTTATGCAAAAATCAGTCTTCGAGGACGCTATGTCCTTATTGAAATTGCATCTTAACGAAGAAATCGATATTCGCCCCTGGCAAAGAAAAATCTTCGAGAAGAGGTGATTGCTCTTGATAACTTCCTCCTCGTCGCTCCATCCTCGCTCATTCGTTGCCTGTGACACGAACAAAACACAGATATCAATCAACAGAGAACTCATTAGAAAAAATTGACAAAATTTCAACATTCGTGCTTCAGTGGGTTAAAAAAAACTCTGAAAATTCTCTTCGATCGAAGCTGACAAAAAATCACTACCAAAATGGATCTCGTCTACATGCCCGAAGTCCTGACCTTTGGCTCATTCAGGGCACCGGTTTACCGTGACTACGAACAACCCTGGAATCGGGATTATTTCAATTATGGTATGTTTTTATCACAACTTGACAGACAACGAATGTTTAATTGCATTGATAAAGGTGACATTTTATCTTCGCCTTATCAACTCTCATTAAAATGTCACGATTTATCGAATTATTTTTTCGCAATATTTATTGCCGATAAATTCATTGGAAAAATTAACGATTCGATAACAAATCAGTTTTTTTTTTTCTTTAGCTAAAATAAATCTTCTCTTACAAGACTTTTTGCTTTCGATCAATCGATAGATTTTAAAAGATCAATGGTGTCAATAAAAATTGTATAAAATTCGTATGGAGGAACCCAAGTTTTGTTTTACTCGATACAATTTTTTTCAATTTCATTGTTGTAAAAAAAAAGGTTAAAATGAGGCTGAAAGAAAAAACTGCTTCCCTGCTCAGTGGACTTTTGCTTCCCACGCATTCACAATACACAGCGATGATCCTGACGTAATTTTCTATGAAATATAGTAACGGAAAGAGAATTTAAAAAATCTTACAGAGAGTTTATTTACATTCTCAGGCGAGTTGCTGTAAATTATTATGTAAACTTATTTTTCGTGCAACTTTCTCCAAACTAATGGCACAAGTTGTAAAAAAAAAAAAAACTGCACAGAAAAAAAGTGGTAAACACGTCGACGTCGTGTTTCGAGTTCCCAAGAAAACTGGACTAACTCTGGTCAAGTTTTGAGCTCCAAATCTTTTCCAGCGATTACAACTAGTCGAAAACATCCTGATAACTGATAAAGATGTGTTTTTTTCCCACACCTGAGATGATAAAAATGTTGGAATTGTGCATCAAAACGACGAGGTGAATTTTTCTAAGAAACGAAAAAGTACAGAATATTGTGGAGACGAATATAAACAAGTGGGACAATCTCTAAACCGGTAAAAAAAAAAAACAGTCGAGAACTATTTTTCTGCTGAGTTTTTACTTGTTTTGCTTTTCGCTTTGGGCAAACATCAGCCATTCAATAACGGTAAAAAAAAATATTGAAAAAAGAGTATCAACATATCATAGTCTACGTTTTCAACTGACAATTTCGAATGTTTGATGTGAAAAAGCTTGGATGGCGTAATAATACCGGTTTATAAATGTCGAAGTTGAAGATAGCGTTTGAAATGAGCAGGGAATTCAATTTGAGCATTTCAGAATAAATGAATGTTCGGTTCGTCGCAAAAGTTTAATTTCTCAAGTTTTTTTCTTTTGTTTCTGTTTTTTCTACTTTTCTCTCTGGCGTCTGCTTTTCCCTTGTATTCGGTAAATATTCTCATCTCTATTTCTCTCTATCGCTCTCCCTTTTTCTCGTGTCTCGCTCTTCCAATCTCCTCTGGTTCGATAGAACGAACATGTTAGTGAAATAAAAGGGAGGACGAGGTCATCACTGACTTGTTTAGGGACTCGGTAAATGCGACTCTGTACGATCACCGTGCGTTCTCGCACGTACGCAGTTCTGCGTCGTTCGTGAACACAATCATTCGTTCCCTTTTGTAGAGAATTACGTTGCTCGAGACCTAGTAAACGCAGATGAAAATCTTTCATTACTTCTCACAGGATTCAATGACAATTTTCTTTCAAATAAATCATTTGAAAATGAATTTCAAATATATTTCAGCATGGCTGAAGTATTCATTAACATTTCCCTGCGAAATCTGTCTATTTTTATCATCCAGTTTTTTAAAAAGAATTAAAACAAACATATGCATTTTTACTTTTTTTTTACCGATACTTTCATTTATTATGCACTTTTTCTTAGCCAACCGGCTTTTATTTAAGCCACATAATACTTTTACCTTCTAAACACGAATATTTTATCTCATCACACGGTCTTAATCTATTTCTCCATTTTAGTTCTATGTGGAGATAAAAATTAGCAACACGTTTTATTATCTCAATATCGATCAAGTCGCAAGATTCGATTGACGGACTGATTAAGATTGCGATTTGATTTTTGTTAAGGACAACATTTTAGTCAAGTTTTGGGAACAGTAATTGAAAAATATTCAGAATTTTTGTTGACTCAAACAAAAATCTTTTTTTTTCGTTTTAACATCTCAATTTTTTCAAGTTGATTTATAGTTTTCAAATCCCAAATGAAAAATGTTCAATAATCATGAACAGACACTGCATCGTAATTTTGGATTTTGCTCTAATCATTTTTTCAAACCCTTTTCTGTACTGCTTCCAATTGTTTTGACTGTAAAAATGTAAACGATAAAGATAATTTCTTTGAATAACTGTGATTCAGAATTTTATTCCAGTAGCGTGTGTCCATTTCAGAATTCTTAATAAGAAAGTGCAAAATAAGTGTCTACGTGACTATAGTGAAGAACGTCAGGTGGTTAGAATTTACCACCTGCACGTTTACTGACCGCTCATTTGGGGACTGTCAATCAACATTTTATTACGGGTCACATAATCATCACTACGAACGACGCCAGGGGTTGGATCAAGGTCTTATTTTCTTTGTAAATCATAAGACGAACCGTTATACTTAGAATCGTATTGACGACCTTCAACGTCACACAAAAGATTTCGTCCAATTCATCCTGAATTAACTGTCAAAAACCGTACAGAAAATTGCATTGTATTTTCATTGATAAATCCCTCGTATAATGTTAATCCAAAAATAAACAAATGTGGCAATCTTTGACACATAAATCACTAGAATTCGGAGCCATTTAAAACTGTTGATAAACTTCAGAGATAAACAACGTTGAGATAATATAAAATCGGTTAGAATATTATTGTGTTCAATGTATTTTGGCAAAATTTGACAATTGAACGATTGAATTGAATGATTATAAGCAATGAACGAGACAAAATTCAAATAAATAAATAGCAAAATTGAGAAAACTTGAAAATAAACGTAAATTTATGAAATTCTCTTGAAATGAAACTTTTGAATCATGCGGTAAACGTCAGACATTCCATGTTACGAGTCAATTGGGTGCAACAACTGTCGAAAGAGGTGAAAGTTTGTCGGAAGTGATAAACGTACGAACGTAACGAGTAGGCAAATAAAACATGGATTAATATCACGTGCAACGAGGAAAAAGAGTTACGAATGCATTTATTAAACCGATAATTCGAATTTTGGTTGCCGGAAATGTAGATTAGAAACAATAACACAGAAGAAACTAAAAAAACCTCTTTGGAATCAAAAGGCGAATGTGATAAAAAGAAGAAGGAGGAGAAGAAAAAAAAAACGTACTAATTTGTGTGAGACGCCGAAAACGTTAAGTTCACATACACGAGACCCGTCAAGGCTGACGCACGATTTCTAAAAATAGATCACGAGTGCAAAAGCACTTGATAATTCGCAGCGACAATATACCAAGCGAGATTGGTGGGGTTTTATTTTTTTACAAAATCCAATATTTCTCGATCGCTGCAAATTTCTTCGATGCAGAAAATCCAAGAAGTAAATTCAACTAGTTTCTTTTTTTTTACCGACGTAGCAAACATTTGCTCGGCCGTACCAGCCACAAAAAATTCTTGTTTGAGTTGCGAAACCAGTTTTTTCACCGGAATATTATTTCGACTCGAAATTTCGTTATCGCTGATCATTTGACAGCATTTTTCTGTCTATAAAAATCTATTCGACTACCAGAGAATCGAATCTACGTAAGAACTGATCTCGCGGGATAGATCCGAAAAAAATAAGATGCACGAAGCGATAAGGAAAATGAAGATCCATCTTTTTTTATCTTCTCGTAGAGTCCAAATATTTATCAATCTATAAACGAAGCGTGAATCCAAAAATGAATAGTTTATTTATTGAAAAATAACGAGGATATTGTTCCATTTTGTTTTTGCAGGAAAATCCTCATCGAGCAATTGCTCGCGTCAGCAACAAGTGCCGAAGACAACGAAGCAGTCGAAGCACAATTGTCATTTATGTAAAGAGAGCAAGAGACGCACATTGGGCGCTTACATCCGAGGCAAACCGCGTCTAAATTCTTGCAGCGAAATAAGCGAAGAGGAAGATGAGGAAGTAAATAACTCATCGGAAAGCACAGAGAAGAAGGAGACTGAATCGTCGAAATCTTGCAAAACAGAGAAGTAATTATAAATCGAATCTTTGTGCAAAATGCACGAGGAGAGAGAGTGAGAAAGACAACGAGGAAAACAATGCGTCGTCCATTATTTTTTATGCATATATTCGTGTACATAGAACGAGGGGAAAAAAGAAAAACAACAACACCAATCACATCACAAAGAGGAAACTTTACCTCCGATCGAGGATCAAGACCTCTTGGTCTAAACATGCGATTCTCTCGTTTTTTGTTGTTTTATCATATCCACAAGTTTTTGCGATTCGTTTAATGACGCATAATAGCAACGCAAATGACTCAATGTGACACCGCGACCAGTTACGATACTATTTATAAAGCGCGTATTTTTACGTTTACTTATATTGATAACGTTCGGATTAAACTGAGATTTACTTCGAAAAATCTCCAACCCGTTGATAGAAGGGATAAAAACTGGTTTTTTTTATTCTTCTAATCGACAAATTCTTGTTAACAATTTGAAGGATTATTCAACGAGTGCAACTACTTGTTGTTCGAAAACTTTTTATTGCGATTTTTCAATGACTTTTTTTAATCTGAGACCGTTGCGAATTTGACTTGTTAAGTTTATGAAAATGCAATTTTTATGTCATTTTAATTTGTTCAGTGTTTGCATTTCTTGACATCGAAGTATCAACAGAGACGATTCATCTTTGTTTTCAAAGTTTATACACATTTTTCTTCGACGGTCATTTGTATTGATCTCCATTTTTATTTTTCAAAACTCGTTTCCAACGATCGAGATGTGCTGTCAAAATGTTTCTACTTTTTTATCAATGACTCGTGTTTGAGTATTTTTTGACCAAAGTTTCGATTCGAACACCCGTCGGTTTATGACAAATTCGAAATTTATCGAATGGACAGTTCGATGAACAAAATTGGACAAAAATACGAAAACGTTTCTAAGAAACAATAGAATTTTATACCATTCAGTACAATAGTATTTTTATGTCAAAATTTATAGTTGAATAGAAAATTTCACACTATTGTTCACCAATCGAGAAAGAATTGATAAATAACTTGAAAAAATTGACAATTCTGTCTCACAAGTGTCTGCTGGAAAAATCGTTATTCTTGAGTCTTTCTTTGCTCTACTTGGATATTCTCAATTATGACCAGAGCTCATTGTTCGTGAGAGGAATGGGCGTTAATTTATGGATTAAACAGATGACTGTGTGCAAAAGTGTATATGTGAAAGAGAGAGAGAGAGAGAGAGAGAGAGAGAGAGAGAGAGAGAGAGAGA
>JACEOJ010000119.1:915787-1079312 GCA_013761285.1 Campoletis sonorensis
AGAGAGAGAGAGAGAGAGAGAGAGAGAGAGAGAGAGAGAGAGAGAGAAAGAGGGAGAGAAAGAGAAAAAAGAGAGAGAGAGAGAGAGAAACTGAGCGTTAGCGTAGCACGAGGTCAACAGCGAGGAAGGTCAAGAACGAATAATGAAGTATGAAATGTGGTCTCTGTAAGAATTTTCAAAAAAACATTATCGCAGATTGGAATCCAAAAACTACGATACTTGAAATTCGATTGTAGAGTAAAACTCGAAAGACAAGAACATTTTTGCTTGAAAACGTGAAACTTTGGTTTCCAGAGGAAAAGCAAACCGAATGGAATTAAAAAATGTGTAAAATACGTTCTGAATAACGAGTCTGGAGTAAAAATTGTGCAAACTAAATACAAAGTTCGTCGTTGAGTCTGTGGGAAAGCAACGATTGCTTTTTTTTTTAATTTTTAAGCTATGAATAAGACTGATGATTAAGAATTATTTTAAATGGGATTGAGAATGTAAG
Source organism: Campoletis sonorensis (assembly GCA_013761285.1). Lineage (NCBI taxonomy): Eukaryota > Metazoa > Arthropoda > Insecta > Hymenoptera > Ichneumonidae > Campoletis > Campoletis sonorensis. Next base: position 916,281 of record JACEOJ010000119.1, read on the forward strand.
AAATGATTGTTACGTGTAATTATGTAGAGAAATATTCGGATGATCCGTAAGGGGTCAACCTGTTATTATAGATTAAGCGTTAGTTCGATAAGAATTTATAAAATAAAAGAAGGAAAAACATTGTTTTTTTAATAATTTTGCTGAATGGGCGAGATAATTATGTTCGATAATAAAATTAAAAGAAAACAAATAACAATGCTTTATCGAAGTTTACGAATAAAAACGAATATTTTTTTGAAAGTCAACAGAGTTTCGATGCCAGCCTACTTTTCGATCCTCCTCGTATTTCAATGAGAAGCAAACTTCGCTATCTACGCTTTAGTCACATTTTTTTTGCGCAGTTTGAATTCCATAATATCAACGATTTTTCCCACCGTTATTCGCGTCCCTGCAACGACGAATAAACTCAACAAGACGAATATAAAAATATTTCACATGGGCCGATCTTACGTGATCAATTTTTTTCCACGAATAAGTACATTTTTCGAATGCTCAGACAGAACTTTCTAGATTCTAGTCTTTCCAAGACTTTCAATCTAATTTTTTTTTCGTCCTAGTCCCAAATTAATCTTTCGATTCAAACAAAATTCATGAACCAGAGATTTTTATGTTCTTGGCTAAAATAAAAGCAACTCGAAGGAACTTCGAACTAAAGAACGAACCGAAATAAAGTCAAATATCCAAATCTGCAAAGAACGAAATGGAAAAATGATAAAGATACGAATTATTTACGTTATGCGCGATTTTTTCCAATGAATCGGACATTTTTTCATTAAAACTTTATTACAGCAGTTCAGTTTTTGATATTTTTAAAGGAAATCGTACGTAAAAGTCCAATTTATAGTTAAAACCATGATTTTGAGAACTTTATATCGATGAAAGAAAATTTCTAACTTATCGACAAGAAGAATCAGTTGTTACTGTGCCAACAAGTTTCGATAAATCCTGAGGAACACGCAAAACAACCTCTGCGTCCTCAAAGAAATGTTTGATTTTTACTGATAAAACTCAAAGTCAGAATTCATCGTCATTTTACCACGAAATTTAAATAGTATTTCAGAAAAACGAGGTTGGAAGGAAACCATAGAAAGATCACGAATTTCTTTCGTCGCCCTTATCGTATCGTCTTTGCATATGCAAAGAATTTTCTTTTTTTGAATAAAACCAAAATATTCTTGCCTCTCGTGACTAATGTTTTGACGAATTAATATCCAAATGGAAGGCTGGAATCTATTTCTAGGTAATAAATTAAAGCAAAGAAATTTCCGGCTAAATCCTTGTTCAAAGGATCGCGCTGAATGGATTAAAAACTTTGCACACGGCACTTCGGTGACTGTGCGCCTGCGTCGTGTTGCACACGACTCGCAACTAGGTTTAAAACTTCTAGAAACGCAGGGCTATGATTAAAACGGTGAAATTAAAAAAGAAAAAAAACGATAAATTGAATAAAAACTTTCTATCGATATGAAACAGATAATGCGATTTAATCTCTCGACTCAAGAGATTTGCTGGAAGTTTATGGAAAAAATGCAACGTCTTAAAACTCAAGGTTTTGTAGTGGAATAGTGCGGAGTCGGGTGGAAAAGAAAGCGAGCTTTGGTGACGTGTGCAAAGTAACGTGCCAAGCGCAAACTCTATAAAACCGATCGCCCGCTCAGCCAGAGAGCATAGAACGCATAAAACCAAGTAAGAATTCAAACCAACCGATCGCAACGCTCGAAAAACTTGAGTGGGGAGAAAGAAAAACTACGAACAAACGTTCCATAGCCTTCTAGAACTTTCACGATAACTCGATCGACAAAAATGGTCTGGAAATCCTTCAAAACGAAGAACGAGGTTGAAGTCAAACCTGGTAAGCGATAGACAAACTAGGAAATAATAAATAATTAAAATACAAAACCGTTTATCATTCATAGATCAATTTTGAAAAATTAACTGTTGATTATTATTGAATAATTATTATTTGTGCTTACGAAGTGAATTGCGTCATGAAAATTTCGAAATTTGCATCATTGGAAAGCAGTATTTTTATTATTATTAATTGTGGTGAACTTTCGCGACGATAACTGGTCGAAATTTTTAATTGACATTTTCAAACGGAACTGCAAATTGAAATTTTTATTTAAATTTTTTTTCATTTCGAGAATTACGTAATGAAAGTCATTTTTAACGACAGGGTGCGAGAAAAGTTGTAAAAATGATATCGCTGCATTGAAATGATGTAAATGTCAATATTATTAAAAATTAGAGTTTTAACGAAAGGTTTTAATTTTTTACAGACAGTGAAAAACCACGGCAAAATCTGAAACGCAGCTGTCATTGCGGCGAACGTTGCAAGAAATGCGGCGATAACTGCAAATGTCGTGTTAAAAGACTATACATTCGGCCACCCATGTTCAATTATTTTACAGACACGATGCACTGAGTGCATCGCTATTCTGATTATAGAAAAAAAAAAACAATATTTCTTCGTTTTTGAGAGAATGGAATTTTTGTATCGTCAGTCTGCGAATTCACGTCGCAACGATGCTGATAAGGAGAGAATCTTTTTTTAATATGTGGAAAATTGCTTAACGCATATTGTCAAAGAACAGTATTTTCAAAACAATGATAAATTACGATTATTTTTATTCTTTTAAGTGTTTATGTAAGTTTTTTTTACTTGGAAATTAATAAATTATTGTCTCGCCTTTTGAGGACACTGTAAAACTTGGACTTGACTTTTTCTTTTTTTTTCTTTTCCTTTACTTACCTTCAAAAGCCACGTCAGAACGGATTCTCGATAGGGAACGAAACCACGCTTCCTGTTGTTCGTACTTTCGGCCAGCGATGCGATAACCTTGCCCAGTATAAGCAACGATTTGTTGATAGAGACTCCTTCCTGCAATATTCATTTTATAAAACTTGAAAACCTTTGAATTTTGTAATTAAATTTACGAATTTCTATTACGAATTTTAAATTGCATGGAAAAATTGCAAATTAGTCGAAACAGATATCGAACTATTTCAATAATCATGTAAATTTTTATCAAATAAACTAACAAAAAATTTCATTTATTTTGATTAATTTGATTTTTTCTTAGGAAATGCCAATTTTTTTGCAATTTCATTCCAATTTGACAACTGTCTTCATGAACTTATACGGAGCAATTTTTATTCAAGTTTTTCCGTTTGTTTTTCTTAATGGCAATGCTTACCAATTTATCAACTTATTTTGTTTAATTCGATGAATTTTTGAATGTTTTTGGGGTTTGTTTTGAAAAAAAAAAAAAGTGATTTTTTTTCGAGTCAGCATTATCCATTTAAAGATCGCATAATTACAATACAATGAAGTTATTTTCTTTTACTATCGATAAGAAGTTTGAACAAATTGCAAAAACGTATAGTGGTACTTTCGAAAATAATGGATTTCAATAATAAAATTAAAATAATTAACTTTTCCTGTATTTTTAGAATAAAACTTGAAATTCCGTATTTCTGAGTCAGGTTTGTGAATGTTTAGGGTTTTTTCAAAAATAAAAATAGGTCTTACTTTCAAACGATCACCGCTAGCGCAAGTGTTGCTCAATCGTTCACTTCCCGCAAGATCAACAAGATTGATTTTGCTTCGTCGGCTGAGTTCAAGGGGTTTTCTCTCATTTTTAGAGCCATTGGGTGTTTGTGTCAAAATAATACTGAATATACTGTGTGACCTGGAGCTTTTTTCGTTCATGCCCGTAGCGGCGGTCGCTCTCTGTGAATTTCCAACTTGAAGCCACGATTGAAGGTCGTCGTAGTTTTTAACGATGTGCTGACTGAGATCAACAACGTAAGGGCCAAAAACAGGATGTTCTCGTACTTTGAGAGGCGCTCTTTTGGCTCCGGTCGTAGAATTACTAGCCAAGAGGTCGTGGATTTTCTCATTGTAAATTTCGAAGTAACTGATTTCGACGTTGGTCGTTGAATCGCGATTTTTCGACGCCTGTGAAAATATCTCGTGGCAAAAACGGGGTATTATTCCCGCTTCGCAATTCAACTCGTTCGAGCTGGTCAATGAACTCTCCGTTCCCATCATACTGTGACTTTTTCCCGAGCCCGTTTGCCCATAAGCGAATAAACAAACGTTGTAACCCTCGAACGCATTCTGCACCAACGGCAATACCATCGAGCGGAAAACTGTTTCTTGACTTGCGTGACCCGATGTTTTCGGGTCCGAATAGGAAACGAAACAATGGTCGTACACGAACGTGTGCTCTGACGAGTCGCATGTTACCGACAAGTTTTGACCTTTCACACGGACTATTGACTCCACTTTTGGATCATTCAGCTCCCTGGAAAATACACATGAATTATTAATTATCTTGAGGAAAGACCGTTTATCGTGACTTTGCCAGATTTTGAGCCAAGCCAAAAAGGCCATTTTACAATCAATGAAAAGAAATTTTTCATGAAACAAAAAAACGTACCAGAGCTCAAAAAAATGGTACAGATTTTAAGTTGAGGGACTACGACAAAGGTTTTAAAATAATTTGACTGTGAGTAATGTTATAAAAATGCCCTTGAAATGAGCCTGAATTTCAAAGTTGGTTATTTAAAGTTTTTATCGATACTGTTAGAGAAATACAAAGTTTGCAGGAAATTATTGTCTCTATGAATTCATTATTTCTGGATAACTATGAATTTTCAAACACTTAATCCAGTTTAGATGTTAAGTTCCAAAAATATTCAACGATATGCATTAATTGGAACCCTGGAATAATGTAATTTCTAAGAAAATTTGTATTGTACGAATTTTTTAACAGTCTTACTTGAAACTGAGCGGCCGGACTCTGACACCAACGGTAAGATTACTATTTTCTCCTTCGCAAACAGTCTGTTCTTCGAGTCCAGTAGCTTCGTGTTTGCCTTTGGGAGTTTCCATGTGAACGGGGTTGAAGCATTCGGGAGTTGCTTGAGAGAGGACCTGGTCGCTGAAGTATCTTTTGAGAGGAGTTCTCGAATTACCATTTTGTCTGGAACTGCCGATTCCTCGTGGAGTACAAAAATGTGTTACAGGAGTTTTCTCCACGCCGCAAGGACCTTTCGCTCCCGATTTTGATGGCGTTTTCATAGGATCGTTCGATTTATTAGAGAGCCCAGAATTTTCTCGGCTCAGAGTACTGGAGGACTTTGATCTCATCATTGGACTGTTAACACCATTGCCACGGGGATTCATGACTCTCTCAAAAGTATTTACTCTCTCCTCGAACCAATTCAGCTCTTTGGCAGGTCTCAAAGGATCTTTAGACCCTCCATTGCTCTTTAACTCTGGGTAACTCCCATGAATTCTGGAAAATTTTCTTTTTAGCCTTGTAACCCTCGTAATCAATTTAAAAATCAACCGTCCGTAAAACAAAAACACACAGAAATTTACAATCTCTCTCACAATGCCGTAAAAAAACAACACGATATGACGAGTGAAAACACAGTTAAATTTTCTTCAGAGAAATAACGACAGTTTCTCTTGAAAAGTAAAGCTGAGAAAAAAAAAAAATGGTTGGAAGCAAAACTTTGTAGCATTTGATACAAATTATTGTTTTTTTATGCCAGGAAGTAGGGTGAGAAAATAAATGATGAGTAAAAAGAGCTGGATCGTAGGAAAACTCACGATTTTTCAGTCGGCCGATTCTCTTTGTCGGAGTGAAAGGGCGAGCTTGAAAATATAGCGTTCCAAGATCCATGAATATTAGCGTGCGACGTACCACGTTCTGACATTTCAACCACACTACCAGAATCCTTATAATAAAATTGTTATTTAGGTAAAACCATGCATTCGCAGATATTTCGAAGAAACGTTGCGTTAACCTTGCACTTATGAGGGTTCATTTGTTCGAGAGTAAATAATGTACACGAATAGCTGTATTTACACTGTTAGAGACGATACTCGTTAGTATGAAAGACAAAAAGACAAAACATTTTTGTAAACCTGATGCATCGATCATACAAATTTTAAAAACTGTAATAATCGGCGCGTGCATAGACAAAGCGTGTACAAACAGGCACAAACGTCTTTTTGGCAGGTGCAAGCCGATGCGTCAGATTCACCGTAACATATCATTCGTGTCACACGATTTTAATGAGATGGTATTTACCTGTTTCAATTTAGAAGAATCTGCTTACGATTCAAGTGCTTCTTGACACTGAATTATCCGCTTATCGTAATATTATTTCATTTGACAGTAAAGACACCAACGTTTTTTACCGCGATGCGCTTTTGTGTTCGTTGAAAATTTACCGAATGTTTTGTTTGAAATCGTTCGAATTGCGATCGCTACGCCGCGGCGCGGACTATTGGGCAATTGAGAAAAAAAATCAACACACCAACATTTGTCACTAGTGGCCAAAACAAATATACCCAGATACCCAGATCAGGCGTTTTTTAAGGCGATTTATCATTTGCAGGAGTGAAGGATCGATAACTGAAATCTAAATACACGTTGTTCTCGGACACGTTTGATATTTGAAGAAGAAGACTCGTCGATGCTGATCAATTTTACGCAACGAAATACATAAAGTACAAGTAGAATTCTTCTTTATCTCCAATGAATAAAAATAACTATAAAACCCTAGGGCTTCCTTTGAAAATAAAACAAAACAATAAATAATTTATAATTTTATAGAACCAAATTTACAAAATAGATTCAATTTTTATTTTTATAATATAAATAATACACAACAATAATTCATAACAGTATTTACATTTTTTTTTTAGGTGGTCGCTTAGTATGTGTCTACATACGTTTCAATGAATTTTGTATGAAATCAGTTTGTCTCGCCATATGACAAGATTTTCAAGTCAATCAAAATAGTTTTAGTTTCGAACTGTTTTTCAATTCGATGTCAATTTTTTTTTAACCTGGCAGAAGTTTGTCAACATTTTGCTGTGGACGTTGGGCCTAAAACTAATGGGAGGGGAGGGGGGAGGGGTTAATAACTAAAGGTTTGTATTTATTAACGAATTAGTCGCAGAACATTCACACCGAGAATATTTTTTAGTCGAAGTGAGATGTTTCCTGATTAGCCGGCGAAGTAGGCGGTCAAAATTTTCTGAGGATATTTGTCCATCGTGCAGATTATAACAAAGAAGGGTCGATTTACACTAAAAATAATGGGTGGCGGAGATGACGGATCAAGAATCTCATCTGAAAAAGACGGTTTTACGGTGAATGCGAGAATTAAAAAATTTGTGTCGATAGTATTCTGTAATGGGATTTGCAACAACTTCTGAGTCGGTTTTATTAAAACACTGGAATGGGGAGTAAGGAGCAAAACGGAAACAAAAAACGGATTCAACGTAATGGAGTATTGAAAATCTTTACCAGTTGTTGCACCCTTTCTTCATCGATATGTATGACAGTTTTTTGTACGAATTTGCCAACGAAAAGGTCAGTAGAGTCACTGATTGCCTTGAAACTACACGTTCTAGGTTTAAAAAGTCTATCGAGTTCAACGAGGTGTGGAAAATGCAAAACTTATAATTTCTTTATTTTATTGCCACACAAATTGAATTGGAGTTGAAAAAGGAAATGTCAGTGAATATGTAAATGAAAATAAGAAAAGAAAAATTAGGATAAAACTGATCTGTAATGAATAAAATAAAATGGACGAAATATTTCCAACACATTCGATTTTATTAGTTACGCAAACGCATTTTGGATGTTCAGTTCAAAATGTGGCAAAAATAGTATGAAAAATTAGTAGTTTTTCAACGAAAAATGTCTCCTGACAGAACGAAAGTTTTGTCAGTGAAATGAAAACTCTTGTGATACGTAAATTGAAAGACAGAATCCTTTAATTATTAAATTGCGGTCATTCGGAAGATAATATGATCTGGAAGGAGTAAAAAAAAAAACAGACAAAAATAACGCGATAGTCACGTATGCGAAAAAAAATGTTATCATATTAATCAGCAGTCACGTAAGTGATTGTTGCAACTGCAATGCCTCACGTGATAACCAATACGATAGAATGGAAAAAAAAATTGATATCATATTGAAATCGTGGTAGTTTAGCAACATGAAAAAATGGAAGTAGGAAAACAGAAAAAACAACGCGATAGTCACGTATACAAATAAAATTTTGTGCCCTCAATTCACAATCGCGTTGCTCAAGCTGAAATACTCAATTTGGCCGTGTCGACTTAATTAAATTTCTAATTTAACATTTCTCAATCGAACTAAAATTTAAATTTCGTACACACAACGTTGAAATATTGTGAACAAAATGTATTGTTGAAATACTCAAGAAAAAAATTTGGCATAAAACACTGACATCGTTTAGTTCACCTGTTGAAATATTTATGGCTTTCTACGATGTATTCGCGTCTATTCATTAAATATTTTGTTGTTTGTTGTTATCGATGAAATATTTTGTTGGAAAGATCTGGATATGATAGGAATTAAATAATCTCCTTTGTTGATCTACAAGAAATAGACAATTGTTTTGTGGAATTTCAATTGTAAACAGTTGAACATATTTAACAAAATAATTTCGAGTCGCATCCAGTTGAAATTGTTATATTCAATCGCCTTTAAGGTGCGGCATAACCTAAATAAAGATTTCTCTCTGGAAACGCAAAAGAATCCAGGAAATTAACCAATTCCATTATTCGGCATTAGATTGAACGAGGTCCCTCAATGGAAATATGACAACGTATGGCATAAGTATGTTTTCGTCACTAACGTGGTAAAGAGATTATTGCATCGGTAGATACGGTTGTAAGGGAAATTCTTCATATACAGATAAAGCGAGGTCGAATATTTAAACCGGCGGTAAAGGAAGAAAGATTGTCGTGGAATTCGTACGTGACCAAACAATTGCAGATATTTTTCGTTCTTTTGTTTACTTTTTGACCGGTGCGTTCTTTGTCCTTGGACAGCTTCATCGTCGGAAATTTTTTCAAAACATAACTACAATATTTTACAGAAAACATACATTTTTATAGTATTTCCTGACAGCTTGTAGAATTTTTTGTATTATTCGTAGTAATCTTCGATTTTTTGTAGAAATATTGAAATTCCAACATGAAAAATCTTATAGTTTTACTACATTTGTAAAATATAGTTTAGTTTAGTTTTATTTCTGTCGACCCTCTCGAACTTTTAGACAGTTTCCCTCTACTTTACGTTCCCCTTCTCATCAGCTGTTTACCCTTCGTCCTTCCACACTCTTCTCTTTCCACCCATTCCCCTTTCCCATGTTTCTCCTTATTATCCAATCGTATGCATTATCTTTTCACTAGTGTCTTGTTCATTGAATGTTTCAGCTCTTCATTTTCATTCTGCTCAATCGACTTTATAAAACCACTTGAACTGTCAGTTCATTTTGATTTTGTCATTTTGCTTTTTAACTCTAAGCATTCCACCAAGTGTTCCAAGTTTTCTCCTTTCCTTCCCGCATGTCCTACATTTATTATCATTAAACCCTTCTTGTTTTTCCCTTCCTACATTTCCGACAACTCATATTTGCCTACAGTACCATTATCAAACATACCAAAGCTACAATCCTATTTTTTTCTCAAATCACATATCTCGTGGTTGACCTTGAATGTCTAACAAGAGGAAATGTACACATTAAAATTCAAATTGATAATTCCGCAGTGAGAAAATCGTTTAGTAGAACTTACCAAGGCTTGATAAAAATATTACGTCGCATGTAATACTTCGTTCTTTCAAAACACTGTTGCCCGAATCATTTATTTTATTACACTGAGAATTGTGTTTCGAATGAAAAACCAAATAAATTTTGTTGTCTTAGATTTTTCCCGTATGACAACGCATCATATTTCAATAACTTATTCCCCTCGTGTTATGGCTGCTTTGTATATGCTTCTAGTATAACCTTTCCTTTCTTTTTCTGCACGCAAACCATATTACAACCACATTCCCTGATTTTTCTGACAAACTTTGCATTAATTTTACCATTTCTGCTCCATATCTATTCATTTTTTTAACATTCAATCCACTTATTCGACAACGAAAACTTCTATTTTGCTCTAGGTCAGAAAACGTACTCTCGTTCCATTCGGTGGTTAAAAATTATTGTCCGAAATAATCGAAACAAAAACAAAACATTTGTAATAGAGAAAGATGGACGCGATATTATTACCAGCTGAGCAGATAAAATGTCTACGTTGCAAAATAGTTTCATTTTCTCGCCACCAGTTGAGTTGACACATAAACTGTCGAATGGGGGCGGCAACGATCGTTCTAAAATTCGTGTAATTCCAGACGACAGTGGAGAGTTGTCATTTCCAAGGTGGTAATCAGTAAAATTAATTTATTGACAAAAACATGTCGAGACCGGGAACAAGGCTCGATGCGAAGAAAGTGGTGAGTGAATAATTGATTGACGAATTGATTCAGAAAAACCAAAAAAAATCGGTCTCACGTTATTGACATCCAAATAGAAAAAAAAAAAACACTGAAAATATCGAAATTCCAGAATTCCGAATTGTTCACACTTACCTACGGTGCTTTGGTCGCTCAATTGTTGAAAGATTACGAAAATGTCGACGATGTCAACAAACAACTGGAGAGAATGGGTTACAACATGGGCGTTCGTCTTATCGAAGATTTCTTAGCACGAACGGGCTCAGGACGTTGTTACGATTTTAGAGACACCGCTGAAAAAATACAAACAGGATTCAAAATATTTTTGGGTATCACGCCAACCATAACGAACTGGAGCGCAGCCGGAGACGAGTTTTCTCTCTGTTTCGAAGCGAACCCTCTCACAGAGTTTGTCGAACTGCCAGATCATTGTTTAAATCTGAAATATTGCAATGTGTTGACCGGCGTTCTGAGAGGTGCTTGCGAAATGGTACAGATGGAAATTTCCTCTTGGTTTGTTCAGGACCAACTAAAAAATGACAGCGTCACCGAACTGCGTGTCAAATTCATCAAAAGGTTAGAAGACGCCATTCCCGCAGGAGAAGACTAAACATTCGCAATATTATTTATGAAAATTTAACAATTATACTGTAAGAATAGACATTAAATGTAAATATAACGATTTTAAAACATGATTATAGAATTTTTTTCGTTTCTTTTAAACCTGCCAAAAAAAAATGTCCTTGTAGAAGGAAAAAGTATTTAAGAACAAAAATTAGCCGTTGCCGAATCAAAGCTGATAAAAAAGAGACTAAAACTGGGTCTTTCTGATTTAATTGATTTTTAATTTTCGATTTTTTATCTAAATCTAAGAAAAAATGGTTGTCTACTCCCAGTTTTGTGCGAAAATCTTAAAAAATTAAACCTCGGAGAACGAGATTCACGTAGACTGTCAGATTCGAGTTGAGAAAAAGACACAAACGCTCCATTCGTTGTTAAAATCTTACAAGTCTTCGATGGAACATGCATTTGAAGAAAAAATTTGGACTTTTATTGTCAATGCTTGACCTTTCATCTTTTTATTAAAAAATATAACACAATAAATACTGATTGAGTATTGGCACTCATTTGGAGTTGATCATTTTTTCACATTTACAAATTTATGTACAACACAACGGGGCAATGATCGCTGCCGTAAACCTGGTCCCGTATGACTTGGTCGCACACATTTTTCTTGATCCTCTCGGACACCAAGTAGTAGTCGAGTCGCCTGTAAGACAAAATAAAATATAATCTAGATTGTCAGAAAAAAGGGTGTAAAAAAATGAGACTTTCTTACCATCCAATATTCTTTGCTCTTGCATTTGCAAAATACGCCCAGAAAGTGTAAGCTCCAATCTTTTCCGGATACAAATCTCTGAAAGTATCGACAAAACCTGCTGCTAAAAAGTCTGTCATGCCCTCTCGTTCTTCTGGTGTGAATCCAGCATTTTTCGTGTTAGTTTTTGGGTTCTTCAGATCTGGAGAAATTTGAAGAAATTTTCGTATCAAATTTTTATACAAATGTACAATTCTCGGGAATTTTTCCGATGAAAAATAGAGACCTATTTCTTGATGAGCCACATTCAAATCGCCACAAATAATCACTGGTTTCTCTTTGTCCAATTTCAAAATGTATGCTTTGAAAGCCTCGTTCCATTTGAGTTTTTTAGGCATCGTAACCAACTTGTTTCCAGCATTTGGTACATCTAGAATTTATATATACGTTCATTGGTTGACAATCTGGTGAATTACAAACATTCACTCTTTTGCTTAAAAAAATGAAACTTTCAGTGGGTCCAAAACGACCTAAATCGTCTCTTTAGCATAAAATATTCCTGTCATGAGATAAAAACGTTTAATTATATACAATTCTCTTCGTTTTTGTATAACAAAGGGAATGGTGTATGATAAAGTCATATTAGTTGAATATTCATCGAGGAAAAGTCTATAAAAAAAAAAAAAGTTTTTCGCAAAGAAAATTGGATTAGTTTGTCTATACTTACAGACATTGACCAAATAAAATTTCTCATACTCTGCCATGATGCATCTACCCTCGTCGTTGCATCCTGAGTTTGGAAGGCCGTATTTCACATCAATTGGTTTTACCTTTGAATACAAAGCCACTCCACAATAGCCTGCTTTTTTGCCTAGTAATTAAAAAAATTATTTGGAGAATCGTATTTGAAAATATTTACATCTAAACAGAAAGATTTCTGAATATTACACGATTAATTCTTATTTCTATAATTGATATAATTTGCAATAGAAAAAGAAACAATTTTTGTTGGAAAATGTTAAGTTTCATATTTATATTCTCCTTTATTTATATTATCGTTGGAGAAAACTATAAAATTTTATCCCCACTAACACGTTTTTTCTATTAATTTCCAAGAACCAACAATTTTATTGCGAAAAGAATATCCAAATGTTTTTAGTCGAATTTTTATGAATAAAAAATTAAAAATACTGCGTACTTTCCAAGAAGTACCGTTCGTATCCAGGTAATTTAACTTCGTTAGGGAGTTTGTTGCTTTCACATTTAGTTTCTTGCAAAGCAACAATATCCGCATCCTCTTTTAAAATGTAATCCATGCCATTTTTCTAAAAAAAAGTAATGGTTTGAAGGAGAAGCTCTAGGAATCATGAAATTAATGAGTTAATTGATTTTTTCCTTTCATTACTTTTATGACGGCTCTAATTCCAGAAACGTTCCAAGTACTTATTTTTAAATTGTACTTGTCACCATTGGCGTTCAATTTATCGCAGCCAAAATCCATGGTGCTCAAATCCGAATCAACTTTGTTCATCATCTGTTTTGGAGCATCGACTTTGGCTTTTTTCGAAGCCGGCTCTTCGTCGTTGTCTTCATCTCTCTTTGTTTTTTTCGCGGGTGTTGTTGCGATCGGTTTTTTTGGCGATTCTTTCGAAGTTTTGGTTAGAGCGGCCTTAGCGAAATAGATCATTTGTTTTTGAGCAAAAATCCGAGCATTCAAAGTTTCACGAATCAATATTCCATAAATAATTGAAGGCATTATTTTGCAATGAAATTTTCTCAACGTCTAACCTTTGCTGGACGACCTCGTTTTGGCGGCATGATGATCTGATCCGAAGGTTTCAATAGCGAATAATAAATACTTACGTTATACGATTGACAAACTTTTATATCACCAAGAGATGAAATGTTAATATTGTTCAAAATGTACTTGAAATTTTTCCACAAAAATAATCGCGACATACAAAGAGACTCTCCAACCAATGCTGCAGAGATTTGCACTCGCACGTGCCACCTTGTTTTTCCCTTGTGTCGGAATATTCGAATTTAAATAACATCCATTCGTTTCGGAAAGGTGGCCAATTTCACGCTGTAAACGCACAGGAAAAGGAAAAAAGATACAAAACATAGGCTGTCGATGTAGTGTTCAAAAACACTTCTAAATAAAACGAATATTGACGATGGCGCCTGCAGCTTCGAGTCTCAAGATGGCGCCACGAAGTTTCTGGATGTGGGGGAATATTTGAAGCGGAGAAATCAAATAAATTTAAACGAGAGATTAGTATAAGATGAGCGATTTATGTCTTTATTAAACTTTTCAAACAAAAGGTTTCAAAATTCAATTTTATAGACGGGTATCACAGTCTCCGTTTGCAGGTTCTCCGTAAATCAAAATTTTTAATACCACAGTGTTCTGCCAAAGATGTAAATATTTCCAGAACCACTAAAACCCACCGGGTGTTTGAGTCTACGGCAGTGTATCCAGGGTGTGAAAATTTCATTTTCGCCTTCATTTCCACTGCCACTTCCGTTCCAGGTCTTTTGCCGTCATCTCTTTTTCCCATGAAACTCTCAGTCTCTTCCTACACTTCGTTTTCATCGTCTGAGGGAATCTCTGTGCTGCTCATACCAAAAGTGAGTTGGTGTTCCTCAGGTACTTTGCCAGTTGTTCCACCTTTGTGAATGAGCCAGTCGACCTTCCATGATTGTTCTGTCTTTCCCAAAACATTCAGCCGATCTTCCTCGTGTATCGAGGCCAAGGCAATGATCACTTTTTCATTCTCTAAGTTGGGGCACCAATAAACATTGTCCATCAGAATTGTCATTCCAGGCGCCAAATAGAACCAATTTTCTGAGATCCAAGTGTTCAATTCAGTGCAGGATTGCTCCTCAGTTAGCTCCAAGGTTACGTTGAGACGATGCGAAAAGAAGGCATGCATTGTGTTAGCGCCTGTGTGTTGGAATTTGTTCAAGTAGTTATGAGTCCACTCTGGTATTGCTGTCACATTTTCATCTGTGAATAGCAGTACTGGTTTGTCGTACTCTTCAATCATGTCAATCAAGATGCGCCGAAGGCACATCTTGGTTGGATTGTAATCGAGTGCATATGATTTCTCAAATGTGGGATTTTTAACGGTGCCAGCTAACAGGTACGTTTCCAGACCTGTTGTCAGACCAACTCCATAAAAGGTTGTAAGAGCTGCGCCTTTTAGAATAGCTGAGTTTAGGAGCTCTATGAAACGACCATTGGATATCATTTTGTCCTTCATTAATTCTGTGGCGCACTGTGTGATTCGCCATGCTTCTTCGTATTCATCACAATCATCTAAACCGTCCGAAGCAATCGCCTTTCCAATTAGCAATATTGTTATTAGGATTGGACCCATTTGTTGTTGTTGTTGTGTTCAATAATGTTCAGAGCCGCCCGAAACGAACGATGTTTTGGTAGAACGTCCTGTTTTGTTAAGTTTTCCTCTGTTACGCGGGTTACAATTTGTATTTTCACTCACTATATCACTCAGCTGTTTCGTGACAAACTTTTAAAATAAACTTGTTTAAGGAATACTGATGAATGTACGAGCGAGAACGAAACGGCTTCGTACTCGCGACACGACACTTGCTCGCACGACGAGCGTCAAACGTATAAAAACAACAATTCTTCCACGTACACGAAACTTGCAACAGTCCAAGCAATTTGAATTCGGGTGCCACTCAGCGCGAGTTCAACGGTGAGAATACTCGCGCACGCCGGTTAACAGGTTTCTCTTTCTCCAGTCTCGTGTCTCGATTGTTCGGTTGTCTCTGTCGTGGCCTTGGTCCCGGCACGTTGCCTCAGCCGGAGAGGGGACATAGCCAATAGGGATCTTCTACTTCTTCATTCCCTCATTCGCCACCTCCCTCAAAGCGATGTGCCGAAAACCAATGGGGACAAGGAAGCGAAGAAGAGACTCTCTGTCTCCGTCTTCTGTCTCTTCTTCTCGTCACTCCTCTCCTACAGCTGAGCTACACAGAGAATTTTGTGTTTTTTGCGCAGCATTGATAACTTTGTGAACGTAACGTTGGTCCTTCGATTGTGCGGGGTTGGGATGAAATATTTGAATTTTCATCTACCGGAGGAGCAACTCGGAAATTGTGAATGTGATACATGCCTGTTGTGGGAAATAGTCAATGAGGAAAAGAAGAAAGGGAGAAGGAAATTTTGGAGACTATCAAAAAAGAAAACATATCGATCATCCGCGAAATTGACCCAGCGCAAGAAAAATTTGGATGTATTTGTTTATTCTTTTCCCATTCCTTTCTGTCCTTGAACTGCTTCACTAATTTCAATTCGTTCTTTTTCAATCATTTTCTCTTGAGGATGCAGATTCATTCGAACGTAAGTGGAAGTTTCATTATTTTCTCATTCCTCGATATTCTTTCAATTTGAAGAATTGAAGAAAGAACGATTATTTATTGGTGTTGACAGTATTTTATGTGCAAAGTAAATAACAAGAGCAGGTGATTGTTCTTCAATGCCAAATCTGAATCTACAGTTGAGGAACAACAACGATCCAAATTTTGGCGTCTTTATTGGATTCATTTTCGAATAATTTACTTTCGAATGCCTAGCAAGCGTTCTGGCACAAAAATACGCTTTTTCCATCTTATTTATACGAGAAAATGTTGCCCGAAGGGAAAAGAAGGGTAAATGCTGATCGGAATTTTTATCGGCCGGTCTGTAAACGTTCCCGAATAACTGAGATGTTAAAAAATCTGAACGTTATGATAAACGACAAAGAAGATAAAAAAAATGGTCGAAAATCCGAGAAAATCAACAACAATTGAACAAATGTCCCTTCTGCAACGTTCACGCCGAACTTGGGTCATAAAAAACATAAACGTCTCCATTTGTTTACGCCCACTACGTCGTTTCGAGTCTAATGAATAGACTAAAAATAGACTCGGCAACATTACAAATTCAATGGGCTACACGTCGCGGTGGGCATGACGAAAGTATACACGCGGTGTGTGTGTGTGTGCGAGAGATTGAAAATTTCATACACAATACGGTTTTGAATGAAGGGAAAAATACAAGCTTTTTCGCTATTCCGTGGCGACAACCTTTTTTTGCTTTTTCGAAACTACAAATTCCCGTGACTTGAAATGCAGTTCAATATATTATTTCTTTTTACTTCTTTTTTTCATATACATTATTGCTGAGTATACCCTTCCGGGTTTTACGACCTCACCTCCTTTTTCTGTTTTTTCCGAACGTTCCCCTCCCCCCTTTCTTTCACCGATTCCACTATTCTCCTATAATTCCCGTTTTTTTCCAACAATTACCCTCTGCGTTTTTGCTTTTTCGAAACCGAAAATTCTCGTGACTTAAAATACAGCTCAATATATCTCCAGAAAAAAAGTCAAAACAAAAGTATAATTCTATCGCAATAACTTGATCTTCAGTTTTTTCACCTCTAGGTCACGATTTGTAAACACTGATGTTTTCGAGTTCCGTTCCGACAGAGCTTGAAAGGCTTCGAAAACAGTTCGAGCTGTTTACGACCCTCGATGTTGTTACCGTTACTATCGTCATTGACCTTCGAATGTTTTTTTCCCTTAACCTTTGTCTGAAGTAGATACAAATGCAAGATCGACAATTCTAATATATATGTACCGTGGAGCTTAGAGACGAATTTTTGAGCGGACGCACAAACTTTTCAATTTTTTCTTCGACTTTTTTAACCTTTTTTTTTGTCATTCACTCGACGAAAAATGCCGTAGCACATTATTCTCTAACACATTACAGCTTTTGGTAAAAAGTCGAAATTACAGGTTATTCTCCTTTCATCGTAGAATGAAATGTAACTTTTCTCATTCTCGAAACGTCATTATTAGAGCGTTTTCGATTAAAATGGAAATTTGACTTCCTCACTTCAACAGAATTATTACAGAACGCTTCGTAAGAAAAAAGCGGGGTTATTAAAATTTTAATTCGAATTCTTTTGCTTTATAGTCGTTTTTATACGTTTTCAATTACAAAATATAAACTGAGAGGAGTGTAAAAATAGAGAAAAAATGGTGGTTTATGGTACAAAAAATTGAGACCCAATGTTTTTTTTTTAATAATACTTTTATTGCAATAAATATAATAAACAATAATTATTGTTTGGCGTTACATTATTTTCTCGTTTCAACAGTCAATTCTATACATATAATATTGGGGGATGTGGGGAAAGGGGAAGGAGAAGGATTACAATAATTTTTTTCTTTAGCGTAAAATGAAGCAGAAGTTGCTTATCGATATAAGTAATACATTTGCAGCGTGTAGAGAATAAAGTGAAGTGTGTAGAAAAAGAAAAACCGATACCGAGTAAAGCAGCTACAAAAAATGACGCAGTCACGAAAGAATCATATCGAAAGTTGGGCGTGGCGGAGGGGGAAGAGGTTTTTTTTTATATATTTTTTAAATCCGAATTATACGTAGTGTGGCGACCTACGTGGTCGTCAAGGCTTTGTTGATGTGTCGAGTCCCGCCATGCCGGAAATTACATTTGCGGTTTGAAACCGTTCGAGAAGCCTGCTGCTGTAATTACCGAAACGAACAAGAACATCTCGAGTAGTGATTACGTTGAGGAACTAAGCAATCGCTATTCCAATTTTCAAATCGTTTTTACAACTTTTCGCAACGTTAATCATTAGTTTATTAATATATTCTCGGGTTAATCGTCTACGAACATACCACAAGCATTTTAGCCTTCAATCAAAATCACAAGTTATTGTAAAAACGACTTTAAAAGTGTAGCACCGATTCGGTTAGTTTTTTAGCTAAATAAATATCGTAATCAGCCTGAGACTTTGATATTCGCGCCAAATTCAAATTTTCAATACGTTACTTTTTGGAGCTGCCGTACAGAGCGATTTTTATAACCGATTCATTTCTCTTACTTTTCATCGTTTTTCTTTCTTATTTTTCATTTCTTTTTTTTCATCATCATCGTTATTATTAATTCCTTTTTCTTTATAGCAGAGTATTATAATGTTGTCTCAAGTCTGTTCTGTATGTTACAATAATAAGTTGCAAATGTGAATTGTATTTACACAATTACTTTGAACAAAAAAAAAACGAAAAAAAAAAACATAAAACACTTTTTAAAAAAAAAAGGGAAAAAATTCAACAGAAATTAGAAACAGTTCCTCGTTCTAGTTCTCGTGCACAGACTTGAGCTCTTTGATCTGTTTGATGAGATACGCCTTCTCGTCGTTAAATTGCTCATCCTCTGATCGATCTGTGTGGAAGCGCGTCAGGAACTCAATCAATTTCTCTTGATTGCGAAGCAGTATGTCCAGTATTGGTTTTGGTTTGTTTGGATTAGCGACAAATACCTATACACAAAACAAATTAATATTTATTATTACTTCATTATTCATTCAATTATTAATCATCAATATTAAATGGTTAATAATCATTAATTCATATTATTCATTATCAATCAATTTGCATTAATGAAGCCAAATCGTACATCGAACTTTCAACGACTCGCATCTCTCTGAATTTGGGCAAAATATTACTTTCATCAAAGTTTGACGGAAACTCCATTGACTAATTAATTCCAAGTAACGAGCATAAGATTTTTTGATCATATTTCGAAATTCAATTTGTGCCAAAACCGACTGTTTCGAATGATTATTAAGAAATTCAAACTTTGTATAGTTTCAAAGTTAAATTTTTTCCATTTTTTTTTTGGCGATTTGTGAAGTTTGATCCAATTAAATCTTTCACTGAGAAATGTCAATTTACAAGAAGACTTGTGTGGGAAGACTTTGAGTGTAACAACGTCAGAGTGATGTGATTTATTTTTGAAGAATGAGAAACGTACCTTGAATACGTGGAAGGCCTCGAATTGTATATTACGTGATTTTTCTTTCAGCATATTCATCATAAGTTTCAAATTATCAGGATTCGATATGTACCGGGTCATGACCTGAAAAATGAAGAGAAATTAACGGTGAAAAATGATCGTTTGATTATTGTGAAGGGGAAAAAAAGGAATGAAATTTGATTTATCAATGAAAAAACTTACAGTAAAGTTGTGTCTGTCGAGGAGAAGTTCGCCCAGTAGCTTCAAACTTTGTCGTCGAGTAACGTAATTTTCGGAATTGAGTAACCTCTGATAATGCGAAAAAACCTTATCGTAATTGACTTCTAAAAATTCAGCACTCAGTATTTTGTGCCTTGTAAGCAATTCCTGTAAGCAAAGATTACGAATAAGATTGGATGAAGAAACAATAAAAAAAAAAAAAAAAAAACGGGAAATTTGCCAATAAACATCTTCATACTAAACGCCACGTGTACCTTAAACGTAGAAAAGGCATCTGAAGCAATGTCGAACGTCGAGACTTCGACGTATCTGAAGAAATTATAAAAATCGTCCGAGTAAATCATGATTTTAGCGAGTGCTTCGTATCTGGCACATTCGCGTAGCATTGTGCCGCAATTTAGAGCGATATCTTGATGCTCGTAGCTGAAAATTCAAAAATATCTTTAATACGATGTAAATATGTTGGAAAGACTTGAAATAATGGTTATATATCGAATTTACGGGAAACATCTAACTCGTCAATATAAGCCTTACCCAGACATGAGTGTGAATAGTATTTCTGGTTTTGTGCAGATATACTCGACCGTTGGTGATCTTGTGCCAATTTGCCTTCGTAAAATATTGTTGAAAACTTGAGCAACATCTTTTTTGCCCTGTTGTGGAAATAAATATCGAAATATTAATAAAATAATAGTCTTTTCTTCATTTTCTCTCATTACTTCGATTAAAATGAGTATAAATTCTTGTCAAATTACCTCAAAATCGATACGACTGAGGTTCTGTACGAGTAAAAGTAATAAATTACTATTGTATAGCTCCTGGGCGAGCTGGGCAACCACAATGTCGGTCTGTGGTTCCGATTCGGCCGTTCCATATAGCATATTTTTTATGTGTACGAGATTTTTGCTCACATCCTCTTGTGCCTGAAAAACAAAAATATCCGATTGAGTTATAGAAAAGCCAGGAAGAGACATTCATTTATTTTGTATTTTCATTTTCATTTCATACCTTTTCTACTTTTTTGTCACCGCGCTCCAGCGCATTGACAGCCTCCTTAAGCGCCTTCACCACCTCCGCCGGACTTTTTTGTGACTTTCCGAACAGAGGCATGATTTTTTATGAGGAGTACACCTGTCATAATGAACAGAAAAACAAAAGAAACGTTTTACTCGTTAATAAAAATAAATAAAATACTTCTTACAAGAAATATTTGCTCAGTCCCACTCTGCAAACTTGGGTATCAAAATAAATGTTCCGTTGTTCATATCTCTTACAAATTTGACAAAAACACAATATGTTAGATGCTTTTTTTCCCAAAAAATTTGTTTACAAACGTTAACCACGACCAAAAATTTGTTAAGGTGAACTATGGCCAGGAAACTGAGTTGAGTAATTGTTACCCTGCGGTAACAATTGTTGCTTCACCAATTTCTATTTAGCTTCTAAATTTTGACATTTCCTTCAACATCAATATGTGAATTAAAGTTTTTGCTTGAAAAAAAAAACACCATTCAAATGTGAAGCTAAGGTTTTTGTTGCAAAACAATATGAAAATTTTTATTTTCGTTGAAAAAATGTTTTTTTCCATTCCAACAATATTTTAATCAAAGTGTTTTGACAGCAGGGATTAGCCTTAGAACGAACGTTGTCCTAAAAAAACACTTCTAATTCGTGATCCAAAATGACGTTAATCACTACGATTAGAAACGATAAATAAGGCAATAAAAATGTAACAGGGGGACGAGATAACTCGAGAGTATAGAGCACGACCACGACAATGCTGGCATACACGATTGACACACTGTATTGTTTACCGGATTACCGAATTACCGAAATACACTCTGGTTCGTAATTTATTTGGGTTCATTAAAATAGGAAACACAGGAAACGGTGAAAATTAATGAGAAAGAGAAAGAATGTTATCAAGTATCAAGACAAAGAGTTAGAAAGAGAAAAGCAACATGAGCAATGTCGAATATAATGATAGAAGGCGATGAGGAGGGCGAGGAAGGGGGAGGGGAAGCAGAGGAGTTCGGAGCGGCAAGAGAGGAAGGAGGAAGGAATGGGATCGAACGTTAATTCCACATGAATTAAATGGTTCGACGAGCACGAAACATAATTCTCCTATAACCTAATTGCACGCTGATAATTGGGGGTTACGCAACAATAAACACGATGAAACTCGGGAAAACAAATGGTCTTACCATTCAAGCACGTATATCCAAAATAAAGGTTTTTTTTCTTATTTCGTCTTTAAAGTTCGTTGGCACTTAAAGCGCTAAGATCTTAGCCTGCGAAACTTTTTTTTTCAACACATGATTTTTGCGAACACGATTTTGTTGTCTACGAAAAAATGCACCGATGTACGAACGTTGATATCATGTACTACGTATATTCACAGACATGTACATCGATATATATATTCAATTGGGTATTGTATCTTGTGACGAATAAATGATTCGTTACCTACAAAAAAACTCTTTCTCTGTGTTTCTCTCGCTCATATACTCTGTAGGTAGACACCGTGGGTGCGCGCGGGACAGATGCCAGGGGTAGGAGGCGAGGAACGTGGGGTAAAAGGCTGGAGAGGGGGCAGGGAGACTTTTGTAGCTCCTTACGGATAGAAAAAAATAAAAAAATAAAATGCTATTCACCCCTTTGAATTTTCGTTTAGCCTGGAAAATTCGGAAGATTTAATCTTCGAAAAATCCACGAAATTATCGCTTAGTTTATAATCCGGTTTCTACTTATGTTTTTCAAGAAGAAGGAAACAAAAAACGTCGTATTTCAATACATCGCATAACACCGAGAGAAGTACAGTCCCTTTTTCTTTTTTTTTTCCTCTTTTTTCCCAACCGCAGAGAGGAGCTCGTCACTTGCAAGTCGCAACTGACATCCACCGATGACTATATGCTCCCACTGACTTCTTTAACTCTATCCTCTGTCCCATCCTTTTCTGTCACTCTTCCTCTCTTTTTCCCTCTCACTGTTGCCAATCGCCTGTCATTGGCTGCAGATGATTCGTCATTCTCACCAATGTCCAATCAAAAACTTCGTACGAATTTTCTTTTCATTGGCTCCTCCAAAATAACAGACTCGGTCGGTAAATCAAAACTTGCACGATTTTTATACTTCGAAAAAATTTCATCTAACCTTTGTCCCCTTTTTTAAAGTGCGAACTGTTTTTATTCGGATTATTCAACATTAGTTCTGCTCAGTTTCAACTTCGCAACACTTTTTCGTTGCTTCGAGAATGCTGACAAGCACGATTTGAGATTTGACCTACTTCCATCAATAATATACAGTAAATTTCTTCGGATAAATGTGCTGACTGTTTCACATTCAATAAATGTTGAACCCCTTATTACCAAAATGTATGTACCTCGTATTTATCAAAAGTTCATACGATATTAATAATAATTAAAAACAGTTTTACCGACCGAGTGTTGTTCATTTTATCCCCATGGGTTTTGAATACATCTCACTTAAATTGAATAACTCTCATCTTTAATCGTCGCTAGCGTTTGGAAATCATTTGGGCAATTTAATGACAGTACTATCTTAGTTTCCGAAAAAGAATAATTTGTTAATAATTAAATATAATCAGCAGGACGCAATTCCAAAATGTCAATATTCGAAACTCAAAATTGAGTTTGCGTTAATTTATTTATCTATGCTTATTTGCAACTGCAGTGATTACATTTCCGACTGAGATACCGACTGAGCCACCGTGAGTGTGAGTGAGCTTCAATTTTTCGAAAACGACAATTAAAAACACCGTTTGGCCGATCAAGATTTAAAAAAATTATACACAAATCGTAGATTTATATTAAATATGTCATTAAATCTTTCGGCTGCACACTTTTTTTACTACATATTTTCGAACTCATTCTCTTCTCGCCTACTTTCAATTTATATCTTCGGTTTTTTCTAAAAAGCTGAATTAAAATGTTTCGAAAATGATTATTCATTTTTCAAGACGAAATATCAAATTACATTTCACGCGAAATCCAGAAAAATGTAAACTTCGTATTGCAGCTACATTATTTAAAAAAATTGTGTAGTGATGTGTTAGAAATTATTTAAAAAATCTTAAAAGTAAATGAAAATATACATATTTTTTTTGGCACCGCCGTAAAAAAGATCTTAATGTTTGATGACAAAACATTTAGTTTTGAACGCCTATTGGGTTAATTATTTACTTTTTACCACTTACAATTTTATTTTATTGCTCATTTTTTGACACTTTTTGAAGTCAGTATGAAAAGAAACCGTTTTTTAATGTTTTCCTTGACTTCCGGTTCGAAAGGCCCATTTTTTTACCGTTGCATGTGTCATGACTATAAATTTTTTTTATCCACATTGAAAATGTTTTAACGAATATTTTGGGAAATTTCTAAGCGTAACATTTCAGCATATGGATTGAGCAGACTTGGTAAATTTTTTGATGAACAAGAAGGGTACTTACCGATGATGTAAGATTCTCAAGTGGTCGAGATGAAATCAGTCGTTGAAGTCGACTCCGGTTTTGTTCTTGACTCGACTCTTCAACACTTGAACTTCTTCTCTCGAACCCTTCTTTCTTGCCACCTTGCAACTAACTAATTTTCCCTTTTCCTCGTGCGAGCAGTTTGAACCCTTAAATCCTGAGGTTCCACTTATTTCGAGGGTGGGAAAAATCAACGCCAATGACATCTAGTCTTGGCCTTGGTTTTCCCCTCTCTTAAACAAAAGGCCCAACGGTTGGCAGTGCATCATCCCTTCCACATACTTTCTCGTATTTTTGCACGATTTTCTTCCCCCCCAATAACCGGTCAAATTAGCCTTGGAAAGGCCCGTAATTCCCACCACAATTTAACGACGTTCACGTGCCATAATTACAATAACGCAAAGTAACAGCAAAATTAGCAGATACAAACTTTTCCAAGATAATTTTTCGCAATTTTGCGTAAATTTTCTTCAGTATCGTATTATAATGTGCAAAAAATTTAAGAAGGTTTCACCGTCTAGTGATCGAGATATTCAGTGGTCAAAAGTTGAACTTTAACATGAGGTCTTGTGGGAAGTTACAAAAAAAAAACGATTTTCGACAACAAATAACTCGATTTCTAGACGGTAAAACTTTCTCAAATTTTACCCACAGTTGAGTATTATTGTTGAGAAGGTTCATACGAATTTTGAATAATTAAACTTGGAATTCGTGTAACGCATGCCTAACCCGTGAACCTCCTTAAAAACTCCTCTTGTTCCCAAGTTGGTTTATAAATATCTAAAAGGGAAGTAATTATGTAAATATAACTATGGAAGTCAATTTCCATAATTTGAAGGAAATTGTCGTTGAATTTTTTCAATTTAAATCTGCCCATGAAAATCAATATTTTTTAAAAATTATTTGCCCGTAAGACGATCTTTTTTATTTCGATTTCTATGCAGGGCAACGTTACAATAATTAATTTAGCTCGTCACATTTTTTGCACAGTGTTGCGCATTTTAAGGAAATCTTCCGACCACCAAAAAAATAGTTTCCAATAAAGAATAGACACCAACGTATTTTCAGTATTTCCAAGAATCGACTCTCCATCCGTTCGCTTGTAAATATGTACGAAACGAATGTTTATTGAATGCCTCGAAACAGTTAGGAGAAGACAATTCAATTGACAATTCACCTTATATCGAAATTCGTCGAAAGAGACTTCTTTTCTCATTCTTTTCTCGTGCCCGATAATTATTTACGACGTTTTATACGTCATAAATAATTATATATTTTGTGCAGCTGCCGGTACCAAACTTTTCACTGTATTGGAATCATTGAAAAGGTGGAAAAATTTGAGACCGTTAAAGGCACTTTGGAAAACTTCATTTCCTTGGCTTTGATCTGCTCATAGAACGAAGACGGTTTGTCAGAACCTGTAAATGTGTGAATAAAATCGAGTGAGGTGGTTTATTGCTTTCTCTTTGCATCTCTCCCGGACACATAAATATATATGTGTGTATGTGTCTCTCTTTATATCTCATTCCATCAAAAAGGATCGTACTAGGGGGTTGAATTCCGTTAGACAGAGTCTACCTGATCACAGATCTTGATGGATTACCGACGACGTCTAAACTAATCGACTCCAAAAGTTAGCCTGGAAATTTTATTCTATTGAAAAAGGCATCGGTCATTATGATGGTGTTTTTATTGACTTCGACATGTTTTTTCACGTTTCGGCTCATGGTCTCTGTTCAAAATCGTTATTTTCAATAATATACAATAAAAAATATGTTGCCTGTTAGCGTCCTGATCGTCAATGCCATTTTCGAAATCACAAGAAAAACATACGCGTAATAAAAACAAAACTTTCGACGCCAATTTCTAAGGGAGCTTAGATACATTGTTTACTAAAGCCTCGCGAGAGGAGCCACCGGGCGAGACTCAGTGGCTTCAGCCCATTACGCCGCCTGAGCGTATGGATGACACTATTTGTGTGCGGGCGATCGAGTCCAATAATAATCTGCATTGATATAAACGCTCTAAGGAGTGAGGATCATGTTGAATGTCAAATTTCGAAAAAATGCTTCGAACACTCAGTAACTTGAATTACGAAAAAATATTGTTGTTATTTTTTGTGTTGTTAAACGGTGTTGTTATTTTTCAATAACTTTTGCGTCAAATCCTTAATGTTACGAGCCGAATAAAAATCTTTGGCAGCCCAAGAGAGCTAGGGGTTGATAGAAAAATTAAGGGTACGTTCCTGGAGACCCAAATTACCTGCAAAACATTAGACATGGCTTTGACATCGTTAAGTATAAGTCGTGTTCATTTCGACTGGACTATAGTAATTTCGCTTTAATCCCTATGTTCATGAAATGTGGTGGTTCAAATTACATAAAAAGGAGGAGCACTAACGTAGTTGGGGATTTCGTAGGGATTTCCATGAACACCCGAGCGAGAATTTATCACCGTATTGTTTATGAGGCTCCCCCCTACCTGGCACGTGCATTGGTGTTTGTCACCAGACGAAGCGAATTTCTACCTGCTTCTGGGCCCAAAAACTGCAGCTGCATATAAAAGCTTTGTACGCGTAGATTGATTCATTAAAAACCGATTTGCAGACTCAGAGCAGTGCGTTAGGAACTTGCAGGAAATACCTCATTTGTACATTTATAATTGTTTCCCTTGCTGCGTTCAATAAATTCTTTTTTTAGCTGTTCTCAGAATCCATCGAAACAAAGCTCGATCTGGTGTTCACTCTGACCGGAAGTTTATCCGTAGTTTACATCCCGGCAACGTTTTATTCATGTTTCGAAAAATATTCGTTTCAACGACGGCCAAAAAAGCGAACATTTTGAGGATCGCTTCATTGGAATTAATATTTTTGTTGAGAAAATTGAGATTCGCTTCAGCGATGTCACGAAAACTAACAAATTTGCATACAACCGAGGTTAAGCGAGGGTCTAATCGACATGTAATCGTTTGAAGGTGGCGAATATAGCGATGAAAATGTTCGTCGTTCGAGATGAATATTAGCATTTTTAATTTTCATACTAGCAAAGTTTAATGATGACGAACGTAATATAACCAGAAGTAGTTTGAAAGTGCCGGGTTCGTGGCATCGTCTTGGGGGTGGGTGGGGTTAGTCAACCGGAAGTGGCAACAAACAATTCAATTCCGCTCAATAGATCGGTATTCATTATTAATAAACTATGATCTCGAATACTTCGAAAATAACATCATTAAATTGCCTAAACAATGTCTTAAACAAAGTAGTTGTAGCAATAAACAAATAAGTAAAAAAAAAATTATTTGCCAAGCACACAAAACCCGCATAAACCGGCGTTCCGGCACCCTGTACAACAGCGCTGCCTATTCATTCGCTCAATAACTTTCAATTTATCTGCTAGGTTAGGGCGTCGAATTAACTTGATTGAAATTTCATGTTTTATTTTTATTTTCGTTTTCTTTCGAATTAGGCGTTATATCCCTGTGAGGGAATAGCCAGAGGGGGAAAAAAAGCGTCGTAACCGCATAGTTCAGTAGTGTTTGCGAGTTTAATCTTAATGACAAGCGCTCGAACTCGGGAACCTGGATTTCTCATTTTTCGATTTTTCTCTTTTCATTAGTGCTTTTTTGGGTTTTGGACGGTGAAACTCGGTATCGGGCTACAAAGCATTTTGCATACCGCAGTTATGTGCTTCCATTGTCGTAATAAAATTGTTTTATGGTGATAATATGTCAAAACCAAACATAAGGAAAATAACAGTTGACCCTACGAAATGTAATACAGACTCACGAAGGCCGAGTGTGTTTGAAAGATTGGGTACTAAACCAGCTGCGTGTACAGCCGTACCGAGTACAAGCGATTATTGTAGAAACTGGGCGTTAAACGGCAATTGTTCCTACGGAAAAACTTGCAAGTAAGACTTTATTCGATTTGGTTATCCAACTTTACTCAAAATCCCACTCCCCCTTTTTTCACTTCGTTCGAATTATTTTACGTCTTTTTTTTTTCTCAATATTGATGTTTGTTTTTTTTTTTCAATTCTTTTTACTGTATGCAGCTAGTTTTTAGCAATTCGCTTATATTTTTACATCTTTACTGAATTTCGACAAAAATTAAGGGCTCGTGTCTCGTTACAAATCCAACAAAGCTGGTTTTTGTAAAATTTTGCAATAACCATAATATTTTACTGAGCAATTTTTTCGTATTTTCAAAAATTATATTCTAATGAACATGATTTTTCTGAACATACAAAAATTAAGGTATATCCATTTTGCAAGCAGCATAATATGAAGATTAATCTTGCGGCAACCAACGTCACTCTGATTCGAATCTCCTTTGCCTTTACGGTATACTTTGGGTCCAGAATACCCGATGAATTTTTCCAGCGTCGTACAAGATACTATGCTCAAAAGTATTTATGGGCAAGAATTATTTATGTGTATATTTCTCCCATTTGTTCTCAAAAGAATTAATGGAAAAAAAAAATCTCCTACTAATTACAAAAAGCAGTGACGGGAGAAAAGCTTTTTCAAATATCAATTTGCTCTAAAAACAATACTCGGTCTTTGCTATAAAGAAAAAGTATGTAAAAAAGTTGATCTTGCTTTCACAGAGCACACAATCGTTTGTATAATAAGGCCTCAATATTTGGAGCAAATCGTTGGGACAGTTTTCAAGATATTTTAACTTGTGACTTTAAAAGTGCAGTTGCGAGCAAAAATTGCTTGCTGTTGATAATTTCTTGGGAGCCTTGTAACTTGGTCGAATTTAGTCAAATTCTCGTGATCCTTTGGCTTCGTAATTATTTTCTCGGTGGCTTTTCAAATGTTTGCTTTTGAGTCTTCAATTACTAAATTTTAATTCATTTCGGTTGATTTTCAAACTTCAAAATGATGGTAAACGTCTGTTCATTCTTTAAAAGAGAACCTGAATTCATTTTGTACCCAAAAATGTAATAAACACAAATTTTGTGGCGCAGTTTTGCACAAGTAGGTTTTTGTACAGAGAATCTTGTGTTAAGAACGGTTTTTCCAGTCTTATGTAACCAGACACGAGCCTTTAAAAACTTCCGAAAGCCCTCTCAATCCTTGCCCTTGCCCTGACTAGCCTCGACTGATTTCATGATTTTGTACCGTTAGATATGCAAACACGCACACTCTCATAAGTCCTTCCAAACGAGTGAAAAAGGATAATCCAAATGCCAATGCCGCAGGGGTAAGCCTAATAATTTTCAGTTTATCCAGACTTGTCACAGAGCGTGTTTATTTAAACTTTTTTGGCTTTTATGAAGAGATAAAATTTAGATCGCAACGTAGGTGCGTCATTTATTTGCCAACTAGTAATTCCTTGCTTTGATTATTGATTTTGTTGTTGTAAAATCTGATGATCGCGATTAATGAAAATATTATGTAATATTTTGTAGCCAAAAGAGGATCCTTCCAAGAGAATAACATCGAAAATAGTGAAAAAATCAGCAACGTCCAACAGCCCCGATCTTAATCTGGAAGAGTGGAATCAGACGGATCTCGAGTACGAGGACGAAAAAGTGTTGGAGAGAAGACGACAATTGTTGCAGAGAGAACTGGAAATACAAATGAAGAAAGACAAAGAAGTTCACGGAAAGGATAAAACAACGAAACAGAAGAAAAAAGCGATGAGCTCTTCGTCGAGTTCGCACACTTCAAGCTCTTCGAGCAGCAGCAGTAGTTCGAGCAGCGACGATTCTTCGTCGAGTAGTTCGACGGGCTCGGATTCTCGGAGGAAAGTTAAAAAGATCAAATCGAAAAGACACCACAGTGCAGCGTCTTCGGACTACGACGAGGACAAAGAGAGAAAAAAGAAACTAAAGTTGAAACGTTTAGCTGGGAAAAATGACAAGGTATTGACGAAGAAAAAACGAAAAATTGACATTACGAGTAAAAAGGAGGTTGCGACAAAGACATTGAAAAAATCAATGAGTTCAGCAGCCCCGGCTATTCGTAAACACACCGTAGTCGCGAGTACGAGAACGAAGTCTCCTTTGCCTTCGGTTTCTCACGGTGGTGCGAGCAAATCGGGGAAGGAGAGAAATCGTGGTAGCGAATCGCCCCCGAAAACGAAAGTTCGGGAGTCGGAGAAGGATCGGCATTACAAGAAGCAGGTTCGGGACGGCGAGGAGTCGATTCCGAAGGAAGTGCTGAAGACGAAAGCTGGTGAAAAAGTGAAGGAACTGGAGAAAGCTCCGGGGGGTAGTAGTAAAAGTCGAGGAATCGAGGAAAAGAGTAAAATCGACGAGAGAACAAAACTGCGAGTGAAGGAGAAGGAGAGGAGATCGCGAACGCCACCGATCGACAGAACGAAGCATCAATTGCCGAAGGATATCGTCACCTCGTCGAAAACGAATCGTCGAAGCCGTACGCCAGAGAAGCCCCCGAGAACAAAACGGGATTTGACGCCACCTCGTCATCAAGAGAAACCGACGTCGAGTCGAGCGGTGCGAGAAATTGAGAAAAAAGATCGGGAGATTCACAAGCCCGATCGTAGCAAAGACCGAGAGGATGGGCGTAAGAACGAGACAACAAAATCGCGATCGATCAATAATCAGGATGAGATTCAACATAGAAAAAATCTTCCACGAGATTTGGAGGAGAAAAGTTATGCGAATGAGAGAACGAGGCGAGGGAGTAAAGAGCGACGAATAGAAAAAGACCATGGAATGCGAGAGGATCGTGGGCACTCGAGAATGAATCGTGAAGGCAGAGACGCACCGCGTGACAAAGAACGTGACGAGATACCGGAGCGTTTCCGCGATCGGCAGAGGGACCGAGAGCGGGACAAGGAAATAGGTGGGAAATTGCGAGAGCGTGATTTGCCACCGATAATGGGATCGTCGTCGACGTCAGCTGGAATTTCGTCAACGACGACGCCTCCGCAAGGCTTGAATTCTCGGTACAGTCGGGATAAGGAGCGTTTGAAGGAGACCGGGAACATGATGGACAAAAGCAACCCGAGAGATCGTCGGGGTGAACGTGAGCGTGAACCGCGTGGTTCATCGGACGCGAAGCCCATGGAGCGGGACAGAAGTTCGTTGCGAGCTTTTGATGCTCGTTACGATCGGTCGGTTGACAAGGAAATGTCCTCGGGTCACAAAGTCGCCGATCGTGATAGACTCGAACGTTTTCCTCCGCGGGAACGATCGCTCGACAGAATACCGGAGAAGAACGTCGCGCCGATAGTTCCTCGTGATCATCTTCTTGAAAGAGATCCGATTTACGAGCGTGATCGACATCCAAGAAGATTTAATCCACGTTTCGATCGTCATCCAGTCGTGGAACACGAGAGAAAAGAACCGCCTCATATTCCGCCAATGAAGATGGATCGAATGGGCGAACGCCGAGATCCCAGTCCGCCTCCACGGCGCAGTATCGAACTCGAGCGAAATTATGATCGCGGTTACGGTCGTGTGCCGCACGAGCATTGGGAAGAGCACGAGGAGACGCAGCAGCCTCATTTGGATTATCGAGAACATCATCATCATCACCATCCCCACGAGGACGAGAGACGCAAACCAATTGATGCGCGACGTTATAACAGCCCCTTCGCGGAAAGACGCGGACGTGACGAACGAGGCCCTCCGTCCAGATACGCCGTGCAATCCGAACGCTCGTTCGACGATCATCATCACCATCCAATTTACGCGGGTGAAAAAATCCGCGGTCCTCCGATGAGAGACGAGAGCAGCAATGACAATTGGGAAATTCATCATGAAGTTGAACCCCAGCACGGTACTCGAGAGAGAAATTATCCTCCGGCTGAGTGGGAGGAACGAGAATGGCGGGCGCGGACTCATTGGGATCGTGAAAGTCTCCCCAGGTCCGAAGTCCACGAGGAAGAATGGCCAGCCCAAAGATACGACAGTCCTAACACCGAATGGAAAATTAATGATAATCCACGCAAATGGGAAAATCCTCAGCTCCATCTCAGAGCACAGTTTAGGAACGATCGTATCAAGGATATGGAAATTGGCGAACCTCCTCATGCGTAAGCGATTTTTTTCTATTGTTTTTGTTTCATTTTTTCGTTTTCAATCCACCTGCCATCCCGATGAATTATTTCAACTTGTGGAAATTGACAATATTCGTCTCGCGAATCTCCAAATTATCATTCACGGCAACGAACGTCAAGGAACAATTTTTATTTGCCTTTTCAGTAAACGCAGACCCTTTAATACTCCGGAATTAAGAGACGATTGCTCAACGCATGGTTCCAAGCAGAGTTCTGTACACGGAAGTATGAAAGAAGAGCCAATTAATAAAAAGTTAATGGAACTTGCGGAGGGACGACCCCGGAGAAGTCGAGAAAAATCAGCCGACAGCTTTCAGAAAAAAGTTATGCACCAACAGCTCCATCATCATCAACAACATCAACAACATTTGCAACATCAACATCAGCAACGTCAAGAACTCCAGCAACAACAGCTCCAACTTCAACAACAAAAGCAACAACAACAGGAGCAACAACAGAAGCAACAACAAGAGCAGCAGCAACAACAACAGAAACAACAACAACAGGATCAACAGCAACAACCGCAAGTTCAACAGCAACAACAACAACAACCGCAGGCCCCACAGAAAAAAGATAAAGTTGTTGCCACCCCCGTAGTCGAGGCCAAAGAAACTCCCTCGATTCCCGATCCTAAACGACCGTGTTTGGATGAATCTTTGCAAAGCCTTCATACCGAGAGCGATCTCAGTGACATAAGCGACGATCCTGACGATATTCTCAACATGGAGGACGAGGTTCGTTGATAAATTGACAAAAAATGTGTTATGCAAAAAATAATGCGACCCTCAAAAGATTATCGATTACTCATTTTTGTTTTGGTTATTCTTCTTATTCAGGAAATTGAACCCAGCAAAGAAACAGTAAAAAAATCGTCTGAAACGGAAAAAGAGACTCATGGACCATCCTCGGAACGTCAGGAGCTCGCCCAGGCAACAACGCCTGTAGAAGCCTCCGAAGGATCGCCTTTTACGAAAGACAAGGAAGATCACGAAACGTAAGACCACCACATTTCAACATTATGTTAATTTGAGCGTTCGAATGATAAAAAAACCTCGTGTTCATTGAGTAAAAAACGTTGATTTAACTTTGTAGAAACATGGAAGACGAGAATATGGAAACGATGGACTTTGAGGAGATTTCTGATGGCGAGCTTGAGGAGGACATTAAAACAAGTGGAAAAGGTTTGGGCGATGCGCTGGGTGTCGATTGGGAGAGTCTCGTTAAAGAGTCTCAACCCAGGCGTCCAATCGCATCGAGTCAGGACACGGCCCAGCAAAGATGGCAGTGCAAAGCAATTTTCCAGAGAATCGGAGTGTCCGCTAAATATGCAGGTGCCGAATTACCCGCGAAATTAACGAAGAAATACACCGAGGATGGCGAAAATTCCGGTCAATTGTTTCTCAGCGACATTGCGATGATTCACACCGCTCTCGTTCGTCAAAAATTGATGCAACAATCGAGCGACGAGGTTTTCTCGACCGACGACAGTCTGTACAGGTAAGTTTTCAACAATAAGACATAATTTCCATCCGTTAATTAAAAAATTAAACGCTTTAACTGAAAATTGCAGAATGAACGACACTGAAAAATACGAAAAAGTCGATCCAGAGGATTTAGAGCCTTTCACGAGTCTGTACGAGGAGGCAAAGAACCTGATGCAATTGGCAACTTGAACAAATGACGATGGTCAATAGTTATAGAAATCTTCTTCGTTAATTGAAGGTGAGGTGAACCATCGTCAACGATAGAAAGAAAAACATTGTTTTTCTTCTATTTATATTCTCTCTCTTAGTCACCTCGACGACGTAAATTAAGTTAAAGTTTAATCGAGTGTATATTTTTAAGAGCGAGAACAACACTATTGCCCGCGATTTACTTGCAGTGAGACTCCGTCGGTATTTCACACGTAAACAAAACGAAAAAAAAAGAAAAGACCAATAACTCGCGGTGGTTTGGACATTCTGTGAATGTTCTGCTGTTGGCTACGAATAATGAATCGATAAATATGTAAATTCGTATACATACACTTTATTTTATTGTGCTTTTTTTTGTGTAAAATTTTCATAGGTAATTTTGTTAGGACGCTGATTCTTTCATCGATTAATAACAACAAGCAATTCGTCGTAACGTTTACAAATTTGATAGAATATTACAAATAATTATTATCGATTGAATAAATTAGCTAATAATTATAAATATATTGAGAAAATCATGGTATATTATTCGTATACCGATATAGGCACAATTTCATAATTATTTTACGATCGATGGATTATTACCACTCGGGAGCTTATACTTATCGCAACGAATATTTAATCGTCCATGTGATTTGGATCGTTTGTAAGAAAGGTTGCTCAACATTTGCGCTTAAGGGACAATAATAATTGGATCTCACGGGGAACAAATGTTTGATCAATACTCCCGCAATCAGTCCTGGTGAACTGAAGATTCTTCATTTTCCCTCCCACCTGGGCTTCAAATATCACTTATTGCTTTGGAATGTCGAGAAACTTTTCAATCCATTGTTTTTATGAGGGAAAGATCATCGGGCGCAGCAATGTCGTCCCGCAGTATGTCAACAGCCTTTTTCAAAATCAATGAATTGCTCCTATAATCGTCCTGTAAAATATTTTTGTGTCAAAAATGACGGAGATGATTTATCAAGAATTGCGATTTTCGTAAGATTTTTATTGTGAAAAAATTTTTGAACATTGTACCAGAGCTTTTTGGTCCCTTAACGTCGAGTCACAGTTTTCTTGACGTCTCATTATTTCCACGTTCGTACAGTACCATTCGTACAATATGAGACCTGCATGCGTTTTGTGTCAAGAAATCATGAAAATTTGAGCAAAATTCATTCGAGTCAAGATTTTGGAATTTCTTTCTCTTTCTTTTTCCAAGCAAATTCTCACCTTTTTTTTGACAGTCTCCGCAACCCAGATTATCCAAAAGGTGTACCAAATCTTCGCAATATTTCGATTTGGTACGAAGCTCTGCGTCCGATAAATCTGTTGAATAATCAGAGTAATTAAGATGAAATATTAAATTAAGAAATAAATGAATTAATTAAACGAATAAAATAACGACGATGATTCGACAAATAAAAACGCTACAAAAAGAAACGACGAACAATAGTTGGTGATAATTTCACTTTTCTTATAATTATAAGAAACTCGCCCGGGTTAAAAAGACCCAGAGTGTCAACAAAGGGTTCAAAGAAAGTTTAGACCGATCGTACCACGCCAAGAAAGCCCTTCAGCTCTACCGAAATACGAAACAATTCGAAATTTCATGTCCATCATCATTGCGCTGGTCACCGGTACCAAAATCGCTAATTCACCCTTAACGAATTTCAATATTTCACGGGGTGTTTTGTACAGCATTTCTTTTACTATTGACGCCAGTCCAGAGCGTATTGCTTTTACCTGAAAATTAAAAACTAATTGGAGAAATAATCAAACATCAAATAGACGTTGATCCATGACGATTTTTTTTTACCTGTCTGCCGGAGACTTTTTGATTGCAATCCTCACACGTCCACGAACTTTCCGGTTTCAAAGGATCGTTCGAAAACATGTTTCCAAAACATTTAATATTTGCGCATCTCAGAGCTCCCAAAAACGTACCGAATTCCTGATTAAAAATTCACTTCTCATGATTAAAATACAATCGTTCATTATTTCTATTTAATTCGATAAATTCACTTCCAAAATTTACCGTAGGGTCAGAACATCTGGTACAATAACAATCGAAATGTTTTGACATTTTTAAATATTGCTTTCTCATGCTCGTGTCCCAAATGAGATCGGTGTACGTCATCGTCAGCTCCTCCCCTTTTTTTATCGGGAAAGCAGCTCGGGTGTACAAATATTGTCGTCGATCAAAATGATGTCTCGTGTTCGGAGTGCAACAGTGATTTTGAAGCGCACCCAATGGATAAAGACCTCTCAAACTTATCGACATTTTCTCATCGATAAATGCAGCTGTCTCGAAAGCACCGGTATCCAAAACTTGACAAACCCTTAACATCAGCTTTTCATCATCTTCGTTTATCTCACTTTGGATATTTTTTTTCAGCAGCTCCAGCTAAATTAATAACGTCGTCGGTAATGAGTAATTTATGAATTATGAAAACAATGACTAAAGAAGATTCGTGTAAAAATTTCCTCGAAAATTTCATTGAAATATATTCCAAGTTATACAAATTTCCAAGAGATTGAACGAACTTTCGCTCCATCGCCAAAAGTTCTGTAGAAAACCAAATTCATTTCATACGACGAAAAAAAATCGTCTGCTTATTTTTTAAGATTTTTTTTTCCTTAACCAATTTGTTGATTGTCGATAAATAATTCTCAATAAATTTGTTTAGCTCTCTTCGAATTCGCTATGTACTGAAATACTCATAAAATAAAAATATTGAGTTGAATTAGAGTGAAGAAAAATGTTTGGATAATTGACTGCCTGCAGAGCAGAAAGACCAGAGTTCCTTTAATTTGTTTTTACTGACTCAGAGTATAATAAAACTTGAAAAAAGGGAAAAATGGAAGAATAAAATATCGAGATTACCTCGCGAGAGTTTCGAGGATGACATTCCAGAGCATTAACAAGATTTCGTTGTTCGGTACTTAAAGCCAAAGCTCTGATGGGTACAACTGCTTGCAATAATTCCATGGACCACATTGAGCTACATTTTGGTTTCCAATTACGAAGAAAATCGCATTCAACTGTCGCGTGTCTCATAGCATTTTCACAGTCATTGGAACACACCGGAAGTCCACAGCCTCGATCACAGGGAAAAAGAGGGCAATCGGATTTGTAACAATTTATACACATTGGAAGGTACTTGTCGTAACAACGTGGACCCACTACGAGAGGAGCGTCTACGTAAATAAGTTCTCCTTGCTCTATGTCACGAGTAGCAAACATTCCACGTCCACCCAATTTCGAATTTTCGATTTTCCAGCTCAGATTTTCTGGATTTTTCGATACCAGTCCGTGGTCAGCCAAATGATGAATTAACAACGTGTTTACAACTTTCGCGTCCACCATCCTTGATCCTGTATTTTAACAAGGCAATCAAAATTGGAGAAAAAAATCATTCGATTCGTTGATCGACACTCCAGGTAAATTTTATTCCCAAATTTTTTTTTTCTGCGATCACAAATTCATTCGGCATTTTCATGTGTTACTACGAATGTTTATATTTTCAGAATTGTCACGATTTCGATATCGAAAAATGTCAATATTCTCTGTAGCCATAAAAAAAAAAATTCATGGGTTTTTCATTAAAATCGCGAAAGTTTCAACAAAAATAATCAACATTGCGATTAGTTCTAATGTCAACAACCACTTTATAATCTTTTATCAAAAATGTCATGATTGAAAGAAGAAAAAAAATCATTTCAAATATACTTTGGACGAAAATTCAGTAAATAAATAAACAAACAAACAAGTACCTTGTGTCTTAACGAAAAAAAAATTGAAGTTAACGTCAATTGTCAGACAAAGTGAAAAATCAGACAAATTTTATCTCAGTAACTATTAAATTAACGCTTTCGCGTACACACGAGAAAATAGACTGGGATATTTCGAGTTGTATCGTGAACATTGTTACTCAAGCGTTTCGGCCAATTATTTCGTAGTCGCTATACTGGGATTAGAGTTTAAAATAGAAGATAGTCTCCCATATAATCGTGAGTTGGTCTTCCAAGTGGAAATCTCTTCGTACCAGAGAAACTCAAATGTTTCTATTTTTCTCAACATTTAAATTGTTTTTTATTACAAAATTTGAAAAACCGAAGAAATGAAGATGAAAAAACATCTTTCGTACACAGAGACTTTTCCACTGAATCTGATGGATGTTTTTTTTTTTACAGGAATAAATACACACAAGAGTGTGGAGTAAAGGCGAATATGTTTAAAATTCAATCAATAAAAATGCTGCTCCAGAAATTTTCTATCAATATCAATGGGAGAAAGACTGATCGATAATTTTTTTTATTTCAAGCACAATACTAAGAAATAAAAAATTGAAGTTTCGTCACAAGCATTTTGTAATTACATCGACAATGTCATAAAAATTCTTATCAGATGTGACAAAAATTGGAAGATTTATGCGAAAGCGATCTGAATGGAAGTGCCATGTCAATTAAAATATCGAGCTTTTTTTTCTTTAACGCAAGCGTGCAAGCAGGTACACAGCTGTGTTGTTTACACGTCGCTATGGATACAGTTCGAAAGGGCTCTGAAAGAAAAATAGAATATAGTTAGTGGGTGGAATATAACGTTGGAATAGCCACTGAACACCTTGGCATAGGAAAGAAATTGTTGTTGTTTTTTTTTAATCGGTTGGTTGCAACACCATTGAAAATGACGAGGTAATTTTGTAATGATCGAAATGATTTTTCAAAGTATTCATTGGAAATTATTGATTAGAGGAAAAAGACGCGGGTACGAGAGTACAAATTCGAAAATTCTGTCGATTCATTAAAAACCGTATTCTTCCATTGAAGAAAAATAAAAAAATTAACCGGTGACACGATTTGACAGCGAGTGCTAGTGAAAAAAGAAAACGATTTTTTCATTGCAATGTTTTTTTTCTACTTTCTGTTTCTCAATAGATCTTACAAAATTCTTTACTGGCAACAAGGTTTGGTTGTTATTGTCGTTACTGTCGCTATTCAACTGTCCTCGGGACTACAAAATTGCACCGGCGAACCTTGCATGTATGGGATTTGCATGAATAATGCTAATGGGTAATATTTTTGTTTACATTTAAAAATTCGAATTAGAAATTCTTATGCTTCAGATATTTTACTTAATAATTTGATGACAATGTCAAAATTAAGTTCTCCCATCACATAATACATTTTTTAATATTAGCAATCAAACACTACAATTTAAAAGGAAATTTCAATTGAAAATTCGTATTTTCGTACTAATTTTTATTCAGAGTCAATAAATATGAAAAAATATTTTCTCAGGTATTATTATTATTATTATTATTATATTATGTTCAAATATGAAAATATGTATAAATTTTTTCAAATGACAGTTCGTATTCGTGTTATTGCATCGATGGTTACACTGGAATAAATTGTGAGATAAATTGGGACGATTGTTGGTCAAATCCTTGTTACAATGGTGGGACATGCAACGATGCAGTTGCATCGTACAATTGTACGTGTCCCGATAGTTTTATAGGTGAGTAATTTAAAGAAACGATTTTTTCTTGTACTCAACGTAGTTTATTATTTTTCAAAATCATTCTGGCGTTTTTATTTAATTATAGGATTAAACTGTGAACAAAAGTATAGCGAATGTATGAATCAGCCGTGTCTCAACAACGGAACTTGCATCGATTACAATGGGTTTATGTGCCAATGTCCTGAGGGCTACTCGGGTAAGTAATTCCTTCTTGAACGATTTACGTAGCCCTGGAAAACTCGAGTTATTCAATTTTTCAAAATTCTTTTCATTCTATAATGTGATTCTTTACATTTATAAAAGTTTTAGAGCAATCGACAACGTATTGTGTCTATAAAAACATTCCATTTCAATGTAACAGATGCTTCAACGAATTGACATCGAAATTCTTTTTTGTTCTGCCAAATCTAGAAAACCAAAAAACCGATAAATGCAGTTTTTTAAAGTTGGTCTCGACAAAACTTTTGGTTTGGCAGTTTCAAAACAATAATAATAATAATTTGCTTAAACGTATAGGTTTTTTTCAGTATCCAAAAAATTATTGATATTGGCCGTATTTTTGGCTCCTCTAAGTGCACGGAAAGCCATATAATTACTTTAAATTTTTTGTATTCAGAGAATTCGATTAAAGAAACTGTAAATCTCGTTTCAGGGGATTATTGCGAGATCGATGCATCCGTGTGCAATAATACAATATGCAAAAATGCAGGAGAATGCATGGAGGGTCCAGGTTTTTCGTTTTACTGTAAATGTACGGAAGGATGGACCGGAGCTTATTGCGACGAAGACATTGACGAGTGCATAACATCTCCGTGCCAAAATGGTGGATTGTGTCTAAATGTTCCCGCCACTTATACCTGCGCTTGTTTGTTTGGTACTTAACATAATGAATTTTAAAAAAATTTCAATCTGGTAAAACTTCCATGAAACTTTATTGCAGCAATTTTTTTTTGCCATTTTTTCAAATATTTATCAACCACTCGTTGTACTTTTGAGCTGAGATTATAAAAACCGGGATGAATTCGAAGTGTGTTATGAATCAGAGTCGAAAGATTGATTAAAAACGTGGTGAAAAAGAAAAATACTGTTCTGCAGTTTTGGAGTAAAATGTACAGCTTTTTTTTCTGAGAACTCACAACACTGAAATGTTTTTCTTTTTTTTTCTATGAAGAAAAGCCTTTGTTTTAATTGACTTTTTCAAAATTAAGGGTTTACCGGAAAGGATTGTGACAAAGCGATAGTTCCATGTGTGGAAAATCCCTGCGAGAATGAAGCGATGTGTTTGCTGGAGGATTTACAGCCAGTATGTTATTGCGTGCCGGATTATCACGGCCAATTGTGTGAGCAGCGTTACGACGACTGTGAGTCGAAATTCGCGAGATGCGAAAACGGTGGTACGTGCATAGACGGAATAAACAATTTCACATGTTCCTGTCCATTGGAATATTCCGGAGAAATGTGCCACGAATACAATCCAACGACGACAATCATAGCGACCATGGGAGACGTTAACGCGACAATAAAGACTGTTCCACTGCCTACAATGATTTATTTAACTTCCCAAGAACCTACGAAATCGTCACTGAGTACGAAATTTTATTCAGACATTACGACGAGCAGCAGTATTGATCCAGAGGAAGAATATTCAACAACAAACACTATACATTTCGAAAGCACGACTCTCTCGCCCTTAAAAAATACGAGCTTGGTCGACAGTCCCTCAGAAATTGATTTTGTGTCAAGGACATTCTCGACGACACCAATGATCGATCATAGTTCGACGACCGCGAGAATTTATCTTACAGCTCTAACGAGCGTTACTTCCGGTCTGGTTACGGAAACGAGCCTGGAAAGAAACTCGACAGATTTTCCTACGAGTAGCGTCTCCTATGAAGTTTTCGATTCCACACCAGAAATCGAGACTAAAAGTTCCATTACCCAGGAACCAGTATCGCAAGGTGATACATCAACAGTCTTCCAACCAGAAACACTTGAGCCCTTAATCACCACAGAATTTCCAGTGACATCTTCGACCATATCGACGACGATTTCGAATAAAACGCATTCAACGATTACCGAGACTAGTCACGAAACTGCGGTGAGTCAAGACGAAGAAGTTTCGACTTTTTCTACGAGTGAAATCACAACCGAAGTCGATCGTGAAATTTCTGAGCCCGGTGAGACGACTTGGAGAAGTTTTCCAACTGCTACGACTTCCGGTGATGAATCCACAGGATTTTTTGATGAAAATATCGAAGTTACCACCATGGAAATGATCGATTTATCCAACGACACCATTGACAATCTCTCAACCAGATTTTTTCTCGTCACTCCTTCGACCAAGGTTTCCAAGGAGCCTCGAGAAGAAACAAGCAACGATTTTATCACCACCACACAATCCTCTCGCTACGATTGCAGCCAGGAGGAATGTGTCATCACGAATTGTCCCAAAAATTCAACACAATGCGACTGTGGAAATCGAGACAAGTGCAAAGATGGCCCAAGCATTGAGAACGCTGCGTTCAATGGAAAATCTTACCTCAGGCAACAGGTCAACATCGATGCTGATGGCTCGTTACGAATTTTTATCAGACTCAAGACTAAATCGAAAAGCGGGGTTCTCGTTCATGCCTTTTTCGATGACGAAAGATACGTTCTTCTTTACATGGAAGGAGG
The DNA here is from genome assembly GCA_013761285.1 of Campoletis sonorensis. Classification (NCBI taxonomy): domain Eukaryota; kingdom Metazoa; phylum Arthropoda; class Insecta; order Hymenoptera; family Ichneumonidae; genus Campoletis; species Campoletis sonorensis. The sequence goes on from JACEOJ010000119.1 coordinate 958,432, forward strand.
ACAACTCAAATTCCAATTTTCTTGTGGACTTCAAACCATGCTCCTCGGAGAAATTGATTCTCCCATTAATAATGGTTTCGACGTCGATATTGAAATGAGGTGAATACTATTTCTGGCTCATTATCATCTCCATGGAATTCCACCAAAGCTAAAATTCGTTATCCAGCTGAAACAAAATAAAAACAAAAAAGTAGAACTGAGGAATATTCTTTTCCAATTGACTAAATAAATGAAGTAGCTCATTCTTTCTTTCAGATTTCAATATCTCATTGGAACTGACGACATAGGAAAATGTTCAGCTCGATTGCTCGTAAACGATACGATGGCCATGAGTGGCGAGCAAATATTATCCTCTCACGAAAATATTCCTCGTCAAGTAAGAATTCATCTCGGTGGCATACCTCAAGCTTTTTCCCATTATTTTCCTCGGATTGCAATGGGATTTATCGGCTGCATGAGTCTTTTAAAAGTGAATAACATGCCTCGCCACTTCATTCACGATTCTACGGAAACTTTTCAAATCGAAGAGTGCACGTCTTTTCTGTGTTTGCTGAATCCTTGTCGAAATTTTGGATCGTGTCATGATATTGATGGACAAGTTTATTGCAAATGTATTGCTGGGTCAGTCAAAAGTTTTCATTGTGAAAAATAATCAATATTTTTCATTCAAATTCTCATCATTTCCAATTCATTTTTCAATTTTGCTTTTTTATCACTCCAGATACAGTGGAACGGTCTGTGAGAGATCAGCCTGCGACGATAATCCATGTTACCTCGGTGCTACGTGTATCAGTTCACCAGGAACCGGATTTATTTGCGTCTGTCCTTTGGGAATGCACGGCCTTCTCTGTGAAGAGGGTAAAAATTGAAAGTTTTTAGCACGTTTGTACCATTTCTTTTTCCTCACAAAATATCTTCTCATTTGCAGAATCGGCGATTGTGCAACCATCTTTTTCTGTATTTATCCCTGGCTTCTCGTCATACGCTGCCTACGGTTTGACAAACGCGATCAAAGACGCTATGGAATTGAGGATGCGGCTCGTGCCTCATTCGCTCGATCAAATATCCCTCATCGCGTTCATTGGACAAACTGGAACTAATCGTGATGTCTCTGATCATTTTTCTCTCACTTATGTACGCGGGTACATCATGCTCACCTGGGATCTAGGCTCAGGTGAATAAACAATAAGCATCGTATAAATCATTTACAGAAAATGTCAGATAAAAAATGCAGAGATAAAAATTCCAAAATACATGTAAAAAATCGATGTTTTCAATTGAAATCACTGCATGAATTCAACCGTTGCAATAACTGAGTTCAAAACAATGCGCTGCTGGTATTAATTAAAAAAATTCAGCTTTAATAATCAATTTTTTACATTTTTTGGATATTTTTGGATTTGGAGCAAAAAATAAATAACAATTAGAAAAATTTATGGTACCGTAGGTGTCCGAAGAATATTTACCAAAAGTCCATTGAGGACACGAGCTCACAGGCCTCACACTCTTCGAGTTGGACGTCGTGGTCGTGAGGCTTGGCTGTCGGTCGATGGGCTCGGGAATATAACTGGTCAAGCTGCTGGCACGATGACCCAATTGGATGTTTCTCCGATTCTCTATATCGGTGGTCACAAATCCCGAAATTTTGAAACTCTCCCACACGATTTGCCACTTCACACGGGATTTTACGGCTGCATATTTGATATTGAGTTACGAACCGACGAAACCGTTTTTCCGATTACGAAATCGAGTCCGGCAACCGGACGAGGCGTTGGTGAGTGTCACCGGAACGAGTGTTCTCACAATGCTTGCAAAAATGGAGCTTTGTGTCTTAATCACGGACCTACGTACAGGTAAGTGGTTTTTAATATTTGTTCCGAATTATTGAAAAATTTGTCTGGCTCAATTTTCAATTCCGATGAACCAACCAATACGTTCGAGTTCAATGTTTATTTTGAAGATTCAAAATATTTGTTTGGGTCTATTTTTACTTCGGTTTATGTAAAGATTTCTTCAATCTGAGGTGATTTTATTCGCAACATTTTTTTGTACCTTCTACAGTTGCGTCTGCATGAAAGAATGGGAAGGCGCTGACTGTTCTGTACCAGCCATAACGTGTTCATCGTCAACACCGTACAAGTGCCAGAAAACTGATGTATCGCCATGATCATTCATTTAGATGGATTTTAAATTGAGGGGGTGTACACTTAGAAAGTTTGAAAAAGAATAATAAAAAATCGATTGAAGTGATTCCGTGAAAGTTTTTCACTTTTTCTTATTTAAAAAGAGTTGGAAGATGATTGCATAGGAAAAAAGTCTCCCAACGTTACCAGGAGCAATTTCGCCGAAAAGCAAGTGTAAAAAGTTTTCGAAACAAATGATTTTTGACAACAAAACCTCGAAAAATATTGTGAACTCGATTCTTTCGATCTTGCTCAGTGTACACGCCTCTCAACATCGTAGTGAAAATTGTCCAACAAGAATTTATAAATATCTAGTCAAGTACTCTTTAATCTCCATGTTCTTCGTTCATCTCGAATAGTCTAAACTTTAGCTTTACATATTGTTCACTCAATTTTTATTTCGTATGTATAGATTTTTATTAATTGATTATTAACTGAATTTATGTTATAAGAATTCAAAGGAATTCTGTCTATACGGTGTTAATGCGTTCGTTTTTCGGTTGCGACGTAGCAGTGTAAGAATTCAAATGAATAAATAACGTCGCCGCTGCTAAACGACCTTGTAAATCTTGTTTGCTTAAGTCGTGCGACCATTCGACGTTACCCCAGTAAGAAATCTGCAAAAACATTGACTTTTTTATCTTCTGACGCGGACCAACTTCTATTCCAACATCCTTTTTTTTACCTGAAATTCTTCCTCCAAACGCGAAAGACTTACTGCTTCCTCGACAGTTATTTTTCTTTCACAGATGGCCATCGTCAAGATTACAGATTTAAGCGTGTCCACACTGTACAGAAAACCTGTGGAAAAAAAGTGAATTATTCATCGATCAACGGGATTGGAATTGAAAATTTTATGATCCAAAATTCATATCTTCATCATTTATGATGATTGAAAAATACCTTGAAGCGCAGCTTCGCTGTAAGAGGTCATGTGCCTTATTATTTTAGCTTTAGTTTCAATAGGAACGTTTGGAGGGCTTATACTTTGAGTTTTGGTAATATTGACTTGATAGCAATCGCAGAACCATTGAATTATGGGATCCCATTTCTGGACTTGAACTTTGTAGAGCTCGTCTGCTTCCTGTAAAATCCAAAGAGTTTTAATCTTGACACAAAACAACACTCTGGCACTGACAATTTTGAAGTTTCCTTCTCAATTATACTAAAAAGAGGTTTGAATATAAAGCATCAATATTTGGAGCAAAAAAATCAAAGTGATTGAACTTGTTTTTTCTTACACTGGAGTGAAAAAGCACTGTGTCAGTTTCCAGATAATTAGCTATGTAATTGGCTATGTCTATTCGAGTATGTTGATGCGGATTGTCCAAATAGGTGCTACAAAGAGCAGTCTGAAAAAAACAAGAGTTTGAGGTATTTAAGAGGAATGTAGTGGTATTTTTAATTTATTGAATCGTCATCGTTCAAAACGTGAAATCACACATTCTTTCTGGTATTTCGATTGAACGATTTTTAATTGAACTTCGATATAAGAATAAAAATATCGAAAATTCGGGCATTCTTAAATTTACCAAGTGCATATTACTCCTGTCGATAATATCTTCCTGACTGTCCCATTCCAAAGCAATTGCTAGAGCGAGAGGTTTGCTTGGTACTTCAAGAACTTTGCCTTTTGGAGTTTTCAGTTTCCTTTGGTCGAGTGTGATTTCAAATTTATCTCCGCTAGCGAGAATATTCGTTCTTCGATAAAATCTTTTAACAGTAGCTACGAAAATATAAAAAGTACAAATGCGTTAAAAGGAGGTTCACGAGTATGACTTTTGAGGTTAAAAAAATCGAGATACTCTTTTTGAAGATTCCTTTCAAAGTTTTATTGGTACTTGCCCATATTTCTGAATGCCATTGCTTTTGGCACAAACTGACGACACTTGGAATGAAACATTTTCAAATTTATTCTGTTTCACCAACGGAATGAAATTGGTAGGAAAGAAAACATTGGTTTCTTCGCAATCAACATCAACTCTAGTGAATGCGAATTGAATTTCCCGCGGAATCATTTCAAAATGGCCGGATTTTGCATCGTTTCCGGACGGCCGCGATAGTAATACCGGAAATTGACGAAAAACTTTTTATGTCGCAAAAGATTCGAAAAACTCCAAAATTACTCGCCATTGGATGGAGCTTTTTTCATTGATCAATTTAAGCCTTTGATTCTATTAATTCAACGAAATTCGATTTCAAGAGAGGAACAGGAAGTCAATTTTGTAGAGCATTCAAATTTCTACGAAAAAGCTCGCAGACACTTTTATCTTCAATAGTTCGGTCCCGTTAACTGTTCGAAACTACAACATGGTTTTCGAGGGAAAAAACAAACAAAAGTTGACAAAAAAAACAACTTGACATTTCATAACGCATCTTGCGATATCCGCAAATTCGTAAATTTTATTTCAACTTGAATAGCTTATAAATAAAATTCGACATCATGATTCATCTCTCGTAATTCTGGTGTTACGAGAGTGTCTAATTGTTTTTGTACGATACAATATTTATACATTTTTGAGTAGGTTCTTTTTCAAGCTCTTCAAACATTTGAAAGAAACAGACGAAAAAAAAACGAGGGGGAGAGAGACATTTTCCATTCGGAAGAAAATAATGATATTGATTTATGATACGATCGTTACTCGAGTGAGTTTAGCATTAACAGTTGCTTGAGTACTTTGGTTTGACTGGTTTCTCTGATCTCACCGGCCAGAAACATCTCGTCAACTACAGTGTATACCTAAAACAGAAAGAGACCAAAAAAAACGTTCCATGGATCGTTCGAGGATGCTTCGCTTATACATTCAAGCTCAAACGTTAAACTCGAGAAAAATTAAGCAATTTGGTGTATTCCGTTACACTCTAATTTCCCGATGGTCAAGATTTGAGGAATTTTATCAAAAAAAATTTGTTAGACCCCTACAATTTACTTTTCTGAACGAAAACTTTAAAACGTGTTCGAAAATAATCCCAATCTTCGGATCGCGATAAAACATCCCTTGTCTGTGTGAATAACATTATTGTACACCATCTTCTTCTTTTTTTGATAACGAAGACAATCGTGTTTGATATAATCGCATTTGGTAAACATTTAATTAAAAAAATTCCATGAGATGGGAAAAAATTCGAAAAAATGGAAAATCGTTGATCGTATCATGAAATTCATGGAAATTACAGTGAAACGAATCCAAATTGTGGTTGAACAATTTTTAGAAGCGTAACATTCGATCAACTGTGTATAATTGAAGCATCTTATAGAACGGTAAATTAAGGTGGTAGCAGAAGATTCAGTTCTCATTGAAAAATTTTACACTTGTCGCAGGTAAAGTCGTAATAAAGTTTTGTTGATAGTATTTCCAGTATGGAGCTGAGGACTCTTTTAATAGCAATTTTGCAAAAGAATTTCAAAGTATGAGGAAAAATTGATTGAAAAGTTTAAAGCTAGACATATGTTTTTTATTCTCTTATTAAATTAGAAATAGTTCTAGAATTGCAAGCTTTTTAACTGAGATTGAGTGAAACTTTTATTTTTTAGATATTTGTGAGTTAACAACTTGTCAATTATTTAGTTAAATGAATGAGCTTTACAAAATTCAATGAGTTTAACGAGTAAAAGCAAGAAATTCTGTAAAGCCCTTTACCCACCTTGTAAAAGTTAAAAACTAGATCCAGTTCACAGACATTATGGAAGTACTCGTTGAGCACTTCCACGAAGTTGTGAATTGCCTCTAGATAACATAAGTTGTTGTCGTTTACATCCACACAGATGCAGAAGTATAGGCCGGCGTATCGTCGATAGACGATCTTGAAGTTTCGGAACTGTAAGTACAAGATATCAACAATATTTACAACAATAGTACTAAAAGACGAACGTTCACATGACAATCGTGTTTATGTGCCAAATGATCGTGACAGGTGGGAAAAACTGAAATTCGTAATGACTAACCTCAACGAAGTTCGTGTGTTTGGCATCTCTGACAGTAACAACAGCGTGTACTTCCTCAATCAATTTTTGTTTCTCGTCGTCGTCGAAATTCATGTACCATTTCGCCAATCTGGTCTTGCCGGCTCGATTTTGTATGAGAATAAATCGTATCTAAAGAAAAATCGATCATATTCGAAGAGAGCACTGGATTATTATAATTGTTATGATTATTGGGGAAAAAATTGGGTTAAGGTCAGGTTCGAGTCATTTGTGTGGAACGATTCATTTCCATCAATACGAATCTCACTATTTTCGCAATTTCAATTTATTTAGGTGATAAAAACAAATGCCAGAGTGTAACTGGCTCACGAAAAACAGCGATTTTCTCCCTCCCAGTTTTGTGGAAACATACGCTTTACACTTGTTTTTTTTTAGGTTGCGTTCTTTTTCGTCTTTGAACATATTAACGATGATTTTGAATGATTAATATTCGATCTTTAGTACTTGTACTTGCCATTGTTTATTGATTAGATTTGGTCGAGAGGTTGACAACCGTTTTGACACGACGACACCGTGTCTGTGTGTGTCAGATTTTTCCTCTCTGGACCGCGAGAGCGTGGATTTATCCGCCCTCTCCTGAGATTCTAATCACTATTTGCTACAATGTGCTCATGCGCGACACTGGCCAATGAACAACACGCTGCCAGTAATACAATCTAAATCGGTCAATCGTCATAATTGTGAATAAATAAAATTCAATAGTTTTGTTTACAGTGGGTATATTTCTTTTTTCCTTCTACTGATAATTAAGAAACACGATTCGCGAATATCATGATCACTTTTTAAGAGCTCCCAAATGAATATAAACAGGGAATATTTTGTTTTCAAAAAAACCTCTTTCAGATTCAGTGTTGCCAACTGACATTTCAGTCGTTTCAAGGTTACGTACGGTAATTTTACAAGAATCTGCTCAAACATTTAATTCGATTATACATTCCACACGATACACACGATTTTAATCGCGATCGTAATATTATGGTATCCCTACACTTTTGTTCCGATAAAAACCTTCAATTCGAAAGCTCATTAAAGTAACAGTCAAGTCAAATCAGCAACTACAATAAAAATTTTAAAGCATCAGAATTTCATTCGATCACTATATCTTAAAAATAGTTTGTTTCGAAACCCTTCTGTCAAAATTCTTCTCGTCTTAATTTCAATTTCATTATCGATACGGATGAGATAATGACATGTCAATAGTTCAGACATTTAGTTGTGAAACGAATACACAGTACGACAATACATCTCCCAAGTAAAAAAGAAAAAAACACGTTGCTGTATTGTCAAAATCAGCAGAGTTCAGTCAAAATATACTTGAAGTGGAAAAGGCAGTGTAGAAAATAGACGGTGTAAATAAAATCGTTTAAACACGAATACCATAAGGAAAATGAAGCCGCAATTAGCGGATACAAAAGTCAATACGCCGGTTGGTTCTGGCGAGGCTGACGAATGTCTTTTCGAATATTTACATGCTGAAATGGTTAATTATGTGCACTCGATGCCATCGAGTGATAAAGTACGTATGAAAATATAAAAAAATATTATTCTTATTCTTTTCTTTTTCGAGGGTTCGCGAACAAACAAAAATATCAATTATTAAAATAATCACTTAGCAGAAAGATGGTGAAGAAGATCTTTCGAAATTGGAGTGGATGGGATTCAGCGTGGGTTACAGAGTGATTGAGCGATTGACCAGAGAGTGGCCACGCTTCAAGGACGAGCTGGACATGATAAAATTCATATGCACTGACTTTTGGTCAAGTCTCTATCAAAAACAAATGGACAATCTTAAAACCAATCATCACGGCATTTACGTTCTCCAGGATTGTGAATTCAGACTTCTGTCGAAGCTCGGCTCCGGCGAGAATAATCAGTACTTACGAGAGGCTCCAAGATTATTGGCTTTTACTTGCGGCCTCTTACGAGGAAGTCTCGCCAATTTGGGAATTATCAGCGAAGTTACCGCCGAAATAATTTCCCTTCCTGGCTGTAAATTTCATGTCAAAGTTCAGAGGGTGTGATCCTCCAGTTTCGCCCCTTCTATCCAATCTGTACCGCTCTAAGAAATGTATTATATTTATTATAAAAGAATTTTGAAAACTTTTGGTTTCAGGCGTAATGTCAGTATTTATTGAAATTCCATATTTTTCTCTGAATAAAAAGAGAAAAGAGAAAAGAGTCGTTGATAAAAAAATTGTACAAAAATTGGAGGAAGAAGGATTCCTAGTAATGCTGGGAATTTACAATTCTTGATGATAACTTCACTCCGGGGAGGAAGAAAAGCTAAGAAAATACGAAAAAAATAGAATTTTCATACATTTTTAAGTCGCTCATTGTTTTTCGATGAAAGTATTGATAAGTCAGTTGAAACTCGTACAAAACAGTGTTAAAAATTGTTTTTTTTTTGTTTCTTTTGCTATTGAGGGAAGAAAAGAACGTTGAAAGAATAAGAATTGAGGATGTTCGAAATGTTGAGGTCTGCCAGACTCAGTAGTAGGCGTTGATCTTCGTACAAATAGTGTAAATTCTAAGGTTAACATTAGTTGGTCGTTCGTTTGTGAATAGTTAACAAACAGAATAGAGAGCGACTATGCAGATAGTAAAATCAATCAATTCTCATACTTCTGAAATTTGCATCGATGTAAAGAAACCAAAAGTAATTTTAACATTTTTTTGTGCAAATTTTGACAATTTTCAGTCTCAGTTTCATTCGTCGTTTCATTAATTTAATTTCCAACTTCAGAGAATGAATTGTACAACGATAACATTCACGTGCTTACAACATAAAAGCTTAGCCTCGCAACTGGTCACTATTTAATTTGCAATAAATTTTTTTACAATTTCGTCCATTGTTTGATCGTGCAAAGTTGTTGGATGATTTGATGTCTATGTTCGATGAATTTAGGATTTCCAAAGTCGATATCATTGTATTTTGAGATTTATTGATATTCAGCGGCACGAACGAGATTTTGGAATGACCGTTAATTCGATTCGTTACTTCGCACGATTTAAGCATCTCCGTTGGTACGTGGCTGGGCGCCCTTACTGATAAAATTAAAAAGGTCCTTTTGCGTAACAAATCCAACGAAATGACCTTGATCGTGTTCGGCCACGACAACCGCGAAAGGATCAATTTCGAGAATTCTCGAGAGCCTGCCAAGCGTAGTCATTTGACAAACTTTTAAAAATTGTCTCTGCATCACCTCGGTAGCAGGGTCACTCTTTTTCACCGTTCCTGCTATCAAACGATTCATCAAAGTTTGCGAAGTTACGAGACCCTTTATGAAATTGTCGCTCGTTATCGGCATTCTTTCGAGTTTTTCGCTTTCCATAAGCGTCAGAGCTTCGTGGCAAGTTGCGTTTTCTGGAAGGCTCATTGGTTTTGTCATTTTCAAATTTGAAATGTGTAAGTTCCACCACCACTTGTTGGTTTCTACCGGATGAGGAAGATCCTGGAAATCATAATTTTGATTTTGTTATTAAATAATTAAAAAAAGAATGAAATTGTAATGAAAGTTGCGATTAATTCTAAAAACTTCGTTTTTGTATAAATTCTTTATTGAAATTGTGAATAATTTACCGCAAATCCTCTCGCCTCCATCCAATGGTCAGAAACGAATTTGGTCATATAATTTCTGATACCATCGGGCAAAAGAACTACAACGCGTTTCTCAGCTGGAAGATCTTTGGCGAGTTTCAAAGCCACTGAAAGAGCAGAACCGCTGCTACCACCGCACAAGAGAGCTTCATTTTTGATGAGCTCTCGTACAGCCGTAAAAGACTCGTGGTCGTTGCTTTTGATCCAAGAATCGATCACATTTCGATCGAGTACCGTTGGTATGAAGTCGTAACTGTGTGAATAGTAAAAATTATCGTGTATTCGGCTGATGATAATGTTTTGTTGACGAGAATGAGTAACCGACATAAATTATTCGATTATGGCAATCGATTGCCGTTGACACAGATAAAAAATAAAAAAATATCATGTTTTTGATGACAAAACTACGTTCCAGGGATACAGTATTTCAATCGATAATTGTGAAATTTGGATTTTTTTGTAAACACATTTTCAAATCTCACCCAATTCCCTCGACCTCGTAAAATTTGATGGTATTTGTATCTTCATCGGATTCATCGGTATCCGCTAAGATACTGCCTTCCGGATCAACAGCAATAATTTTCGTTTGAGGCGACATTTCCTTGAGTTTACGACCGATTCCGCTTATCGTGCCACCAGTTCCAGCACCAGCGACGAAATAATCGATTTTTCCATCGCATTGTTCTAAAATTTCACTCGCAGTGTTGTCGTAATGAGCCAAAGGATTTCCAGGGTTCGTGTACTGGAAAGAAGAAAATTTATTAGAATCATTCAATTTTTTTGCCCAACAAGTGTAATAACAAGATTTTAACAAATCCTTTGAATTGAAGACCATTTTTGTTGGGTTTTTGATTTATTTTTACCTGATCAAGGATAACGCTGTTAGGAATTTGACTCCTTAATTTCTGCGAAGTCCAAATATGACCCTCTTCGCTGTCCCAACTCGCCTCTGTAGGAGTTCTTATAATTTCAGCACCTAGAGCCTTGAGGGTGTAGAGCTTTTCGTTGGACATTTTTTCAGGCATAACTATGATGCATCTATAGCCTCGGGCAGCAGCTGCCATGGCCAGTCCTATGCCAGTGTTTCCGCTTGTTGGTTCTATTATCGTGTAGCCAGGTTTCAAAATTCCCTTGGCTTCGGCATCTAACACCATTCTATAGGCGATTCTGTCTTTAACTGAACCTCCTGGATTCAAATATTCACATTTTGCATCTGTTGAGAAGAAAATTTAGTAAACGTTATTTTACGGCATCGAAGGCAACATTCTTATTTCAAACAACAACTTATCACTTTTTATCAATAAAAAAATGGAGAATTTTCAATTTTCATCCATTTTTTTAACAGCCATAGATTCTAAGTTTTGAATAAATTCTTTCACTTACTAATCCTCGTGATTTTACAGAAATAATGATAAAAGCAAAAAAAAGAGAGAGAACGGGAAATTCTGTCAGAAAAAATAATCAATACAATCAGTGAATTGTTTCTTTTAAACAAAAGCCATTGTGCAAGAAATTTTGAAATAATTATTTGAATTCCTTTGAAGTGTATTGAATTCATGGAAAAATTGCCATTCTGATGTTTATAGCAGTTCAATAGAATATACATTTTTTCATGCAAAGCTGTCAATATTTGTTTTACATTAATAAATGGCCCAGAGACTATGTGGAACTGAAGAACCAGAGACTTGTTGTTTGAGCCGTAGTTCAATAATAAAAAACTGCAAAAAAAATAGGTCCTGGGACATTCAAAGTTCATATCGTTCGAAGGGTTTAGGGTTAAGGGTTCTCAGGGTCTGAAATATCCCTGGCATACCCCCTGCGGATAATTTACACTTGATTGAGAAATGTGTGTTTGAAAATTTATATAAATGATGGCAATTAACATAATTGTGAATCAATATGTAGTAAAGCAACTTGAATGGAATACTCACACATTTCACATTTGATGCCATGTAATTTTGTAATATTGTTGAGACGCACCATGGGCGTTTGTCCAATGGCATGTAAAATATCTGGAAGAATTTTCTTCCTGTTGCTGACTCTATCAAGTACGAAAAAAAAATGTATTCGATTAAGGGATAAAGATTTAGAGAAAATGAATAAATTTAAGATAATTTTTTTTTCTCTATAGAAATTGAAGGACTCAAGCAATAATTGGAAGAAGAATGTACTTACTCATTGTCTTTCGTATGTGGTGAATCTTTAGCGTTTATGGACCATGTGCAACGTGACGGTCGATTCGGTAGTTCCAATTCCATTGTTATTTATTAGCCGAACAACAAAGCGAAAATTCGCTGTAATACTTTAAACGGTGATACTAAAGATTTTTCTAACGATCGAGGTGAAGGAATCGAGGGAAAAAAGATTATGTTATCTTGTTTATCAATTCAATGTGGGGCCACCCTATCAGACGCGAACTCGGAATCTGTAAAAACACCACGCGGCCACTAACTAAATGTATATAAATATACTGCTCGGTTAATAGCAGAACGTCCGTCCACTACAATGTCCACGTACGCACTGAAACTCCTACTGGCTGTATGGTGGATCTCCTTACTGTTGCCTTTTGCTTTAGTACATATCGAAAAGAGAAGGAACATCAACAAGCTAGATCTTCCTCGCTCGACGTTAAACAACAACAGTGGTGGGGGATTAACAGTTTTCGATTTTTTTTGTCTAAAAAACATCTGTTATTTATCTGGTTCTTCGATGCTCCCGTATAATCGCTCTCTCTACAATCAACTATGAGTTTAATGGAAAGTCTACGTTTTCTTCAAATCGATTTCGTCAATCTTTGTATATTTATTCGAAGTTTTCATTGAAATTCGACGAAAAAAAACTAATAATCAGCTTTTAAACGTCGATAATATTATCTTTTAACAACGTGGGCTCATCCTGTATCCGCTTAGACGATGACCATTCATGTTATGCAGATCGTTCCCTTTCGCCCGATCATTAGAGCAGAATGAGTTTAACATCCTTTTTATTGAAAAATATATATCCAAATATGAAGACGACAGAAATTTTTATTGCAGATTTTTTTGTTCAGGTTGTTTTTCAAATAATATTGTAAATTTATAGTATCTTATTCAATACTGCGCCCTAGCTATTACTTCGCCACACTTCGAAACATCTGTTTTGTGAGAATTGTCTGATGATTGTTGCCCTCACGGTTCATTAACCGTCCATCTAGAATATCGAGTTCTCTGTTTTCAATAAATGTAACGACACTCACTCCATGAGATTAGAATGCTAATTGAATGTACTATCGTTCGATATGACGATCGCCAAGTAATTTTAATGGCTTTTTCATAGTTTATCATAAATATAATAATCTCCAAACAATCGGCGATATCATTTTTTTAAAATAATTATTATCCGATATTTCTCTACATCATCGCAGTATTTATTTGTAAGAAATCTGCTTCGGCGTTCAATAACAATAAAGAAGGAAAAAAAGGGGAAACAATTTATTCATTGCTCAATATCGTACGGGTTCCGAACAGTGAACTATTTTGAAATTTCACGAACGCAATCAGAGATACTGTTGTGTTTTTTTCTACAGCAATGTGGTGAAAATGTAAAAAAAAATCTACTTCACGCTGATTGGCGATCATACACAACCTTGAAACATATCTTTGTTTCGTGGGTCACACATACTGCATGATAACCCGGAATTACCGAACATTCCCGCGTATTTCGCAAAATCATGTCGATATGTAGAACATTGTGGGTTGTGATTTTAGTAATAAATCATGAATATGTGTATCGAACTTTTATGTGTGTGATCAATTTTTATTATCGAATTTCCTATCACAGTAGTACATAATAAATTCAATCCCCTTTTGTCGTTTGCCGGTCAAGTACCGAAATTGTAAACAATGTATCGGTCGAACCCGGTTCCAGGACAAACTAGGTGGGCCTCCGATGTTAATGGAACGAACTAGTTTGGCCTCCCGAATCGTTAGGACAAACTAATTTTTCCTGCACGACCATTGGAGTCAAGCTTCCCAACGAAAAATTATGATCTAGGAAAAAACACTTCGTTGTAAAACCGGGTTCAGCGGTAACACTTGTGTCGTGGTTGAGGGTGCTGCTTTTTATCTCCTATTCAATTTCAATTCTTTATTAGTCGCGAAATGAGTTTCAAGTTCAGCAAGCAATTGTCGCCTAATATAATCGCTTGAATTAACATCATATGTTGTCACGAGTTCCATCATGGTGATTCTTTTTAGGTTAATTGAATAAAGACGAAGGCATCGACTATATTGCTATGCATATATGTGCATATACATGGATATTAAACATTGACATATTGTACATTGTATAGAATAAGTCGTTCTAGATATCGACGGTCAAGGTTCACGTTCTACCGATAAGGCTAACTTGCAGAAATCTTCATCACACGTTGTAATAACGATTATCATTTTATCGAGATTCAGATATCAAAAAATTTATTCCCAACTGTTTCAACATCGAGTTGAATGTCTACTAATGGAATAATAAGTAAATGATAACCTTTTCATTTATGATTCTCGATTTTTATCGAGTTCCCGCCGTACACACCTCCATGGTTTTCCAATAAAATCGTTTCCTTCGAAAAAGTGCACTCTCACGTGTTGTTTTAACAACTCGCTGTTTACACGCGACAAAAAGCGTGAGACTTTCATCAAAAATGGATAAAACGAAGGAAAAAGAAGAGGATGAAAAGGGTGAAGAGAATCTTTATTTTTTTTCTTTATAATTATTGAAAAAATGAAAAATGCATGATGTTGACTCGATTTCTGATGTTTCCAATTCGTTTTTTTCTTTCTCAGTCAGTTTATCAGAAATTTTGTCTGATCCAGCAGTGGGTGAACCCAGTGACTCGGAAAGCGAAACGACAGCAGGCCCGTCTTCAGAAAAACCTGAAAGCGAGGATTCGAGCATGGAAAAAATTCGCAAGTACTTTAGCGAAAAGCTCAAATTTTACGATTCGCCAGACTCTCTAAAATCGGAGTCGAAGGAGAAAAAAGTTTTGGATTCTCTCGATCTCGACGGAATAGTGGAGTATATAAAACAGAGGAATTGCCGAAAGATCATTACGATGGCCGGCGCTGGAATTTCAACGTGTAAGAATTGTTTCCATAATTCCAGGTGCAAAACATCTTCTTGATTACGATAGAAGCAGAATTTTAATTTTAATCCTTTTCATTTTCTAGCCGCTGGAATTCCTGACTTCCGTTCACCGTCCAGTGGCCTTTACCACAATCTTAGCAAATATAATTTGCCCCATCCACAGGCAATCTTCGAAATTGATTTTTTCATGGAAAACCCAGAGCCTTTTTTTGTTCTGGCCAAAGAATTGTTGCCGGAAGGTTTCAAGCCAACACCGAGTCATTATTTCATTCGTCTGTTGTGGGAGAAAGGTTTATTGCTCAGACATTACACACAAAACGTTGATACTCTGGAAAGAGTTGCTGGACTTCCTGGTGAAAAACTTGTTGAAGCTCATGGCACTTTCCACACTGGGCACTGTCTCAAATGTCGAGCTCCGTACACTCTGGAATGGATGAAAGGTATTTTCAAGGAAAAACAATTCACTCCTGATCTTCGACCCAATAATTCGAAGACAAAAACTGAAGATTCATGCTCAATTTACAGAAAAAATAAGTGGAGGCTTGATTCCAAAGTGCGACGAATGCAAAGAAGGAATTGTCAAACCAGACATTGTATTTTTTGGTGAAATGTTACCAGAACGTTTTCACACACTCGTTGATCGAGATTTTCGTCAAGCTGACTTGTTGATTATTATGGGCTCGAGCCTCGTCGTTCAACCTTTTGCTTCACTGGTGGACCGGTAATTAAATCATTTCAAGACATTTCTATTCCAATTATTTTACAATTGACCACGTTTATTCCTTGTTTTATTCTACAGAGTAAGTTCGACTTGTCCGAGGCTTTTGATCAACAAAGAAAAAGTCGGAATCCAGGATAGACTTACAAGATTTTTGGGGCTTAGGCAAGGACTCGTCTTCGATCCCAAAAACTCTGAATTGGGACGTGACGTTGCATGGATCGGTGACTGTGATACCGGCTGTCAGTTGTTGGCTGACAAACTTCATTGGGGGGTGAGAAATTTTTTTTAAATATAAAAAAATCATAAAAATTGGGATCGAGATATCACTTAGAAAAATTTTGACATTAATATAGCGATGTAAAATTCGAAGTATCTGGTCACGTGACCCTATATTTTGCGATTTTCGACTTAGTATTTATTTCCATGATTTTTCGAATTTATGGAAAGATCTTAAATTTATTAAAAAATCCCATTGTACTTTTCCAGGACGAATTGAGGACACTGATCGAAAAAGAACACGAAAGACTGCAGGCTGAATATTCCGTTAACACTTAAAGTTTGTTAAGATAAATTATTTTATTTATTTATAAATATTGCCTTTCACCGATTGAATCATGTTTTTTTCGTCTTTAAACAACGATTAGGAATCCGGGTCTTGTATTTTTTAGAAATTGTATTATACAGAAAATCGTCGTTACAGAAATTCGTATTTTGAAATTGAGTAAATACCTTAGAGTGCAAAATTTACGATTAAATTTTCAAAATCATTGGGAATAATTGCGTAGAGTTATGAGAATAAACCAAAAGAACATTTTGTTCGTAATTTTTTGATCAATTCTTCAGTTCATTGATCTAAATGCTGTTGGTTAATGAAAATTTATATTAATCTCTTTTGGGCACGACCCCATGTCGGTCAAATGAATATTTACAACAATTTACCGATTAAAATCCTTTCAATTATTTCATTAAGAACGGTTTAACGATAACTTCCTGCGCTTCGCGTTGATGAATTTGACCGATTCCAACAGCTGGTGCAGGCAGGGCTTCGCGTCCGGAATATTTGAGCTGAAAACAGTCCCGATTTTTCATCATATTTTTAAAAACTATTAAATATGAAGAAAAATTGTATAACAAATAGTGAAAAAAAATGTAAAAAAGTTACCGGACGAGCGCACAAATTTGCAAATCGTGGTTTGACAAAACTCCATGCTCCCATGTTTCGAGGCTCTTCCTGGCTCCAGATAAAAGCTAAAAATGAGAGGTTGATAAGGAAATCGAAAGAAAAACCGAAATTAAACAACAGAAAATCGAAACTCACTCTTAGCTCGTGGATATCGTTGAATTTCTCGATTCAAGTCGTCAACCGGAAATGGGCACAAACTTTCCAATCGAACAATAGCCACATCTTTGGCATTCGATATTTCTCTCTGTTTTTCCAAAGCGTAGTAATGCTTTCCACTAACGAATATAACTTTCTTAACTTCTCCTTCGGAGACTTGATTATCGCCTATGACATTTTTGAAACTTGTATTCGGTGCCATTTCCGTTAGTGACGACGTTGCTGATGTGTGACGTAAGAGGATCTTTGGTGCCACGACTATCAAAGGCTTTCTGAAATTTCGTACCATCTGTAAATACATAGAAAGTTGTTATGATAACCGAATACACTTGAAATATAATTACAACAAAAATACGAATTAACAATATTCCGTTTGAAGCAAGACACAAAAATATTGAATCAAAACAAAAGTTAACACTCGATTACTATCATTCCTTTTAATTGTGGTCGTTATTACTCTGGGTCTGTAGGACCCGGACACTTTTGTTCGGTGACAACCTCGAAGAAATTCTTATTTCTTGGAATATTTTTCCCCCAACGATATGCATTTGAAGTTCAAAAAACATTGATTCAATTTACTGGAAAATACGGTTTTTCGCCTGAATCATAATGACCCAGTGACAGTAATCCGGGGTTAAAAGTTCAAAAGCTTTGAAAAATGAAATAGAAATGAGAAACTTCACAGAATTTGGTATTTTTGAGTATATTCTTCTCTTGATCATTTGCATTCGAAGGTTTTTGACAAGTGGATTTCAATTTGCTCAAAAATTAGGGTTTTGGCCAGGGTCAGAATGACCCAACGATAGTAATCGAGGGTTGAATGTAAAAGGAGCATTAAAATATGAAGAAAAAAAAAATACCTGTCTTCTGAGTAAATGAAAATACTGTGCTGGTGTTGAAGGATTAACGACTTGAATATTAACGTCGTCACCATCTGGTTTGTCCTCTTGGCTGTCAGTCAATTGTAAAAATCTTTCCATCCTGCAAGAGCTATGCTCCGGACCTGCGCCGTCGTAACCATGAGGCAAAAGCATCACGAGGCCACTGCTCATCATCCACTTGGCTTCACCACTCGTTACAAACGTGTCTATGATTATTTGGGCACCGTTGAAAAAGTCACCAAATTGCGCTTCCCAAATCGTCAATGTAGACGGTGACGTTATACTGACTCCGTACTCAAAACCCAGCACCGCTTCTTCCGAAAGAATGCTATTCGCAACCTCGATTTTTCCGGTTTGACCTTCAGCCATATTATTCAGGGGGATGTACATTTCTGAAAAAAAAAAACAAACAAAAAAAAAGAGCCATTAACTATTAAAATTCGATCATTTTCACCTGCTAAAGCACCGACTCATTTATGGTCAAAAGTTTGTTGATTAAGAAAATATTTCCTCGACGAAACTTAAATTCCTGAGTATTTTGTCCAACGTTTTAGCTATTTATTGCAAATTCTAGTTATTTCGGATTGAAATAAATCACGATAAAAATATCTGAAGACATTTCTGCATCTTAGTTTCTTGGATTTTGTCAATGAATTTGTTAACTTTTTCAAGTTGCAGAAATTCAGATGTTATGCAATATTTAAAAAAAATGTTACATTGTTGAAACTTATTAAAAAATAAATACACCACGCGAGAAAAAAATATACTTTTGATGGAAAGTTCATTTACCTCCGGATGACTGATCGACCAACATAACATGACGATGGGAAAAAGTTCCTCGTCCAACATCCTGACCACTTATTCTTACGTTGTAACCTTGATAGAGAAGAGTACCAAAAGCTGCTGTTTCTGCAGTCGACCAATCAACACGTTGACCATCAGCCACTTTGTTCAGTCTTGTTTGAATATGACTTTTCAATAATTGAGGATGAATTTCCTGAATGAAAATAGATGGAAAATAGTTGATTATTGTCCACATCAAAAAAGAGGAACGTTGAAATACCGAAAAAAGATTGGACAAAAGGTAAAGCATTTTTTAAAACATCCAAACTTCATTATTCTACAAATATCGGAAAAAAACTTGGTATCTTTTGATCTGTCAATTCGATTCAAAAGATTGAATAAATATTCATCGTTTTATTTACCAAATCATCTTTCAGGTGCACACTTTTATTCGTGACGAATCTAAACAGATCGAGATCAACTCCAGTGTCCCAAGTGGTTATAGCTGCAGGAGCTTGTTTTATGTCTGTCCAACGATGAGTGAAGTACGATGGCTGAGGAATATAATCATCAACTTGTCTCAAGGACTCGGCCAACCAATTGGTATGTTTTTCAATCACTAATTCGCTATCCTCTTTCGCAAGGATTCCGGATGATTCGAGCTTTTCGCGATAAATGTCGGGTATCGATCTACGATTTTAAAAAATTATTACAATTGTATGAAGGCCTTGAAAGAATTAAAAATCCAATAATATCGTTCACAGTTCGGATTTCAATGGAAAAATAAATGAAAAGTATCATTAACTTTGAAAAAAACTTGCTCAAACTTATTAAAACTTATTGAACAAATTTTTCCATAGTCTCCAAGACAGTAAATTTCAAAATAAAATTTTAACCACCAAAGAAATGAAATTTTTTTTCATAAGGTTCACATTGATATTTGCACCAGATGCGAAAAAAATCTTGAATTTTTTAATTTAAATAAAAGACACGGTGCTAACTTTCTATTATGAATGATGTTGTACAGACGAGGATTCGTAAAAGTAGGATCATCGAGTTCATTGTGTCCCCAACGTCGATAACAATTAAGATCAACAAATACATCTTTCCGGAATTTTCGTTGATACTCAAAAGCGATTCTGGTGGCTCGTACAACGTCCTCAGGTGCATCACCATTTACGTGGATAACTGGAGCAGCTATTGATTTTGCTATATCGGTACAATATCTCGAAGATCTGCCTCTGGACGCTGGTGTCGTGAATCCTAATTGATTGTTAACGACCAAGTGGACCGAGCCACCTACTTCGAAATGAGGGGCACAGCTCAAAGCCAAACACTCTTGGTTCACCCCTTGACCTGCGTAAGCTGCATCTCCGTGTACCTGTAATTATCAATCATTCATTTACTTATTTATTTATTACGATAGAAACGACTGATAAAAAGGAGATGAACAAGAATCGGAAATATAATCGCGAATTTCAATGAAAAAACAATAAAACAAATAATGGCCAACATAAAAAATACTACACGATCATATTTCACCCAGATTTAAAAACTATTAAAAGAGCCAGGCTCAGCTCGTTTAATATCATGACTCAATTCAATTTTCCAATAGTTCTAAATTTCTATCAACATTATTAATTGATTCCCATTTTGGATTTAATGGAGTACTTAACAACAAACGAGAGAACAATAATGACTATTTTGAAAACCTTATTTCTATAAATTCGTGGCATTTTTTTCAAAGCAATTATTGCGAAATTCGAATGGGACGTTATGAATTTGTTTCGTTGGTTGTGAAGAACAAAAATTTTGATGCAAACTTTTCCTTCGTGGTTGTAAAAGTGTTTTTCTTCGTTTTTCAATTGCAGGTTCACTGTAAAAAAAAAAAAAATACCTGAACGTTGAGGACTTTGTCACTCCACTGTACAATTTCTTTTTCGTCGTAAGCTCCATCTTTGACGATTTGCATAGTCCCACGAGTTTTCCCCATGGAAACTGGATTTACGGCTTCGAGATGAGAAGGATTGTAAAGCATGCTGACCCTGAGACATTGATTTTCAACATTGAGATCGACCGCGGAAACGAAATGACTTGGAACGTCTCCGGTTGCTTTGGCATCTTCGGGAAATTCGGAGAGTCCCCGGAGTTTCCGGAACAATTTTTCCGGAGGAAATTTGAGCATACCGGTGAGAAAATTTAATCGACCTCGATGTGGCATGCAGAGTACAATGTGTTTGAGATCATCTGAAAAATCGAGGTTCGGAAAATCCTTTTTTATTCGATCAAAAACCACGAAACTTTGTTCCTACTTTTGCTTAATCGTTTTATATTTTTCTTTCTAATAATTCTCTCACCTTTTGCTGAGAGTTTGAAAAACTCGTGAAAAAATGCCATCATCGATTCTGCGCCCTCGCAACCATATCTTTTGACACTCACGAATTTTAATGCCAAAAAATGATCGAAAGCTTGACTTTTTAACATTTCTGCAGCAATCGCTCGTTTCGTTTCATCGTTTACCGGCTCGCAGCTCGTTCTTTCAAAATTTTCAGCAAACCATTCACGTTCTTCTAGACTCTGCACGTTAGAAACATATTTTCTCACAATCCTACTTCTTCAAACACCAAAATTTCACTCGGCAGACTTTATTCATATTTTCTCACCTCGAGATAATTAAATTCTGCTCCAATATTGCCACTGTAAATCGAGTTCAAAATAGCAAGAGCTTCTTTCACTGTACCCTCGGATTTTCCTGTTGACAAAATGCCCTCAAAAGAAACAACGTCATTTAAATCGAGCCCATACATTTGTCGATCAAGTTCAGGCACTAAATTCGGTTTTTCAGTCTCCACTGGATTTACATTTGCCTGTTTATGGGCATGTTCCCTATAAGCTGTTACGAGCCTGTAAAAATTACTGTACTTAGCTCGTAAACTGAGATGTTCTTTTGGCACTGTGAAAAGATTATTAAAAAATGATAGAAAAGTTTTGTAAAATACGAGAAAAAAACGAGCAGTGAATATTGTTTTTTACGACCTACCATCGTACGTGCTTGATTTTTTTCTTCTGTATCCGTAAACTCCATTCTCACTGTGATAAAATCTTTCGTTGGTCGTCCTCAATCTTCTCGATAAAACTTCGAGTCCATACAACTTTTTAATCTTCTCATTTTTCCTTAAAAAACTTCCTGCACTACGATACATTTTTCATAGATTGAATAAAGGTTTAAATAAAAGATGCTTGATTTTTGCCTTTGGAAAATCGTTGCTGGACACACCAGTCACAAACACCAACTGGAGAAATCTTGATTATTGTGAAACACACAGCCTGCCTTAGAATCTCATCGCTTTCTCTCTTTCTCTTCTCCTTCACTTAATTTATTTTTATCAAACATACACAGCAATAAGATTCGTCCACACTCGTTCGACGATTTCTTCTCCTACACCACAGCCACTTCTCTCTTATCTGTTTGTTACGTGTACAGCATCGTACTCGTAGCATCGAACACACGAGAATGCGATGCTTCTTAAATTTCATTATCTCTGTTCTTCGCATTCATGGACTCGTGGCTACTCACTTGAAAATTTATACGTATTTATTGAGATGCAAATCTATTGCAAAACTTTTCGAGTTCGGAAAGTTAAGAAAAAATGAAAATTTTGCAGCTACTCGAGAGCCTTGTAGCAAAAAATTTGATTGTAACAGAATTTTGAATCTTTTTATCCTTTTGGGAATCGAGTTTAGTGATTTTTCTCGATGATTTCTAATTCTCTTGGATTATTATCTTCTTTTTATTATTTTCACCAGAGAACGATGAAAAAAATCATGAATTTGTCACATGTTTTTGTCGATAAATTTAATGTTCCTCTTCCACTATATTTCTAAGGTATCGAACGAAACGTTATTTGAATACGACCTTCAGAAAAATGGAAAGTGGAATCTCAAAACAAAGTGATGGACCTTGGAAGATACGACTAACGAAATCGTCTCATTATTCGTCGAACAATTTTTCAAAACAATTTATTAATCATTTTATTTCATTAACTCGAAAATGGCTGAGTTAAAATTTTTTTTTCTGAAGTCTTTAAATGTTGACTCATAGCTACAATACTTAACAATGTCGAATAAAAAGACGACCTTCGTTATCAAATTAATTTAGCAAATTAATTTATTCATAAATTCTCATGATTTAGTTGGATAAACTAAATTATTGTTCATTCAACGAAAAAATGGTCGTATCTACCATTTTTCTTCCATCAAAATGAATATAGTTTGGTGAACAATTTTTCATTGTCAATATATGGAAATGGTGAAGGAAAAAAATGTTGTGTATCCAGGATGTTGGTAAAATTATTAACATCAATATTTTATTTGGTACCAAGTACTTTATTGAGTATTTGATTGTTTATAATCTAAAATTTATTCGCAGTACCAAAAACAAACACACTGAGATATAAAGAGAACAATTGTGTCGATTTTTTTGGAATCTTCACTTGCATCAAGCAGTTTATCCACGTAATTATAACAAATAATCAATCTTTAGAGCCTCAAAAATAAAAGAATGGAATTCGAAATAGAATTCTCTCATTTCTTACAGTGCATTGAAGTTGTGAGCACCAGATTTGAAAAATAAAAATAAATGTCATTGATAAAAATAAAACGAAGAATCCAAACGAATTATTTTTGTTTTCTTCGAATTAAACAGTGTTTTGTTCGCTCATACAGTAGACTACACACGAGATTAAAATGCGACGAAAAATTATTCGAGGAATATTTATATTTCTGGGTAAGCTGAGCCAATGAGATCGTATCCTCGATATCGGAACTTGTGCGTCACGATATTAAACTTTGTGCCACCCAAGGAGACTCCGCATGGACGATCCGGTCTCGTTAAGAAGCAAACTGTATAAAGAGCCATTTCAAGTTCCGGTGAAGTACCGATAAACATTGTCGTAACCGGTTTGTCGATGTTGTTGTATTTCACGTGGATTTTAACGATCGCAGCTTTCTGTAACACAAAAGAAAAAACACTCTTTTGAACTAAATGCACATAAAATACTTTTAAAACGATTTTCCTAGTAAAATAATGATGTCGTTACGGAAAAAAGTTTTCAAATCAATTTCATTGAAGTTACACAATATTTTTGAGTTGCAATTTCACTTTCACAGTTCCGAACAATTAATTGCAAATTAATTGCATCCAAAAATATTGCAATTCACAAAAATATAATAATTTCACGCAAATTTGATTCTTTTCATCTTTCAGGACGAAAAAAAAACTTTCCATTACATTGAATTTCGAAAAATAAATGCAGAATTGTTATTAAATTTGAATAATTTTGAAAAATGGATAACTCACGTTTCCCAAATCGACTTTTTTAATGTAACCGAGATAGTCAGCTCTTTTGGCAACTTCTTCAGCATTGAAGTAAATCCAGTTGTGAAGTCCACTGACTTCAGTTCCCAGTTTCAATTCTGTCAAGAAAACGTGTTCGAATCCTGCGCTCCCAATTTTTCCATCTCCTCCACGCGAGTAGAGATTGAACCACAATCTTCTCAGTGTGTCTTTGTAATCGTAATAATCCTTTCGGAGAAATCCTTTGTCAGCGAGGAAACGCATCGCGGCTGACATCACATTTGTACTCAGGAAAGTGTCGACGAGCAGACTTTCCTCGTTACGTTGAGCCGGACTTATGTACTCGCCCACACGACTGTCAAGCTTGTAGTTGTCGTAGATACTCAAGACCTTTTGAATTGTTGGGATTTGCAAGGCTTGAGGATTCACAGTCAACAATCTGCAAAATTATGATTTCAAAAAATTGTTAAAATGTAAAAATTCACTTTTATCTCCAATATCGTATCCGTGGATAAAATCTTTAAGGAAAAGAGAGTCATTTCCGGTTTCAGCGGTCGTTGGGAAGTGACGAAAACGTCAGCAAACTTCTGATTTTTTGTTTATTGCTTATTTTTTATCTATTTTGATCGAAAAACCCTGGAAACCCTGGAATTTTCGTGGCAGAATCGACGTCAAGTTCGTTATTGATTTTTTTTACTTGATCTTAGTCGACGGGTCGAAGACAAAAGTTTAAAAGTCAAAAAGCAAATCGTCTCCAGTACCGATCTTCGGGAATCGACTTTTTTTCGTTATTTTCAAATTTTAAGTCAACGCATTGCGAAAACGGGTCACCGGAACGGAAATCTAATGCAATTTTACCAATGGAATGTGTTTTTCATTCGAATGGTATGATAATTTTTTTTTCCGACCTCCGGAAGAGTAAAAAATGGTTAATTTGATAATATTTACGGTTGAGGCGCTTGGTCCACGGTGTTCGAAGCGGTAGTTTCTTTCTGCAAATTCAAGGTGATGTGTCTGTTGGCATTATTGGAATCCTTGATGAAAAGAGCTTCGGAGAGTTTGATGAGATCGTCATCGGTGACGGTGTTGCCTTTGCTGTAAATGGGATTGCTGGAGTAAGTGGTTCCAGTGGCACCAGCAGCGATGGCACCGGCGGCGGCTGCTCCTCCAGCAACCGCTGCACCAGTTCCTAGCCCTGGTCTGGATCCCGAAGATTGTCCAGGGTTCGTTTGCCCGGGAGAATTCACGGGTCGACCTTGAGGTTGTGGTTGTCCAGAGTTTGTTTGGCCTGGAAGATTGGTGGGTCGTCCTTGAGGTTGTGGTTGTCCAGGTTGTAGAGAACCAGGGCGTGGTGCAGGTGTCGGAGAAGCGGGTTTAGCGTTTCCTCCATTTCCAGCAATTTCTGCCCAAGATTTTCCTCCCGTTGGTGAGTTTCCTGGAGTCGGTGAGTTTCCTGGACTCAGAGATCCTGGACTGCCGTATCCGCTGGACGGTGATCCAGGACGATTCTGTCCAGGAGTTAACGAACCAACGTGTAGAGTTGAGGTCTGAGTGCCACCGGAAGTTGGCCCTGGCTGTGGACCAGACGTTGCAACTGCTGCTGGTTTGTTAGCTTGACCGGAAGTTTGTCCCGAAGGTAAAGTTCCCGGCTGAGGAGACGACGGAGAACCTGGACGAGGTCCAACCGCTGGAGGACTTTGGCCAGGTTTGCTGCTCGGTGACGTCACTGGACTTCCTGGACGAGATCCTACATTTTTAAGACGTTGAAAAACAGATTTTTGTCTTATTCTTCTTTTCATCATGTCATCAGGACAGATTTTTTCAGTTGAATTGACTTTTTTGTTATACTTTACCTCCGGCTGGTTGTTGTCCACCATTTCCAGTCAAAACTGGTCCCTGAGCCGGCACTTTTGGCCCTTGTCGCGTACCATCTCCAGCTCCAGTCAAATCGACCGCAAAGTCCCTGTAGCCTTGGCCGGAAGTACCACCGGTTCCTGGTCTCGCTGGACGTGGTCCAGAAATATCTAGACCTACTTCCGTTCCCGGATTAGGTTGCCTGGGATGCGCGTTGTTTCGAATATTGGGTCCTGAGTTGGCTACGCCAACAGCTAGTCCAGGATTGGCAGCTCCGGCAATCGCTCCTCGAGTTCCGATCGATGGTGAACCTGGAGGACTCACATTTCCGGTTTTCGGTCCCGTCTGGGCAGTATTTGTGATTGGAACACTTGGCGAATTTGCCGGAACTCCGGTTTTTCCATTTCCGGTCTTCGATCCCACTGGGGCATTATTTGTGTTTGGTACACTTGGCGAATTTTCAGGATTTACTGGGACTACTGCAGGACCTCCAGGAAGTCCTGGAGTCTCTGTTGTTGTTGTTGTGCCGTCCTTCTTCTTTTGCCAAAATTTCCAGCCGGCTTCGGTCTCATCTAATTAATTTGTTAAACGAGAAACACAAATCACTTTTATCATTTTTTCGCGGCAATTAAATATCATTTAAATCTAAAAATTTTATCAATTCGAACGGAAGCAAACATTTTTTCAGTCATTTTCCAATTTTTTCATTTTTATTTCCGTCTTAAATAAATTTTCTCCAGTGGATCAGTGCAACCATGCGAACTAAGAAGTAATTATCCTTCAAAAGCCACTTAAAAACCTAATTCAAACTTATTTGTGAGAAAAAATTTGCACTCCTCTCAATTCACTGCGGTTATTGTTTGCTTCTTCACGGATTTTGATTTTCTCATTCGAAACTCATGGTCGATAAAATTGCAAATTGATAAGACTACTCGTAAAATTCGAGGAACGAAATAAATTCGAATTTATCAGTGTTTTTTGCGCAAAATCTTTCAAAACGTCTGAAAAATATGTCAACGGGAAAACGATCGTGTATACAGAA
Organism: Campoletis sonorensis; assembly: GCA_013761285.1. NCBI lineage: Eukaryota > Metazoa > Arthropoda > Insecta > Hymenoptera > Ichneumonidae > Campoletis > Campoletis sonorensis. The sequence goes on from JACEOJ010000119.1 coordinate 985,292, forward strand.
TTTTGTGGGTTATCGCGATTTGTTACTGCGACCCCGACTCGTGATCCTTCGCGGCGTTTGATTCTCGCAATTTTATTGCGAGAACTTGTTTTATCGATAACATTACGACGATCAACATTTATTCGATAAATTATGACCTACTTCGTTTCTTGGAAGCACGAGTCATATGGAACAGTGTTATAAACAATTTTATTAACAATTCTTAGTTTTTTTTTTTTCATTTTCAATATTTATAGGTGTCTGGCTTTTCTTGTCTTTATTTACACTTGATATTCCAATCACGTTAACAAAGGATCCTTGGACTAATTGTTATTCAAGATTGAGAAAAACCCACTCAGTCTCAAGTCTATTTTTAGAGACGACGCATCTCAGGACTCTCACGATACTGAACCGTTTACAATATAAGAAACTATCACGGACGTATACGTCATTGATTAATTATCACGCTCATCTCGTTTTATTGAAACATTTGAATTTGTTTATGTTTATCAAAATGATTTAAATGAAAAATGTTTACGATCTTCGTCACTCGATATTTCGAACAATTTAATCGACTACGAAACTCTTTCTCGATTCATTTCGATAATTTCTCATGTCGAATGTACAATGATCGTAATTTCGTTTCAACGAAGGTGTCAAATCGAAGAAACAGCGGTTTTAATTCAATGGAAACGAAGAAACAATCATCTGTGTCAAAATAATTATGGAAACAATATTTAAAACGATACAATGATCATTTATTTTTTAATTAAATAACAATGGCGGAAAAATCGAGTTTGCAATTATTCTTGACAATTATTGTGATTTTTGGTTTAAAGAAAATCATTTAATTTGATGTTGTTCTTGATTTCTCCCAACAATTTGATTGTTAGAACGAATTAGAATAAAAAATCGTTTTAATAACTCACCGACTACAAGAGACAGAGCAACGACCAAGAGAACGAAATAAATTGTTTTCGAGACCATGGTCCGTGGCGAATTGAGACGAGATTTCTCTCGTAACTGATCACGAACGTTGTCACCGAATACACTGGACACTTCTCAGCCTCGAAGTATAACCAACAGCGTCTTTCGACTGACTGAGCACTTGCTCGAGACGTGAATTTAAACTGACCGTAGCTCAATTACACTTTCCCCTTGAAACAACTCGTTCATTGGTCGAAAGAAACTTCAGCTCGCACATTTACCATCACTGAATTCGCACATATGGAAACACGACCACTTATTCAGTTTAATCAAATTGATCACATGTTCAATTCATTATTTGTTGATTATCTTATTCCGATGCATTCCAATTGTTTTGATAAAAACCCCAATGTGTTGATGAAAGATAAAAAAAATTGCATTTCTTTATGACATTTTTTTTTAATTGTCGAATCACTTAATTATCCCGTGCAAATTTTGAGGACAAAGTTAAGGCCATTCAGGACAGTGGCCTCGAGCCGAAAACAAAATAAAATTATTGCTTCGATTCAAAAAAATTTATTCGTGTTTCGATCTGACGAAAAGAAAAACAATAAACAAAATCAAATATAAGTTGACAGAGATTTAAAAAAGATGATGAAAAAACTGGTGAATTATATAATTCAATTATTTTTGAAACTAAATTACGCGTCAAAATCTTCGAAAATACTTCACGTCATTGGAATTCGTATTCGAAGACGAGCTGGGGATTGTTGTAAAGGAAAAAAAGAGCGATTACGTTGCTAAAAGTTCTATTTATCTCAGTCCAGTTCCATGTATTTTGGAGTATCTTTGATGGAAACTCAAATAGAAAAAAAGAAAAAAGAATTACAGGAAATATTTCTATTTGTTTATTTTATCCTGTTGACACTTTGTCTGAGACTTTCCTTACATTAACTCTCGATACCCAATAGAAGAGGCTTCAATTATCTCCTGAACTGAGTTTGAAGGACTCGAGGAAAAAATAGAGCGTCGTAAATGGCGATATGGTTACTTTTTTTATTCAAAAGTCACTTTAATTCTATTTACATCGTATTTATGTATAAACATATAAATTGTCACTTCAATTAAAGCATTTTCTTGTTTACTGAACAAAATGAATCCTCTCAATAACCAACATGAAGAAGAGGAAAATATATGATCGCCCAAACAACAAAGAGAACCATCAACAGGACCATTGTCTTTGAACGAAACGTATCCCATCCGACCAGCACGTATTTCGGTTGTATCTGAATGTCTTCGGAATATGTGGATGACTGAAAGCGAATGAAAAAAAAAAATCAATTTTAGTCAACAAGAAATTGAGTTAGTTTAAAAATCGACTTTTTTGTTCAAAATATGTTTTTCCCCATTTCACCATTTTTTTCGTACATTTTACGCAAAGAAAATTCGGAAATATTTATAAAAATATGAATCATACGATTAGGAAAAATCGACATTTTGAAATTAAAAAAAAAAAGAGTTACTTAAACGACCAATTTTCGAAAAACTTTGACAACACTTTGAAGCCTTAAAACTCGTGAATGGAATACATTTTTTGTTTTTTATTTTAGTTTTTTTTTTGTACCTCATCATAGAGTTCGACGTGAGTAAGTTTGTGACCACTTGGATTTTGTCCCATCTCAATATCTTTTTGTTTACGTTCGAGGGATTTTGTGTCGGTAAATCGATGAGCAAACTTGGTTATCGATCGTGAAAAGACTGTGGAGGTTGACGGTCCGGGCTCTGAATGGTCAGAAGTTTGAGGCTGTTGTTGAAAAACAACTGTGGCTTTTTCGCGTCGTTCAGACGTCGACTTTTCATCAACCTCAGCGACGTCCTCCTCGTGGCCAGCTTTGCGACGAGCTGCTCCACCCCCTGTAAATACAATCGAAGTTCATACAGTCAATGCTTAAGAAATCTTTGACCTTTGCCCTTGTGAACGACTCTCATTGTTTCCGTCGTATCGTTTAATTATTGAGGATTTTATCAATGACTAACCGAGTCGTGGACTCGTAGAAAATAAACTTCAACTTTTTTCTCGCCATTTATTAGTTTTTCACTTGGAATTGGAATTGGAAATGAGAGTTGTTATTAAAAATTCAACGGTGGAAATGAAATTTTCTTAAATTTGCAAAAAATGTTGGGATTGTAGTTGAAAATTGTGGAGAATATGAAATTTTATGTCCAGACAATAAATCCTAGTAACTCGTGACCCATTTTTCTTTACATTCCAACGCATGGTCCCGAGCCAGGGTCGTTATCGACCGCATGGTTTTCTAGCCATAAAATCTTTTGTACAGAGCCAAATAGATTTGTCAGCACATGAAAATTCTCGTTTTTCGATAACAAATAGAAAGATAAGCGACAAAACAAAATTTCCTGAAATTTAATTTGATGAAAAAATCAAAAAAAGTTGTAAGAATTGAAAAAATCAACAAAAACCCGCATTTTTTCGACTTTCATCTAAACATTGAGTTTTTAAAAATGTCCTGTAGAGTTTGAATGAATGGAGAAGCAAAAAGTCAATAATTCAAAGTTATTTCGAATCGTAACTCGAAGAAGAAAAGTGTCAGTTGAAAATAAATTAAAAAAATGTACCCTGCTCGTTGTCTGTAGGTCCGTTAATTCTGCTTTTCGATTGACCGAATAACAGTGTAGGGTAAAACTCCTCGAGACGTATCTCGACTGAGCCAGATCCTTAGCCAGGTCTTCGTGACACTTCGTTGGCCTCATGCAGTTCTCCAGTGTATAATAATCTTCGTTTTTTTTTCTCGTTACCTTCTAACGATCATTTCCAATCGTTCTCGTGATCGGTTGAAAGAAAACTTTGACAGATCGAGGCGTTGAGAAAATTTCGTGTCGTCATTCATTTTTTAATATCCTCTGACAGTTTATTGTCACCAGCCAACTCGTTTACTCTCAATCGTTTTCTACGATTATCGTGAATTCAATATTTCATAAGAAAACAAATTGATTTAAATGATAAAAATAAAAATATCATGTATTCCGATGAATATTTTACATTTACAACATTATTTACAATTTTCTTCTGTTTTTTTTTTTTAAATCCCTTAAGAATTAAGAATTAGGCAAGCGATATATACAGACAGACCAATATTATTCGGTACAGTGATCGACTAGATCCACAAATATTGCTTCGTCATTGCTAAAATATTATAAAAATTCAATAAACATATAACTTACAATGAAAAAAATACAATTTTTTATCACAACCGAATTTTCCGACTCGATTTAACGAATTTTTCATGACGTTCTTCTATTTTTATTCGAAAGTCTTTTGCATTTATTGTTTTTTAATCTCCTTTTTCCTTTTTTGTCCATAATTCTCTCTTTTTGCGCGTTACAGACTTTTTTTTCTTTTTTTTCTTCGCTTACTCTCACAGATGATTAATTTCACAAAATTTCATACTGTGCCAACAATGTGTAAACAATGACCCAAACTACGAGTGCAACAATAACTGAAACGAGGAATATTGTTTTCAAAACGTGCCAAGGACTCTCGGGCCTTGATTCCCCGTTATTTCGACGCGAACTTTTGCAACCACCGCTACCACAAGGTACCAATCCGGATGGTGCTTCAAGCGTTGTTGACGTCGCAATATCCGACGACGGTACTATTATCTTGACCTCTCCGAGTTCCGTGTCGCCTGAATTCAGACCCGCTACGCCTCTCTTTGTTGCTTCGAATCTCGACGGCGTTTCCATCTGAAAATATTTTTTAATTGCCAATTACTAAAACATCGAAAATCAAACAACAAAAAAAATCAAAACTCAAAATATACGCGATTAATAATTTTTGTTTTGTCAGTTTTCAAAATCGTTGATAAGATTTTTTAAACCAAAACGTAAAGTAAGTTCAACAATTATTTAATTTTTAAATTAAACAATCGAGCTGTTTAGTGATTAATGAAAATTTCGTAATCATTTTTTTGTAGTTTTTCTTTCAGCTTTCGAGGAGACGGTTTCCAGTGCAAATTATTTTTTTTCTCATTTTCATAATCAGTGAGTGATTGTTTCAAGGTGAAATTTTATTTGAATTCTTTTGGAATGTAAGCTTATGGAAAAGTCGAAGATTTTGATTTATAAATAGATTCATGACGTTAGCGATTTTACGGGGATAAGGAATTACGTGAGAAGGTGGAATGTGGTTCTTTGCAGTGGGAAAATATCCTCTCTTAGAATCCGGACCTGCACCGTACGTCAAACCCATTATACACGTTAGCTGATCCAAGTGAGGATAATCCCATATCGAAGCTGGGGAAGGAACGACGATCATCTGTTCGATATTTCCGGAACATTAAAATCGTACTTTTGCTCAAAAATATTCGATTATCCTTAAAATTGACATTTGTCATTTGAATCTCGAGGCAAATCAATGAAATGTCTGACAGCATAATTTTTGTACTGAAGATACATCAATACCGTATTATCAGTGGAATAATAATTCCGAGTACATTTTTCTACGATTGTGTCACCTGATAATAAATTTCATATTTATTTGCTATTGAATGGTCGTAAACGATCTTGCACGAAATTCCTCTGGGCCCTGTTAACGATCTCTGTTTTCGATTGCCATCATTTTCTATTATCTACTGAAATTCCCAACAATATTCAACGTACCAATTTTATTTGTCAACCAGAAGTGACGTTGTTTGAGGCCCAGAAACCCGAGCCTACTAACCACTAAAACCTCAAACTTTTCCGTTCCTATAGATAATAATCCCTTCCCAAGCTCATTGAATACAAAACTGTAATAGGAAAAATCTTATCACAGAACTAGACACAAAAATACCTGGCACTTATTCTATTCGATTCTATCACTAGATTGCCGGACACTAATCACTGTGACGCAGCATTTGTCCGGAATTTACATTTCCTCTGGAACAACTCGTGCGAAATAATGAAAACAAAGAAAAAATGCTATCATTTCCATCAGAAAAATGAGAATCGTATGAATTTCAATTGCGAATAAGAATTTTTGTGTCAAAAACAATGAAACAAGGTAACTAAAAACATTAAAGTTTTCGTTATGCCAGTTAGAAAAATAATGAACTTACGGCATCGAGCCATCGTCCTTGATAATGACTGTCACACTTAATCCCATGATCGTTCATTATAGTTCAGTCGAAATAAATCGATGAATAAAATCACTATTTAAAAAAAAATGTATTTTGTTCTTTTTTTTCTTTATGAATAACACGATTTGTTCTCTAACGAGAATAGCACGAAATCTCATACACTGACACGTATCGTTGTGCAAGCAGTAGACTCGGTCTTATCGTTGTTTTCGTTCGCAAGTAATTTTTCATTCGTTCGTTCGTTCGTTTTTTTTTTTTTGTTCAGCATCGAACCGAAGCAAGCATTATAGGATGCTTCGGCGTGTCCAACATCGAAGTAGGAACTGACCAGTTAAGTTTGCTTTGTAAGAGTTGGTTGTGGTATTATACACACGGCACACGTTATCGTACAGTCCGACCCCTGATCCTCATTATCTCGGTGTTTCTCCTCGTGTGTAAATCTCCCATACATTCATGTCTACCTATAAATTTTTATTACACTCACAGTTTGGCAGATTGCATTCGTTCCGTTCGAAAAAACAAAACAAAACAAAAGCAATATTTTGTGCTGTCACTGACAGTCTGCGATCTGGTTAAATTTTCTAGCAATTTCAATCGGGGTCGACGTCAATTAAGGGAGTAGCTACCGTTAAGCAAGAAAAAAGGGTAAACTGTCAAAATTGATTGGGAAATTATAAAAATTCAATTCCGCTGAACAGTTCAGTCGATTATGAATAGATAATAAATTTTCGAGCTCATTCATTCTCATTTTATATTTGAAAATTCAATGAAAATGTATGATCTGCGATGAGTTTTAGGCGATGACCACTTTCTATTCGATTCATTCGATAAAAAAATGTTTCCTTAGAATCCTCAGAGTGGGTGACCTTGACCAAGTTTACAGCACTTCCGATTAATGTTCCCACCTTTCGTTACAATGAATATGTGACCTATGTATGTTTTCTACGTTTATTAAAGGCGTAGGCTGACGTTTAGGGGGTAAAAGGACCATTGGATTAAAAATTGAATCTCGAGACAACGGATGATTGAAAAAAAACCTTTTTTTTTTACTTTTCATCGTTTTTTTTAGCAACTTTAATTCAGAAGGCATAGAATTCTCGATAATTTCATTAGCAACGACGTAATTCCTGAGAAATCATACAATAAAGAAAATTAATTATATTATTCATTAATTATTATTGAATAACAGGTTCAAAAGTTCATTTGTTATGTTTTCATGATTAATTATTGAATAAAGAGTTGTCATTTTGTTATGAATCGATTTTATTGAATTTTCTTTATAGAAAAACTGTTTCGAATCTTTAGGAATGAATATGAAGATTATTCGAATTTGAAATATCTCGGAACCGTATTGAATTTACGTTTTTGATTAACCTCATGTTATTTAGAGATTTGCTGCGGTTTCTGGTTATGGTGAAAGGAAGAAACACGAGTTATCCTTGGACCGAAGAGATCGTTGTGCGTGTGTGTCGAGAGACAGAGACAGCGATTGAGAGAAGAGAGAGCAGAGCCTATCGAACATACCTTGCGTAATTTCGTAAAACTCATGTCAGCAAAGTTGTTAGAAAATATAATGAAATGAACATCAGTCGAATGAGGTTTTTAAATGAAACATTTACTTTTTCATTGCTTTACTAATTTTATGAACGCGAACTGTCAATTTTCAAATTAGGCTATTTTTTTCCTAACCTGCATCGCTTTTCGCCTGACTGACGATCACGCTCGACTCACAAATTGTCATTTTCACTGTTTTCACTTTCTTTTGTTATTGATTGATAGCAACAATTTAAAATTGCCATGTACGTTGGATTTTTCTATCGAATATCATCTTTTTCATTATTTATTTACGGATTTCTATGCACTTGTCAAAATGATTCGGAAAATATCAAATAAACAGATTATTCAGTCACTTCATTTGATGAAAAAAGGTTTACAAAATTAATAATTTGGATGGTTTTTTTCGATAAATGTTTTATGTAAGTTTTGGAGAGTTCAACGATCGATAAATTATGTGACGTCTTACACATCGATGGTTATGATTCTATATAAAGAAGTGGAGAAAGTGATTGAGACTGGCGTTTGTATTTGTAAACGATTCGTTTGTGACTGTCACGTTGGAAAGTTGAGCAAAGCTGTGAAAAAAAAATCTGTCTAGTTGGCCGAGACGATCCAATTCTCAGAAAAAGAGAACTTCTCTTTTTGGATTTTCACTTTATACGGAAAAGAATTTCAAGAAACGTCAATCCAGACTCGTGAAAACGCTTTTTTTAAAGTATTTTTCGAAAATAATTATTTCGTGACGAAGGTTTTCAGAAAAAAATTTATTTGAAAAAATAATAAGAATTGCATACTTTACGGTTTATTTGTAATTTCCTCGATGGACAAAGCATCAACTGATCGAGAGCTCGAGTACCGACTGAGAGAGACAATACAAAATGTATGTAGCAGTTAAAATCGATTCGTTCTCAGTTGAGAGATGTTCAGTACACGCAATTATGAATAATAATGTTCACGTGTCATATATTTATCTTCTTATATGAGCTCGTCAAATTTATCGTGTACATACAATTTCGTCAATGACGAGAATTCCACACAGCTGTTTTTCGTGTGGTCGCAAAACAACAGGAAGTGGTTTTTTTCTAATTCACTGTCTCACACAATCGCGGCAAAGTTTTATCGAATTTCTAGTCAAATGAAAAAGGAAATATTTATTTTAATTCAATGAGTCAAGGATCGTTCAATTTCCATGATAGTTATTGGATGCGAAATTAAGAACAACGATTAAATAAAGTGACAGTGGATTTATATTTTGCAGCATGTGTTATTAACCTAGAAAAAATGAGGACAGATTGGCCGGAAGATCAAATGATCAATGCAAAATTCCACGATGTCATATTTCCGTTGACACTTTTAGAAGAATAATCCGCAATTATTGAACAATTTTCATGTACCAGCACTCATTTTTTTCTTGAAAACATTTCCGACGAATTTACCGTGTCGACTTTTCTCAAGCTTCATCGTTTTGATGTTGCAGCCGGTCGTTGAATCGGTAAAAGAAAATATTTCGCGAACAAATTGCTGTTTACTTCAAAATTTATGAGCTTGGGAAAAAAATTAACTCGGTGAATTCGTAGAGAATTTCTCGAGCAAAAAAATAAGCGGTCGTACATCAAAATCGCCCAAAAAATACGGATTTTTCTTCTAAAAATGTCGACGAAAATTTAATGTTCCCGCAAATCTATCGTCATTACTATTTTTCTAGGTTATTTAAACCTGCTATGATATAAGTACATTCATTTTTACACATTTTTTAACTGAAATAAATGAAAAGTGCTTTGACCGAATCGTTGGTACCGAATGTTTTTAAACTTTAAGTACGACGATACAAATAAAAAGAAAATGTTAAAAACGGTAGAAAACTTCTTAAAGTGCAAGGCGATTCGCGACCTTGTCACGATCCTCGTGTTTACTGCGCGCTTCGCACAAGCGAACAATAACAGTGTGTTCGAACATAACATCGATTCGAAGCGGGACAGAAAAACAAAATAAGGATCCAAACCGCACACACTGACCTTTCTAACGGTCCAGTTTACCCTCTTTCTTAGCCGCAGTGGTCGATAAAATTGTTTACAGATATATTCCCCGTTATTATGTGTGCCATTTGTGTATATATATCGAAAATTTTTATGGGTTTAAAATCACAGCCGAAAGGATTGCTGTTGTGTATGCATCTGTGAGCTCACGGACTTATCAGGTGCATGAAAAATCGTAAGTCGGCGTGTTGCGAAGCATACGAAATGCCCGAGAGCTCACGTAACGTGAAGCAGTTTTCTTCGTGTAAACACAATAAAAATTCTACGTGATGCTGTAGATAGTAAAAAAAAAGTAGAACGAAATGTAAAATACATATTGAAATACTCGATCATCTCAAGTGCGTGCCCTGGATCTACTTTTACTTCTTTCTTTCGTCTCAACTTTTGCTTCGAAATCATTGTTTTTTATTAAACATTCCACTTTTTCTATCCAATGTGACTTAAACTAAAATTTCAACCGGACTGCTGTCACACCTTGACAAGCTCGAATGAATTACGAAATAGTAATAACTGACAAAACGTCTTCCGAAAAGTTTCGACGTTCTAATTTTCGATTAGAATTCAATTTTCTGTCAATCTTTGTTGTTTATTCAATTTTTCCTCCCAGAGATCTCTTGATCGATAATGAATAATAATAGCACAGTAATTGGTTTTCGATTTATTTTTAGCTGATCAATTTTACTTAAAAAAATAAACTTACCTGTTGAGGGTGCCACGTGTGTTTGAAGAATCTCTTGAAACACTTGATACTCGAAGGCATTATCGGTACGATTTATTTTTTAAATTACAGCTTGTAAATGAGAATATAATGTTTGAGAAGGGATCGAAGGAACACAGCTTATCTTGGTCACGCGTACATGTGCTCCGCCAAGTGTATTTTTACACCGCGAACATAAGAAAAGTTTTAATAATATTTTTATCGAATTGTCAAAATTCGATATTGCTCACGCGCGAGAATATTTCAGTTGCTCAGTACGAGAGATCGTTTTGTAAACAAACAGCGAATCTTAAATTCCCCGAGACACAAAAACATCAAAACGAAGTTTTTCCAGTTGCTATTGTTTACGATGACAATTTAACCTCCTCGACAATTATTGTTCGATTTATTATTCATAAAACTTATTTTGTTAATGAGTAAGAAATCTCACGATGCTCGCTCGGTGAACGGTGAGCAAAGACTGGCTAAGACTGGCCGAGTTGTTGAGATTCTCACACGTCAATTCACTTTTTAAGCGATATTAAAGCTACGCGCACACCAAGTCTCTGCTGGAATGTCGTGTTGGCTCTTTCACCATAAATTATACAGTTATTGGCCATTTTAGAAGAAAATTTCTTTTATTTTTCGATTGCCATTTCGAAATGAACCTCAAACGAAGAATCAAACACTATTGATTTTTTAGAATTGAAAATCCCGAGTTTTTGGGACATCGGATTTGTTTCCGACACATTTCGCGAATATTCAGGATTTTTTTGCCCAGTAAATAAGCCATCGAACACGATATCAAGTGCTGAGATGATTTTCGAGACTCAAAGCTGTAGTAATCTGGATTATTTGTTCATGTGGGATGTCGACCTTACATTAAAGTTTGAATAACATTTCTGTAGTTTTCATTTGAAATAATTAATCAATCGTAAACTGACAATGCATTAATAACGATTTATGCAATGAAATATGTATTAAAAAGTGACCTCTAATGACATTAAGATTCATTTCGAAAAGACTATCTCTTTAAAAATAAAAACCGGTCGTAGTGGAAGACCTTGAAACGTATCGGGGTTTTTGGAATGTCGTTTTGAAACCAAGACAACATTATTTCGACCTCTTTTTGCCGAAGAACGTATATTTTTCAAGATGTGCAGGTATTCTCAGTCAGGGGTCGTCTAACAGCCAATAACTGTGCTTAGTCGTAATTTATGTATAGGATAAGCGACTCGGAGACGTTTGTCCACACTGATAGTGCTAATTGTGCATATGCTATGTGGGTAAGGAGCGAGCGAGAGAAACGTGATCATTCGCTGTTTTCACTCTACGCGAACATACATCGACTGAGCTTCGAGCGTTCGAAAGAAAAAGAGGAAATGAAAATGGTGCGTTGGCGAGTGTTGTGCAACAAGTGCTCGTTCAACGGCTTAAAGACGTTCGGACATCAATTAAAAATGCTGTTAAGTTAATGAATTTTCTTCTGATTATTGGGACAATTGTTCCGAGGCTGGTAAAAAAAAAAAAAATTCACTAAGCCGTTTAAGAGTTACGAAAATTCTAATTTTCAACAAATTTCCACGTAGTGAAATAAGAAAACTTTTTACAGTTGCATTAAAATGGGCAAAACGTATATAAAATACAATAAGTATTCACATATCATGGATATATTTATTAGAATACAATAAGTCTACATCAGAGTGTTTCTGTTTTTCTTTATTAACGGAAGTTATTTTTTAATGGAAAAGTCTGAAAATGTTGGTTCGGTAATTTCCTTCTCGTTGCGAAATTCTGCTTTATCGATGAGCGATTGAGGACTTCCGGTTTTTTGAAGCCAGTGTTTCCTGTGAAAAATAATTGTAAGACTTTTTGCGTACCGGCTACAATTTGGATCGCAAATAGAACCAAATTTATCGACTCACATATCATCGATTTTAGATTTTTCCCCTTCAATTCTCCCAACCACGGTCCCTCCCTTAGTATTCATGCACCAACCCTTCAAACCTAGCTCTTTCCCACGAGCTTGCGTGTACTAAACAAAACAAAAAAACATTGACAAATGAATTTGTTAACAAAGAGTTTGAAGTGAGAAAAATCTGGAAACCCGCTCAACTGTTCACGGTGCCGCGTAGTGTCGAAAATGTCAACTATTCTGTTGCCTGAATATTCTGTCGGTAACAGAAAGTTCTGGCAACGAAAAAGGTTAGAATTTTCCTTGTTTTTGTGTGTCGGTCTTTTCGTACGTACAGTCGTGACAAAAGTTTCGTTCACAACATTCGGCTACCGTTCGAAGAAAAATTTCACTTCCGATTTCGCGAACAAAACTTACCTATATATTGACTATTGCGGACTTACCTTTCTGAAGAACACACCTGAAAAGTATCAATAAAATAATACAGTTAAAAAGTTCGTTCAGAGACCTACGCGCTTTCGATTCGGATCTCAAGAATACTAACCTTGAACTCTCCCGAATACTTCGAAATCCAGACCAACGAGATTTGACATATCTGATACGTTGCCATACACCGGGATCGTGACGCAAACTATTAGACAAGAGACAGTTGCGCAGAGATAGACTAACGAAACGGCAGATGTTTTTGCTGTCATCCTGAACGGGACACAACTCAGAATAACAACATCGACAACTTACTGATCCTGAAATTACACGGAGAGACAGAACACAGAAGGAAGTACTGCATTTCAAATGTTATCAATGAAATTGAAGATTTTTAGAATCAAAATACTGAAAATTTCAGTGAATGGTTTATAATTTCGTCATTTTTCCATTGTCAACCAAGAAATACATTTTTAAAAGTAGATAAATTTGATAAAGCGGTGGATAAAATAGCGCGTTTCTTTATCGCTGTAGGCTGTCATTTTTTATTTATCTGTTGAGATGAATAAAAGATGGCGCCCACGTCGTTTAAAAACACAAAATATCCCTGCATTATCTAGCGTTCGAAATTTCGAAAAGTTTGAGATTCGATAAATATAAAAAATGAGAGAATCGTCGGGGTGTGCATGAACGATTATGTAAACCGAAAAATCGCGTACGTAAAAGTGTTTTGGCGATCGTATGAAAAACATAAAAAGAGTTAGAGATTTCGCGAAGTGTGGTATCCACACCCCTACTTCGCGACGATGGTTTTGCAGAAACGAGCAGCGCGCGCAGAAAGCATCATTCGTTGAGAGTGTGCTCGAGCGCGCAGTATCGTATCGTACGTGACACGAGTCAGATGTGCTGGTTCGAAACGAGAATGTGTTAAAGCCGAGTGAGAGAGACAGAGAAACAAGAAAAAAGAAAAAAAACAGACAAAGAGGAAGACAGTAAAACACAGTAAAAAAAGTTCGAGTCGGACAATCATTTTGGGTTCGACAATACTTTCGGATTGTTAAGAAAAAAACGATAATAAAAAAACAAAACAAACCCGAGTTAAATCGCATCGAAGTATAAAAATATCGACATTTGTGCTCACCGTAATCGCGTATACACTTCGAGACTGTGAGGAGAAAGAAAAAAGAACGAATCGATCGCAGTGAATAGTCCGTGTGTATTTTCATCGAGAAATTTTTGTCTTTCGGGTGTATTTTCTTTCTTGCATCATTTATTATTATTTATTTATCCGCGTGTCTCGAAGACAATCCTCTCGCCATGTTACCGGACGACGAGAGAGAAACGTCAGTGACACTCCGCGTGTTGTATTTCAACTAAAAATAGATAGCGAGTGAGAGAGATAGTGAGACAGTTAACGGGGAGAAAAAAACAGCGTGGCACTATCGCCGATTGTTGCCAGAGTCTAGTAACCAAAAAACACCTTTAACCGCTATAAAAAAAAAGAAAAAACAAACAGCTGAACTGAGTTGTGAGAGTGCGTGAGAAAGTACAAGTTCGCCGGTTGTCGGACGACTCGACGACTACGTGAGGTTTGAAAAAACGACGGATCCAAGCAACAAAAGTCAAATTTATTGCTATTTGATAAAAAAATAAGAATAAGAACGGTCGACACCGAAGTTTCTACGTTAACTCAGTTCATTAGGAAGAGTGTTCTATCGAATTTTACAAAACTCGACATGTTCGTGTTAGTTTTTTTCGGATAAAAAAAAGAAAACAATACACGAAATAAAAATTTGTCGAAGATCCTGTTTCGAGTGGCAACACAAAGCACGTCTATGAGAGTTCCGGTGTCAACGTACGTATCTTGATGTGTGTGCGCACGTACGGAAGAAAGAAAAAAGTGAATAAAAACATCGCGGTGTGGTGAGAACAAAAAAAAAAGATAACACGTATATTACACCCACGGAATCCACGTGTGGGGAGGGGAACGAAAAAATACAGCCTCAATAATCGAATTTAGACAATGTCGGATTGGAGAATAACGTCACTGGCGAGACCAGAGAAACGTCAGACGTCGTGTATATAAACAAAAAGCAAAAGACCAACAACCAACTTCGTAAATCACGCACTTTGTGCAGCTTCTTTTTATTTTCATTGCTGTTTACCAATTCGAGGTTTTCGGGTCATTGAAATTACGACGAGATAGTGAAGTGCATATTTTTCGGGTTTTCTCGATCGCGTACGAGCTACGGAGATAAAAAACGGGAAAGCGAAATTGGAAGCAGTCACCAAAGGATACGTCGTTAACTCGCGTGCGAACATAAAAATATTTACCGGCTTCAATATGACCGCTATTCTCGTATCCGTGGCAGAATTGTCCAACATTTTCTCCGTACTCGCCGTTCTCATATGCTTTTGCGGTGTCGTACTCTTCATCATGAGGTAATTCTTTTATTCCGCTATTTTTATTATGCTTTGTCGTCTCTCCTATGGAATTGGCTATGGGGCGTTTCACCGCGAATCGTATAACCTCAAATTCGACATGGTCGATCTAAACACATGTTCCCTTGGTCAATCTTATTTTTCCCGAAAGATAGTTGGTCTCTTTCGCATTATTTTTTTTCACCCTTAAAAACCCGAAAACCATCATTTTCATTCTAGCAACAGTTAAAAAACGCCAGGATCATTTGGACACATTCACCTT
The DNA here is from genome assembly GCA_013761285.1 of Campoletis sonorensis. Classification (NCBI taxonomy): domain Eukaryota; kingdom Metazoa; phylum Arthropoda; class Insecta; order Hymenoptera; family Ichneumonidae; genus Campoletis; species Campoletis sonorensis. The sequence goes on from JACEOJ010000119.1 coordinate 1,000,668, forward strand.
TTATTTTACTAGACAAATTTCGTATCTATTGAGACAATTTTTGGATTACTTGAAACAAGCATTATTCTGCTGTCAATGCAATTGAAATATTTCATTAAACGATAAACGGCAGTCATTTCAATCGTAAAATCGGGATTTTAGGAAAATTCGTTTTCTTTGTTTTCAAATTGAGATTGAAATATTTCTTTCACAGCTGCAATATGTTATCGATTTCTGGAATAATTTTAGAAAAAATATATAAAAGGTGAAAAATTTCTTGGCTATTCCACCAATTACGAAAAAAAATTATATGAGAACAAAGGTGTTTATCTTACAACGAATAATTTAGAAGAAGTAGTTACAATATTTTTCCTGATACCATTATGACAATGAAGTTTTTTCTTCAGGCACAATTTTCGACCGAAAATGGTGAACAACTATTTTTTATCAACTGTCTAGTAAATGTTCCATTCAAATTCCATTGGAAATGATTCAACGTCATAGATTGACGTACCGAATTCCTAAATTCGACACAATAGTTAACAGAATATCTCACAATTCGCGAATCCTCTAGACACACGCTTCATTTCCTTTGTTTCGCAGTTTTCGAAGAAAATAAAATTTACGCACACCCACACAATGTATTTTATGAGCTTATTGTTTCGGTTGCAAAAAAAAATTCTTCTTTTCAATCTTTTGTACGTCACGAGATTTGTTTTTCACAACAGAGTATGTGTCATCACGACAATCCCAAATGAGGTGATCGACCCATTCAATTGACTCTTTCTGTAGACGAAAAAAAATTCGGAAACATTTGTTTTTACACATAATTTACTAAATCTAGTCAAAATTAAACACTTAATTAGCGAATGTCAGTACAGATAATGCACCCGAGCAATTTCAAGTTGTATGGAAATGATGAAACGAAAAACACGTGTGTCAATTTTTTTTGCTTTTTCGCGATAATAAAAAATGTATACATTTATGTAGTCATTTGAGTTTTACGATTTGCTGAAAAAATCCACAACTTCCTTGAATTCTGAAGAACAATCATAATAATATAAAATTATACAGCGGAAGTAACACGAAGACGACAAAAATATACAGTTTGGAGACTTCTCAATATTATACAAAATGTATATTACTTTTTTGTGTGTAATTCCTTTGCTTCCTCTTCCGTTTTAATTCTCAAGGAAGAGGAACGAACAAATGGGAACTTGTTTCTTCAAATATTATGGAAAATAATCCAGCGTATTGTGTACTTTCTTTGTTATTCTTTCTCAATACCATATACTCGAATAAATGATTTTGCCATCCAGTTAATACTTTTGTTTTGCGTTTTACGAAGAACAAAAATGTTTACAAAGTTTTAAGTGCGCGTGATTATTGCATATTTTGTTGGTGGGGTTCTGCATCGACTCTTCAAACATCGTACCTTGCGTTCCGGTCACTGAGGAGGTGAACGGAAACCTCTGCTTTTCTCCCTCTCCTCCTTCTCCTCTGCGAAAACTCTCCTGAAACGATGATGTACCGCCAAGCCTCGCGTAACTTCTCATATTCGATTTTGTAACTATGCTATAACTTGATTTCCGCTCGCTTGCCACAACTAAGTGCGTAAGGTGGCCATGAAATTCCATGTCCGTTTCACCCCTCTCTCTATCCCCACTTTTTGCACTCTTTCTTGTTTTGTTCAGTCCCATACCTTAATGTGAAACAACAGTACTAAATGGAAATCAATGAAATGAAATATTATTCTATTGTTCGTTGCAGAAGAATTTTCGTTTTACGACGGGGGTCGTTGGGACCCATGTAGTCTATTTTTTTTCATTGATTTGTTTACAAAATGAAGAACTATGAGGTAGAAGTGCGCCGTGAATATGACAAAATCTATTACATTTTTTAATCATTGGTATTTTATTGAATGCAATAATGACTTTATGAGATGCACTCATTTTCAAGAATTCATATCATTAGGGAAAGGTAGTTAATGAAAAAAAAAAAACGAAAGGAACGGACCACTTTATTCAAACCTTTTCACCAATAATAACATTTACCATACGTGACTCATCGTTCGCTGCTCGTATCAGTCAATTTGAGTCAGAGGCGAGAATAAATAACGAAAAAGAAGACGAAAACACAAATGAAAAAGGAAGAAGAAAAGGACCAAAAACGTGTTTGAAAGATACAATGAAACAGTTGGATCCATAAGAGAGTCTGAATCACTAGGGTCACGACCGCAGTGGAAGAAAGAGAGAGAGAGAGAGAGCGAGGGAGAGAGAGAGCATTCAGAGAGTTCTCTCGTACAGAAAAAACAAACTGTGGGCTCTGCCTTCTCTCTCTTTCTCTCTTTCTCTTTTCATAACAGTATTTAAAAAAAGTATATTTCAATGATTTTTCAACTATGATCGTGATGATAAAATGAAATTTATTAAATACACTTTCGATTGAAAAAATAATAACAGTATAGTTTTTTGAACAGAATTAATGGACTCGAATCATTGATTCATCACGTCGGGTTGAAAATTATTTGGGTAAAGGTTCGGAAAGTGACCCCCGCCCCCTGAAGAGGGGAGGCTGGGGGGGGGGAGGTCTACCCAACATGAACAAAAAAAACCGTACAAGAACCGTACTTGCAATTGAACTTTTTAATTTGTACAACGACTGAATGAAGAGTGAGATTAGAGTAAGAGTAACACACACACAAACACACAATAAATGTAAAAAAACATGTACACGTACATGTATTTGTACAGTATAGTAAAATGAAGATTTGGGAATATATTTGTCAGTGGTCGGATACATCATGCTCATGGTGCGAAAAATAGCTGACGTTGTCGTTTGTTGTTTGTTTGTTTGAAAAAAGATTTGACTTTGTTGCTTGTTGGCTTTTTTGAAGACTTTGTTTGGGTTTTATTGTTTGTGGTGAGGGGATGGGAAGGGTGCGGGGAGAGGTGTTAGTTAGTGATAGCCCTCTCACACGCACGCTCCCCCGCCCTCTGATAAGGGCGTAATTTTCACTAACCGAACATTCAAATTTCCGATTTTTATCCTTAAAAAAAATGGGGGAGGGGAGCCGACCGCCGCCCTCCTAAAAGGTGGGGTTAACTTTCCGGACCTTTACCATTATATGGATATTGAAAATGCAGTAGGGATTGGGAAACTTTCATGACATACCTGAAATAGTTTTATTCGTTGGTGCAGAAATATGATGGTACTTCGGGTCCATGGCGATGATCTTATGTTCGGTGGTAGCGGTGGCGTCATGGCCCACTCACCACGAATACCGCAGATGAAGATGATGAAGGTCCACATACCATTCACTTTCAAGCTTCACGAGAGTTCCAAAAGTACATACGCCGGTGAGTCAATCAGCTAATGTTTTTATACAACTCAATTAAACCACTATTTTCTTCATCTAATCTCATTCCTCACTATTCGTCACTCTTATATGAATACAGGCTTTTCTAATTCTTGAATTTTGTTTCCCGCATTCGAAAAATTGTTCAGAACTGAACGAAAATAAACAAATTAATTATTCCTGTCGTGCAACTGAATTGCTCGTCAAAACAACAGAAAAAAAATAATACTTTCGTAAGGATGAACAGAAGAAAACAGACTGATCACATTATAGTTTAGGTGTGACTTTTTAATACTTGGCGTCCTTTCTTTTTACTTTTTCGAAGTTCTGACTAGGATTTAACGAACTCGCCAAGTACTTCGGCCGACATTTTTTTTACAATCTGATTTTTTGCGTTTCAGGTTTTTTTTTTCAAATCTTTTCACATTCCGATTTTTTTTCTGGGCTCTGTTCTTACCGCTTTTTATTTTTGTAGATCTGTGGTTCGGAATCCACGTTAAAATGTAGGTCCAGGTGGTAATATGGAATTGTGGAAAAAGTGTGGGAACGAAGAGTGGAGAAAGAGAAAAAGTGAGGGAACAAAGAGCAGAGTGAGAGAATACCACCATGTAAAAACCCGATAAGGGTATGCATGTAACATTCCATCTATCTATCTATCTATTTTTGTAGATTGGTGACTTCTTTCAATGACCAACTGATTTTTTGCCATTTTTAAATACTCCATCCTCACGCAACAATGAAATACTTGTCCTATTATTGATATTATAAATTTGAGTGCTAAATGTAAATCATTCTCGATCTTGAATATTTTTTGAGAATCTTGTACTTTTTTGGGTAGTCTTTTTCTGTGAAAACGAATGGAAATGGGGGTCAACAAATGTACTTATCCAAGGTTTTTCCCCGGGGAGGGGATTTTTGGCCAGGTAGCAAATTTACAGATTAAAAGATAAGGTGTTGTTGTCGTATAATATTGAATCGTGTAGTTATATGAAAAAGTACTCGATCAAATTAGTCATTCGAGTTAAATGATATAAGGTTGACCTGGCCAAGTGGTCAAGGTGGTGTCGTTTCGTAACCACGAGCCGGCCAGCCTCACCTGCATACAGATTACTTCAACACCGCTGAATCGTGAAGAATAAGCATTGTGAGACTCGGGACTCACGACTGTCGTGCAGAATTGCCTTACAGTATGCGTTATTTCGATGTCACACGAGCTGGAAGGCTCTTCTTGATTTTATTCAATACATATATATATATTTTTTTCAAGTGTTCATTGCCGTCGAGTTCCCGTGTCGATAACCCACTTTTAATATATTCTGCGTGTCGCAGCTGAGGGCCTCAACCTCGAGAGAAACGTCTCACAGTCCCCTCGAAAGAAAGACCTCGAGAGTACTGTTTTTCGTTGTTTTTACATTGACATATATTTATATATATTAAACGGATATTGCATTGTGTTGGTTTACGATACGAATCATTCGGTTAATAGAGGGCTACCTAACACTGCGTAATACTCTGAGTCTCGTTTTTACCATGACATGGAACGACACTCGGTTGAAAGATTACGTCCCGAACATTTTTGTATGCTTTTTCATTGGAAACTATGACAGTTGGGAGGAAATAGAACGTATGTCATCCTCGTTATTCGAATGTAGTTGCTCGAAATATAAAAATTAAACATTAAATATGAAATTCATCCAAAATAAAACAAAAATTTTTGCATCGGCCGGGAATCGAACCCGGGCCGCCCGCGTGGCAGGCGAGCATTCTACCACTGAACCACCGATGCTTGGCATATGATTCATCCTGACTCTGATCCTGTGGTCTTTGGATAGCTTGTAACCATAAACATAGAAAAAAAAATTAATACGATCGAATTCGAAGGAATAGTACGTCTCAGCTTTGTTGAAATTCGCGGTTTCGGAATTAGTCAAAATGACCCTGTAGACGTAAAGTTCGACTAATAGTGTTAAAATTTATCAAATTTCATTATTGCAAAACGTTACAACACCTTTTCACTATCAATTTCGTCTGAAATCGATAAATTTGATAGAGCCTAAAGTTTTCATATTATTTGGTTACGATGATTGCATAATTTTCAATAAAAACGTCAAAACTATATATGGGACAAAAATGAGAAGAATTAAAAAAATCGAATAAGCTTTATAACGATCTCAATTTCTCTTCCAAGTCCGTGATACATATTCGACACGCTTGCGCGATTTATAAGAATCAACGAGTCGACGACGTTTTGATTGTACAGTGTTTCAGAATTTACTCATATCGCATGTTTTCTTTAATGCACGTAAATACTTACACATTTTGCACGCTTGAGCGAAAATCATGACGATGACATCGGCTGATGGCTTATTATCACAAGCATAGCCGTGAAAATATAAAAGCAAGCGGTTTTTTTATTGTAGTTGACAACCTGATTCTATTTGTCTTTTTTGTTAAATTATCATTAATACAATTGTCAATTTTGAATGCGAAGTTGAGAACAATTATCAATGAAAATAAATTGGAGCATTTTTTGACATATATATTTCATTGGTATTCATCGATAATTTCCTTCGCATTTAAAATTTTCTCCGACACTTTATCTGTTTAATCATGAAATTACGAGAGTCTCAATAACTTTTACGCCAAAAATTTAAAAAAAGAGAGAAAAAATTTCGAAAAATCGTTCGATCGGATGAATGACATTGAATGAACGTTTTTCCATTTATTTTGGATCCGTTTATACTGCTGACGGCATAGCCAAGCTTCGTGAAGATGCTGTTAGCCAAGGACCTATTTGGCAATATATCGCGATTTAAATAATCGGATGAAAGTGGTTTTATAATATTTTTGCGGTTTCAAGAATGGCACAAAAAACAAATCTTTCCAATACTCTCGTCCACGTGGTTTGACGAGTATCCTAAAAAGTTGTTTCTTTCTCATGTTTCATTTATGTTCTCATCGACGGATTGGAACTCGATTCTAAAAATATATGCTCCTGCAGGAAATATAAACATTAAACTCGAATAACCTCTAGAACAAAACAAAAAACTCCTTTCAAATCGTTTTGTCTAATTGAAACATTTTATGATTGCAACTTCTCGATCACAGGATGCTTCTCAGAGTTTTTATTCAACATCATAAATAATACATATAAGATCTGAATATACTTGTACAAATGAAACACAATCTACATAAATGGCAATTAGAATACGACAGAAACAAAAAATATCCGAAGCAATTACTTGAAATCAAGACAAGTTTTTACGAAACTTCTCAAACCGTCGATGATTTTAGGCAATTACTGTCGAGACTCTGGAATGATATTGGTTTAAAGGAATTCGATGGCACTGCCATCAAATTGTGAGTCCTATTAAGGCAGTGGTCTGGTCTAGAAATTTGGAAAAATCGATTTTTCGTTTTCATTTCATTATTGCATTGACCTTCCTCAACACGCTCGTGAAAACTGTTTGATGATATCTCAAGAATTAGCAGAGCAATAGAAATTAGAATCAAGTCGCACGCTCAGATAGCGCGGTCGAGAAGCAGCTGAGCGCTCGACTCGAGAAGGTTTTGCCCCTGAGGCTCCAAATAATGTAACAGTGATTAGGCATCCTCATTTCTTGAAACAACGCTTGACGCAAGATATTGATTGATTCTTTTCATACTTCAAATAATCTTCTACTCGAAGTTGCCTTTTATATCGATCTCTGACATATGTCTATTTTTTTAGATGCATACGACGTTACCCAGAGTGGGCGCCGTTTGAGGCGGTTTTCGATGGACCATTTTGTTAAAAGTTGAAAAACTATACAGAAATATTTTAAAAAATTTTTTTAAATGTGCACACATTCTCAAAGGTACAATAAATACGTACGTAAAGTTTGATGAAGATAACTCCAACGGCTTAAAATTCATTCCAACCCAAAAATGACGTCAAAAATCATGTTCTAGATCGGACCACTGCCTTAAATGAGCAATGTTGTTGCATTCCAACGCTATATATTCTCGCGTGCAATCGACTTGAAATTTTGTACTCGAGGGTGTGTGGGGTCGCTGACTACGAAATTAAATGCAATATCTGCAAATTCAAAATAGATTGCTTCCACATCCATGAAGCACCGTGAAAAACTTAGAAAAACTGTCTCCCACTCAACGAAGGATACACGCACGTGCTGGTGTATGGTCAGGCAGTCACCCAACCGAGTATTTGCCCTGCCCGCGGCTGCTGAAGTTGAAAGGATGCAAGTTGAACAGTCAAAATAGTAGAGACTAACTTTGTGTATACATATTTTTATGTATGCCACAAAGGCTCTTAATTACGATCAAGCAATTTGCTTGATTCATTGTCATTCGCTGTTGATTGATTAAAACAAGTTTGACTGCACTTTTCTAACCGGTTTGATGAGAAAAAAGCCTTATATAGCTTCTTTATTTATTCCTCGATTATGCAACGAAGAAAAATTAGTTGCTGATTCGCGGATAAACCAAATGAATAATTGATATGTTGAGATCACTAAAATATGTAAAAGCGCATTCGTTTATAATAAAGTAACTAAATTTATATAGTGTAATAATCATAGTTTGAATTATGTACATATTTAGAATCGACTTGAAAATAATCGCGACAAGCCAGACTTGTGAAAAAGTTAAATTAAAGCAATGACTAATATGAGTGTCTTACCAGCCCATTTGCACGTGTGTGGAGTGATTCGGATGAGCCTTATACACGACCGGGTCAAACAATGCAAATTTACGTCGCACCATAGTGCCTTCCAACACTAAATTCATTCAATACGAATGACTTCGTTCTAATTTCTCACTCAATTGCTCATCGGCTTGCATACAAAATTTCGTTGCTCATTTTCGATCTAGTCGATGAAAAAGTCAAATAATATTGATGATCCATTGAGTTTTATGAAATTTTGACGGAAAAATGGATTATTCTTCTTCATTCCATCAAATTTTTCGCCATTTTTCATGAAAATAGGTTATTCATATCCCTGTCTGCACGAATAATCAATTTTCTTTTCTATCAGGCGATAGAATACTCCCTCCCGAATATGAACTCCCTTGCTATCGCGTTGGTCAACGACATTTACAAATGGCTTTCATTTGGAGCATACAATAGAAGCTTTCCTCTCGTACAGCACACAAACCAACTGAGTTGATTCACTGGTCGACAATTCAATCATTTAGTTTATCCCAAGAGACTAGTTACGTCGTGTATAGTCTTTGAATTCGTTGGTTTGGTAACGTTCAAACGTTACACGACCAGTTTAGAATTTATTTTTATTTCATTGGCAATTCAAACTTTAACGAGACTGGACAAATTTTTTTTTCGCTGTATTAATGTTCGAAAAAAAACAATAATATTTGGCATTATTTCGACGGCATGTTGTTGGAGATTAAAAACATGAAATCATGTAAACTAACGAACTGAAAAACTGCCAAAGAAGTTCAATCTATTGAACTTTTTAAAACTCCCTTTGCAAATTTTCCAAATAAAATTGGCAATGACGAATGAATTTGATGAACCATTTAAAAAATCGTCGATTGACATCGATCCTCGGTTGCAAAATGATTTATTTTTGAAAAATTTCGTAAAATTCAGTGAATTTTGAATTTCAACTGTTTTTCTTTATCAAAAGTCTTAGGCAAAACGTGTCTAAGCTTGAAATAAAAAAATTGATTTCCCAATGTGATTGGTTGATATATTTGAGGGGAAAGCGAGCAAAAAAGGAGAACCAATGAGAAGTTGGTCGTATCATTCACTAGAGCAACTTCTTTCTCGATCTGGTCGCACGTACGCATTGTCCTTGGCATATTTCAGAGCGAGTCTCTTTTTAAAGATTAAAACCAAGTCCTGCTACTTACACTCCTCTCTCTTTCTCTCCTCGGCGTTTCTTTTTGCTTGAATCATATTTTTTTGTTGGGTTAGTTAACACGATTTTTATTATAAATATCGCACGTAATCATGACTCCAGAGTATTATTTTATGTCCTCTCGTTACCAAGATGCATATGAACTGAAATTGAACCACTGGGCGACCTTGACGATCGTTTCTCTTCGTGTTACTTATGTCTCTTTCCCTGGTACCCTGTCCCTGCGTCATATGCCTTTTTTTCATTGAAATTGAACAGAATTTATGTTTTTTCACAAACATAGAAAAAAGTCATCTCTACTTTCAATGTGAAAAAAATATTTTTCATTTCATCACAGTTTTGCTCCCAATTCTTCGACGTGGCTTTTCAGGGATAGTCCCGTCGTTATTTTACATTTGGCCAGACTAAAAAAGGTAATTTGGCATACATTTTATTAGAAAGAAAAAAAAAACTTTCCATCGTTAGAATTTCACAATATTTCTTCTTTTTGTCGCAGAGCCCAAAATTTAGAAGCGGTGTTTATCGACAATTTTTCTTTACGATTCGAAACCTAAATTTACTGCCAAAATTAAAATTATTTGAAAAATCATAAGAGTACTGAATTTAGAAAAATCATTCGATTTTAATGATTTATTCGTTAAATTATTTTTCGAAGTAGGTTTCGATGAGCAACTATTCGATGTTTCTGAATGAACAAAATATTGCATCAGACAAATTGTGAGAAATTGCTTGATGCAATTAATGGTACACATTAATTGCATCAAGCAATTTCTTCTACTAATGTTAATATTTGAAAAAAATTCAAATCAATTTCAGACGTCCTATAAACTTTACTTTGCAATGAAAAATAAGCTCGCAAAGCCCCACTCTGTGGATACATAGTCTGGCCCCTTGCTTATGGTTGTTAACCGCGCAGAGTTGAATGCGCAACCTCGTTTTTAACGAGGTACGACGGGAGGACTTGCTCCCGCGTGGTTCAGAACGTTAAATCAATGTACTCGCGTAGTACAGTTTAGTGTGTTTGTACTCTATGACCAAGTTGAGTAATTGGTAATAGCTGTAGAATAATGAATCATTATAATCGTATATTATTCACGCTTATTCACAATCTTTGCATCAGCATCGACCCAATTAGCGATATGGATAATCATAATGGTCAGACTTTTATTTATTTGATGTTTGAATTGTAATGAGACCCTTCAATTAATTTTGCCAATAAATATAAAGTCCATGTGACCATTTGGTAATCGGTTTGTCAGCACAAATTTTTACCAAAGTTAGTCATTCGATTCGTGTATAAAAACGACTGGATGTTTTTCTGTCTTGTGTTTCCTATTTTTTTTTGGCCTTTTATATCTCGATTTTTCCAACTGTCAAAAAAACGTTTGATAGTTCCAAAATAAAATAAAATTGGCCAACCATATTCAAGGTCATCGAACTCTCAAATTATTAATTCAAAAAATTACACTTATGAAGTGATTCTCGTAATAAAAAAGTTACAGAGTTGGAAAGTTTTGTTTTTTTATTATTTATTGTCATTTCAATATCAGGTCCTCCTGTTTATCTGTAGAGAATTTTAGAATTTTTTCGAAAAAATGAGCGTGTACGAAACGACAAATTACTTCGATTTTTGTATATCTGTCGGTTCTATTCTTCTTCTGCTCTATCTTCGTTTTTTTTCCATTATCTTTTTTCCCTTAATTCTCCTCACTGTCGTCGTTTAGCTACGGCCAGTTGGCGCAACTCCCGGAGAGACAGAGAGACCACAAGAGCACGCAACCAATCGACGGTTCTCCATTACGCAATGAACGATTTGATAATCAGTGTTTCTGTGTACGTCGTCGAGAGTGAGCTTACACCGTATAACCCCGTGTTTTTTAACGTTGTATTTTTCCATGATACACTCTCCACAACAGCTCGTTGAACGCTGCATAGACAAGATCCTGTAGCCGGTGTCCACTTCGTGATTTCTGCTAAGAACTCATTGTAAAAAAAAGAACCAATTTTGCATTTTTTTTCTGCTCCACGTGTTCCGAATTTTTTGTCGAAATTTCGAGACGAAATTTTTCCTCAAGCATTTGAGCTGCTTCAGCAATACGTTTTTTTTTTCAAAACTAGTCGACAGTCAAAGCAATGATGAATAATCGATGTTCGTAAAAAAATTCAATTTTTTTTGAAATTCATTAATTTTTACTGAAGATTATTATCATAATGCTCCATTCTACAATGTTGTAGAACTGAATTAAATTAATGATTAGAATTATGAATTAAAATAGAATCAAAAGTAGTCAATTCGATACATGCAACGAATTATTTCTAAGAATACACCAAATGGGGTGTGATTCTTGGAATAACCAGTTGTTGGTCCAATAAACAATACTGCAGCACAGTCGAACTAATTATTTGCAATTCCACGAAATGTCGTTCCGAAATACTCTTTATTTGCTTGTCCCAATGAGGCCATTTAGTCGATTTAATAATTGAGATTGAAACAAATGTTTCATTAAAGCAACTAAAAAATATGTGTTAACATATCAATTGCACCAATTGTTGAAACTAAATGATTTTACTATGGTGATTGAGTTGATTCTTGTAGAATAAGTTTTTACGATTTTGTTTGATAAACTACATTATTCGATATTCAACAAAAAAATTGACTCGATAAACAATTTTTATTTTCTCAATGTACATTTTTCCAAATGGTTCCGAAAATATTTTGTAAATCACTTTATCGGGTTTTTGAAAATTTCATAGCTCCTTCTTGACATTATTATTCATCATAGTATTTTTGAGAAGAATGCTATCGTATTTGTCGTCGCGCAAAAAAAATATTTTCAGTCAAAACATATTTGCATAACGGCTTACCATTTAGTTGCCCAGCCAAAGATTCATAAGCGATTTAAAAATTGTCACTAATGCCTAATGTTAGCTCAATGGGTCGCGGTCCCTGGATGACGACAACGAGGACGAATAATAATGATTCGAACAGAGATCGGGGCCCGTAGGTGAAAAAAAAGAGGGAGAATGAAAACGGCCTTTCACCGGACAATAATGCACGAGCGACTAAAAACCATGCGCGCACCTTGACGAGTCCGTTGTCTTCTATTATGTTCGATCTTCGCTCAAGGAGGTCGTAGCGGAAGGTCCAGAATTAGAAATCAGTTTGAAACCCATTTGGAGAGAATCTGAGTGCGAAATCGAATTCTGCATTTTGTAAATTGAATGTACAATCAAATATTAACAGTGAAAAAATTATCAATGTTTTTCATCGTAATACTGATCAAAAATTAAAAAATGAATAATAAAAACACGCTGCAGGAGAAGTTATTACAAAAATTGAAGTCAAAGCTGTAGAAATAAGAATAACCTCGCACGAGAGTTCGCGTGATTCGTGCTATAAAGTCTCTATGAAAACCTGGACATGTTGCATGTTTGTGTCGGGGCACAATATTGACTAGAAAACAACGTATATTATGTCATTTTATCGGCCAAAATTGACAACTCTTAGAACAACGAAGAGTTATACGTAAATAGAGAGATTTGAAACATGCAATTTATTCTTTATTATTCCATTCGCTAATATATTGCTGGCATTTTATTAGCAGCTCGTAAAAGGAATATTTTAAAAGTCCTGCAATCGTCGTGTAGCAATTGCAAAATTTATTTTTACGTACGTCTATTGCAATGATGCACAAAAATCGAAATATTTCATGATCTCATCGATCCTGAATTTCAAAACAGACCGAACGAGATTTTCATTTCAATTTTTTTTAAGCCATTTTGCGTACAAAAATCAAAATAAAAGAAAGAGAAGAAGAGATTTATGTTAGAAGTATAAAGGCGCTGCATCCATACACCAAGCTTTCACTTATTTCACACTGCTATCGCCATCAGGAGGAAAACTTCAGGAGAAAAAAAAGAAGACCTCTCCCTCCACTTCGTTATGCAATCTTTGAAGGATTCTTCAGGCAATTCATCTCTTTTTCTTGATTGTAGTAGAAAAGTCTTCTTTCTTTCTTTTCATACATTTTCCCAGTAAAAAGCTCCAGATCAATGTTTATTTTTGATGCAATGTTAAAATTAATTGTTTTTCGATCTTTTCATCAAATATTGATAAAAATTTGTGCTTGTTTTTTCTTCACTCTGGTTGACACACTAAGCTACGATGGGACTTCATCGGAGTGACAATATTTCCAAAGTTTTCAGGTCAAAATGATTTTTCTCATTACGACTCGAGTTAGCCTTGGCAATAATTCATCGTTGCAAATTCAAATGGACTTTTGAAAATGCAATATGCATACACGAACCACAAGTGACTAGACTTTTGCCTCTTTTCGTCATATATCCTTACCGAGAACTCGATAAAATATGACAATGTCAATAATATATTAGTCTTGTGAGAATTACGAGAAGATAGTGCTGCGGGACTGATGACCCCTTACAGGGACCCCCACGTCCGATTGTTGGCTCTGTCACTTGAGAACACTCGGACAAAGTTTGTCCAAGCAAACTTAAGGCAATTGCAACAACTGTACTTGAAGAATGAAAATAAAAAAAATAAAGAGGACGGAAAAAGTGTAACTCGAGATTCCCAAGAGAGTTCTTCTCCTCAATTATTTCTTACATCGTCGGTAGAATAAATTTCGTATCATTAAAAAAATCATAAACGTGGTCCCATCAATTTTCGATATTTTTTTCTCCCATTCCAATCCACTTCAAGTCGATATTTTTTTTTTTTACTTCATTTTTTTTCCAAACTCATTAGATGTCCCGGAATTGTTGGACTTTTATTATTTTTTGCTCGTTCGAATTGTTGTCGGAAAACCCAAACGACGTGACCCTCGAAGAACGTCGGAATAAAAAGAATAAATAAAATGCTTCTCTAGCCTCGAAAACACTGAATCACTAATTTATTACTCTCTTCGTTTTGGCACCATGACCGCAAAAATTTTAGAGCCCCGTTATCGAGACACAAATTTGTATTTATCACTACTTTTTTGTCTTTTTACTTTTTTTTTATTCCCCATAAAGGATTTTTTTTTTTCTGCACGGTCCACTCATTTATTAGACATCCGTGCTAATAGCGAAATAAATTTCGTGCTTACCAACCTTCATTATTTTTTGAACACATAAAAACAATTTAAAAAACATCGAGACGTGAACATTTTTTATGAAATTTTTCTAACCTCCCAAATTCACTTTTGCCATGCAACGGACTTTATTTATTTTTTATGGCAGAGCCGAAAATTTACATGCAGTGTCTTTTTACGATAATTGGACGATATTTTTTTACGATTTAAAACCAATTCTATCCGGACAATTGGGACGGTTCGAAAGGAGAAAAGAAATAAACAAAAGTAGTTTATGTTGCATTTCAACGATGCAAACTTGAATACCATGAAAAATAAATTTTGGTTAAAAATCCTTCGATTTCAATAAATTATTCGTCATCGTTTCAATTATTTATCAAAAGAGATTTTGCCGAGGTGGATATTTCTGAATGAATGAAATATTGCATCAGATAAATTGCACTGTGCCATCGATCGCATCAAACAATTTTTCACTACCGTTAATCATTTGAAAAATTTCAATCATTTATAAAAAATCTGTAAACGTAAAATTACAACGAAATATAAAAATAATTTTTCGACGATAATTGGACAATATTTCATGCGATTTAAAACGTAAATCTTTTTCACCATAAAAATTAACAGAAGCTCCAAACAAAAATACATCGATTTTTCTACAATAATTTTTGTCTTCCCAGTCGAATAAAATTTTCATGAGTTAATAATTTGAAGATAACTTGACTTCGACTCTTTCGTCCTGTTTGTTCACTAACATCAAACGAAAATATATGTTTCTACTTCCTGGACTTCGAACTATGCACTTGTTTGCACTTTAAAACTTAGTCTTGTGGAGAAAGTCAAAATTGAGAGCATCTTTACAGCTTTATTTACTTTCTGTAAATAAATAAGCAAAAATGACGAGGCGTTTTGTAATCGTTCATTTGCACTTCTCCGTTACTCGATATTTCTTATCCTTTCAGTAACAGACACAAGAACGGAATGAATGTGCAAAAATAACGCGGAAGTAAACCCGTATATGAATAAATTAACATATTGTAAAAAAAGAAAAATCTAATTCCATTGTTTCTCCGATTCAATTCAAACCAGTAAAAAAAAACTCCACCATCAATTTTTATTTATTGAAAAAAAAAAAAAATTATTAGCCATATAATCGTTTATAAATCTGAAAAACATTCTCATTTGCATTGTCCGACGAACGAGAACAACAAATAAAAAGATCGAGAAGCAAGGTCATTGGTCCCGTTCCCCAGAGCTGTAAATATATAATTTTTTTTCTCGAATCTTCGATTCAACCTCGTAACGGTCCCCGACCTCCTTTTCGACTCGCGGAAAATCATTTCGCGTTTGGCTTTTAGGACTCTTTTCTCTTTCTCTTTCTCTTTCTCCCTCTCTCCCTGTCTTTCTCGTTCTTCCCTTCGTCTGTCTTATTTACGAGCACAAACCAAATGTCTCTCGGAAAGATTCTGGACATGGCACAAAACTGGATAATTGGATAACATCGTGATGCTACGAAATTCTTCATATTTCACACATCTTCGAATTACCATGTGGCCTTGGGCCGTAAAAGAATGAAAAAATCGAAAAAAAAAAAAACATCGAGTCATAAGCCACAGAATGGGGTCCTCATCAGCCCCATTAGTAAACTGTTATATCTCCCGTTAGCCAAAACTTGTTAAAGCAAACAAAACATAATATTGTTTCACAGTTATCGTCTTTAAATCTTCTAACCACGAAATTATAGTTTTATTTAATAATTCTCGACTTATCCTCCATTCAGAAAATGTATGAATACGTTTTGCATCATTTGTGACGATCTATTGGTGTCAGTGTTACCAAACATATGATTTTGTTGATAAAAAATGTACCAAACATTTTACTCTAACGTCTTGATTCAGTGTTTGCCTCGAGCCAAAAGAAACTCGATCAATAAATGATGTCAACGGTAATAAAAAACACGGTGTTGGACGAAAAAAAAGAAATCTGTCATTGACGTAATTGCACAGGTCTTTAAATTCGTATTATCTTGAATTTTCGTAATTTTTTTTTTCCAATATTTTGATATTTTGGTTTTCATATACTTATATAGAAATATAAATCGATATAGAAATATATTTTTTAAATAAGTAGATACACATTTAAGTGCTGTACACCTTGTTGTCCTTGGTACGTTCGTCGAACGTCTCTCTATGGATCAGAGATTTATCCAACAGTGGTAACAGCACCAGCAGAAGAGTTAAGACACGTTTCAAGAACCGAGCTCTCTTCGTCTCATTTCTTTTTATTTTTTTAAATTTTATCACAAGGTCCTTCAGTGCCATGGACAATGAGAAAAAGAAGAAAAAAAAATCGTTCAAACTCGTTTTCTTTTCTTTACAAAGATTTACCTGGTTAGATAAAGTGACTAAAAATATATGTACATACAAAATCATCCTACGTCTATTTCAAACGGTACTTGGAACTCTTGTGGGTCATACTCTATGTAGCACCGTTGTGTCAACGATATTATAAAAAAAATGCCTTCGGGCAACAGCCTCCACAGATGAGACACGAGGCTCGTATTGATGGAAAATTTTGATGGTACCGTTACATAAAATTATTCACCAGAAAAACAACGTCATACCTTCGTATAGGGATCTCAAGAAAAACATGACCTTTAAATGGTCGAATTTTGATGAGTAATCAATTATAATGATCATTAGAGTTGATTCGATTTGTCGCAAGTTTGGCTTTGGGGTTTCGTATTAGACTTTCCTTTGTAATGGAATATTTGAACGACAAATTATTATTGGAAATATGTATTTTTTATTTACATTTATTAATACACTTTATTGATTTTTTTGTGGGTGTTGTTTTTTCTTTGCAGAAGTAGAGTGCGAAATATCGAGCCAAGTTGAGTACTCGTTGCAGGCAATATGGGGAGTCAGTATAAGGGAACTTCATCTCGCACTTTGGAAACCATGGAACGCACTTCGAGACGCTTCACTTAATGGAACTCTACTTCAGGGTCATGCACAATGTATGACACCACCTCAAACGTATCCTTTACGTCAATATTATCAGAATAACAAATATTCTTTGTTTAATCACTCATTTATGGCATAATCTTGAACTTAGTGATTGTCAGAAATCAATTACCATTGGGAATTCATAATTATTCAATCGTGAGTCAAATTAATAATCAATCATACGAATGATAATTTGATAACTTTTAACTGTCATCTGATTTGAATCGAAAGAAATCAACAGGAAATGAAATAAAATAATATTGTGGTAATAAATGAAATTGAAAAAAAGAAACCAATCGATTTCCTTAACTTTGAGCAACAGTAGACAACCACATGGGGAAGAAACTTTAAGGCTTTGCTTACCAGCCCCAGGACTCGAGCTTGGAACACCACCACGACTCTGTTATCCTTTAGTTATTTTTTTGACTCGCAGAGACAACAGAGATCCTCATCCTGACGAAACTGTGAGTTTAAAAGAA
Source organism: Campoletis sonorensis (assembly GCA_013761285.1). NCBI lineage: Eukaryota > Metazoa > Arthropoda > Insecta > Hymenoptera > Ichneumonidae > Campoletis > Campoletis sonorensis. The sequence goes on from JACEOJ010000119.1 coordinate 1,018,461, forward strand.
TTGATTGACCAAAGTAACAGATTTATTAATTTGATACACGAATTAATTCTGGATTAATTAATACACTGGGTCAATTTGATCAGGACTGCACTTCATCGGCCTGTCCTCAAAAACCCTTCGATCATTTTTTATTCAAAAAAATCGAGAGTACTCTCCAACACTTTTTCAAATGTGTGCATTTTAAAAATGCGGAAAATACCGAAGAAAATTGTTTGAAAAACTAATGAGAATCGTTATTTTTAGAAAAGTAAGCATTTTACTGAATAAGTCACAATTTTTTTCAATTTTAAATATTTTAGAGATTTATAACCAGGAATTTTCTCAAGAAAATTGATATTTTTTGAAAGAAAAGTGCTCTGGCTAAATTTCCAAAAACGGTACTTGCTTTAACGAGTTAACTTATTTCTTTTTCGAAATAAAAAAAATCGGTAATACGAACGAACAAGGGCTGGCTGTCCTCGAAAATATTTGTGGGTTAAGGACAAATGACTTCGTAAAATTGGTTCGGATCAAAGTGACCCAGTGTGTCAAACAACGGATTATTATTATCAATTTTTAATAAACGAATAACAAGTAAAAATGATGTTTCTACAGAAAAAATGGATTTTGTAGTGTCATTCATGTCGTATTTATAACTTTTATCAATTGTTTTTTTTTTCTCAAGGAATAATCCCTTTCTTTTTTATTCTAAAGGTCGCCCTGGTGAATGTCGTCCACATTAAGGACAGCGTGTGCACGCTGCCGACCTCGATACTCGCGCAATATTTGAAACAGGCAAACGGCCAGCTGTCCTGTCTTAAAGTGAGTTTAAATTATAAAGAAAAAAAAACCTTTGTTTCAACGAAAAAATGTCAAAGTCACGCTTTGCTTGCTCGGATGTGGAAAAATGTAAAATGAAAAGATTGCGATTATTTCAACCAAAATGATCCGCCTCGATGTGATGCAAAACTGACAATTATTATTATCATTAATTTTTTTAATCTTTCACCTCGATTTCAAATATTCCCATTCGTCTGTTGTTTCAGACGAAGAATTAACATTGAAAGCACCTTGGCCTTATCTCTTTCCTAATTACAAAAGCTAATTCCCTTTTTTATTGAACGCGAAATCTTCAAGCTGTGAGAAAAAACTAAGATTGCTCGTTGCAAAACAAAACCTAAACAAACATTCGCAATCGTATTTGGATCACTAATATATTTTTAAGTGCAGTTGTTACAAGACTGCAAGGAGGTCGATAACAAGTTTTATTTCTTTTCAATAGTTTCGCAATATTATTCTCCATTAATTATTCATTTAATAAATCAAACCGGAAAAACGTTAACGAGTGTTAATCTCCATAGCTGTTTTCTTACTTTGTTCTTAATGGCGATAAAAAAAACATTTTATTGGATTATTATCATTTATCTCTGGTAGATTCGAGCAGGAGAAACATAAATTATTTTTTTAATAATCCAATGAAAATAAGTGATAATAAGATGCTCATTATTATCGTCGCTGTCTGTGCAAAAACGTCCAAATTTCAATAACAAACTTTCATGAAACGTGTGCCGTTTGGAGTAAAATAAAATTACTTTCTTTTTTTTTTTTTAAAGACAGAATCTGAAGAGAATTATGAACAACAAGGAAACATTTTTTCTTTCCTTTCAATAAATTCAATAAATTTCGATAAATACCACCATATCATTAATTTGCATTTTTTTACAATGGTTTTTAGCAACTTTATTTGGCGACTGGAAATTCAACAAATTACGAAGAAAGCGAAATGTCTTCGGGACTAGGACCAGCGTTGGCATTGGCCGAACCCTGCAACAACAACGGGAGTGGTTCAAGAGGTGCCCTGGTCGCGTCTGGCGCTGGGGATTCGGAAGGTTCGCTATGGAACACAGCCGGTGAACAATTGTGCGTCGTTTGTCAATATTTTCCACTATCAAGAGCTTTATTGCCGTGCAGGCACACGTGCATATGTGCATCTTGCTTTGGAAAACTTGACAGGTGTCCGATGTGTCGTAGCCCGATAAAGAGTTACTTTTGTATTCGTGGCGAGGAATACATGCCACCGGAAAAAGAAATAAATCCTTGTAAGCAGCGGCAAGCGACGCACGGGCCGTCCCATTGGCTCCACGATTGGAACGATCGACTGACCGATTTTCTTGGATTCGCACGATAAAACTTTGAGATAAAACCAGTGCGGGAACAAATTCATCATTATTAATTATTTTTATGCACTTATACACAATATCATGATTTTTCTTTGTCTTTCTCAAATCAAATACGTCCAATTGTTGATTCTCGTAATCACGTGACTAATTTTAGGCAATAATTTATCGCGAGATGCAATCGCAAACGCTAAAAACTCGGATAACATTGAGTTTGCGTTCATGTGTTAAACTCAAAAGATTTGTTTATGAAACTCTCGGATTATAAGAATCTCGATATGTGAGATCATTCCTTTTTGAGGATTCGTAACAAGTCTTTCCTTCCTCGATGTCGTATACGCGTTCGTCCAATTATTCACAACCGACCGAAAAACCAATATTTTTAACGTTTGTCCTCGACTTTGAAGGAATTACGCAAATCCTTTTTTTTCGCTTTCTATATGTGAATCGTTGAAGTTATTTTTTCTATTGACACTCGTTTGACTTTGATAGTCTTCGAGTTTTAATAATACGCGTGTATAAGCGCATTGATGATAAGAAACCAGGCGACGTACGGGATCCTGGAAACTTAATGTCTTTACCGAAATTTGCTGATTTTTTTTTTGTTATTATTAATACAAAGAACGATAAAAAGGAATATCGACCACTTTCAACGAAACGAGGGTGCCGACTCACGAGAAAAAAAAACAAGAGAGAAAGAGGAGTGAGAAAAACTGAGTATTTTCATCAAGTATTCCCCTTAATGTCCGTTTATTTAAGTTTAAGCACGTAATTATCTTTTACTTAGCGGACTTGATAAATCCGTGTTTGTTCATCAAATCTTACTGACGATCATCGAGCAGAAAGATATTAATTGTACACAGTGACAGGATAAAGTGTGAATGTTCAATTAAGCACAACAATAAAGAAGTTAGAGAATAAACTGTAAGCGAAGGAGAAGAAGAAGGAGGAGAAGAAGAAAAGAAACAAAGCCAAGAAAAAAAGTGAATAAGGAGATGAGAAATAACAATTATAACGCTAATTTATGAAGTCGATCGTCTTTAGATTTGTAAGTTGTAAATACACAGACTGTGATAATCCTGATAATATCCATATGTAGCTGCGTTTCTCACGCCTACGTTGGGGGTAAAGAAGAAAAAAAAGTATGAGAAGCGGTGCTCGGAGGAACAAAAGGTACGAGAATAAATAATGAGGGATAAGAGAGAAAGAGAGGGAGAGAGGGAGAGAGCGAGAAAGAGGGAGACAGAGAGAGAGCACATACATTCGCGGAACAGCGTATTAGAATTTCTGTTTGCTAAAAATTCACTAAGTGCAGTAGCACTCAAAAACGCTCATACGCCGATAATCGAGCTCACATTTTCGTTGTGTTTTCGAAATAAACATTTCGCGATTATTCATTCATGGAGAGAATTGAAACAAAAACATTATCGTTGAAAAACGGAAACTGGGGACAAACTTGAATTTTGCGACAATTTATAATATGCAGAATGTAATTTTTCATAAAATTATACTAAATTTCTGGCTTCTATTTTAGCTCTATGAATATTTATATTTTATATTATAAACATTAGCCGAAATTCAAGCTTTTTTCACGTTTCTTTTCTGTAACATTAATTTTTCAGTTTTCATTTTCTTCGTGCGATTAAGTGAATGGAAAAACGATTTAATATTATTGACTAGAGGAACAGATAATATAGTATATGTATATTATATATATATATATATATATATATATGAAATATAAATGTATATCAAGGAGAATATAACGCTGCGAGAGACGGTGAACTTGTGTGTATATACTATTATTATTATTATTATTATTATTATTATTATTAATATTATAGATTTTATGAGATATAAGTAGATGCGAAGGCCTACGAAGTCAATGTATTTCCGTAGGATTCACTTGATTCATTGTATTAATTTATGCGGCATATAACATACCGTAATAATTCCAATTATGATGGAAAAGTTGAAAAAAAAAAGAATAAAATTTACAAAAATGAAGAAAAATAATGAAAACAGTAACGATGCTTGTGAATGTGAAGAAAATACAAAATTGTACATAATTTATTTAAATAAATAGTGTTGCTCATACGATAAATAATCAATGGGTTTAACTTGACAATCAAACCTCGACGCAATTTTGAATTGATTTTAACATTTTTCGTAATTCCAACGTTAATTTACTCATTTTGGAATCAACGTCCAGCTCCACGTTGTACAGCTGCTCAGATGTTTCTTCAATCCAAATTTTACTCTCCGTTGATTCTTGTCCAGTTCGTAAAAAACGCGAGACGCAAGGATCTTGAAATATTTCAATCGAATTCGATTGCGTCTCATGGTTTTTCAGGGAATGCAACTTTTTCTTCGTTACGTGACGCAAGAGCGTTACGAAGCTCGATAATTCGTCACATCGATTCTCTACGCTCTGTGAAATCGAGTCTTTCTTACTCTCCTCGATCACCGTCACCTGCGATTCAAAAATCATTCATTTGAGACTTCTGTTTAATGAAATTGTTTGTTAAACCTTATTTAACATCTTGGGTCTTTTCGACCCCGGATACAACCGACGAAAATAATGCAGAATTTAGTTGCTTCTCGAACTCTGGATCTGGACGATTTTTTTTTTTGGACGCAAACCTTACGAGAGGTCGGAAAAAAAACCCTAATCGTCTCGTTTGCATAAAATGTTCTTTGTATGCGATAATAATGTTTTATTATACACCATTTTCTTCGGTTTTCGACAACAACAAAAAATAATGTACGATTCAGTCGCATTTGGTCAAGATTTAATGATCAAAAAAGAAGAACAAGGTTTTTTTAACGCAAAAATAATTAGACTTTCCTTCATCGTAGTTGTGAAGGTCTAAAGTTTGGAGTCCCGAGCACAACTAACTTGCCTGGGTCTCTGAGACCCATGGTAGTAACTACCGTGAATCATGACCACAAGTTGGTTGTCTGGGTCACAAAGACCCATGGTATTACCTACTGTGACTCAAGAAGTAAATCTCTTGAAATATTTACCATCCAGTCATAAAAAACGTGTTTTTTTTTGCTCCAACGCATATGAGTCTCCAGCATCGTTGCCATTGAAGTCAAATCTTTGATTGACTTCTCATCGGACTTGCTATAATCAGGGCTATTTTTACCAAACGATTTTCTCGCCAATTCAACCTCGTGAACGCTCAAATGTGGAAGACCGCTTGTGTTCAAACTCGCCGCGTGAATCTTTGTCGTTAATTTGATTTTTTCTTGTATCAACTCTGATATTTCTTTGATGTTGTGATTTATTCGCCCACATTTTTCAATTATCTTGTTGGCTTCGATTTTTATCTCTCTCGGTGGAGATTCATGATTTTCAATCTTTTCCTGGAAAACAATTCTTCATTTTAACCATAACGCTTAAGATTGTCGACCTGGAAAACGATTTAATTAATATATTTTTCACCGTCGACCGATTACGCGTCGATTAGACCCCTGGTAAACCTTGCTAACAATAAAATTGAATTTTTTATTAGTCGAAAACGAGAGATTCATAGAAAAAAATCTCAATTTATTGGTAGTGAGGTCGGCTAGCTCGAGGACTACATTGAGAAATTTATTTTTCGAAAAAATGTTTCATCGCTGAACGAACTAATTACGCCACCACAAACCACTGTACGACCACCGAGACATTTGTGTTTAAAAAAGTCAGTTAATTTGACTTGAGAACGCTAATTGAGAGGAAAAAGCAATCTTACCGGTGAGAAATCCTGCGAGAATTCATGGCCAAACGCACTTGTAACTAGTCGAGCTTTGACAGCTATGCTCAAAACATTTTTCGTTGCCAATAGCCAGCCAAGGGCGAGCAACAATTCTCGACAATTAGTTCCATCATTTTCGGTTGGGAGCGCGTAAAACTCTATAGTTGGATATTGCATAAATGCGAAATATAATTTCGTCGCGTAAACATCATCTAAGAGAATAAGGAAAAAAAAATAAAATAAAAAATCACTAATTATAAAAATGAGACGAATTTCAAGTTAACACTCTCGTAATTATTCAAATTTCGTGCCATAACGATCGGCATCATCGAGCCGCATATTTTTGACAGCATGGCGACCAAGAATGTGTAAAGTTGTCCAAAATACTTGAGCCTGAAATAGAAATAAAGAAACAAAATTAACATTTTTTCAGCTGGTCTACTAATTGCTATTTATTCGTAGTAATAAATTTCATTCAAATACTCGCCGCTTCTTCGTTTTCCTTATTGTACTTGGCTGCTCCGAAATATTCCGGTTTTATCGAAATGCCAATCGAGAGATGTAAATGCTTACAAAGTAGTGCGATTACGTCTTTTATGTCAGACATAATATTGTAGACGAACGAAATAATGATAATAATTATTTTAAAAACTTCTACTGACTACACTCGAGATATTTTCTGAACTGCCCAAAACGAACTCATAGATAAACATAACCTCTATTCCATTTCTGTGTCTTTCTCACGGTCTTTCTATACGTGTTTACTTCATCGAATCTGGTCATATGGCGGATGCTTCCAAACTGGACGGTCTAAACCCATCGATGGGACTAGCGAACCACAGCGTGTCATGTTGCGCTTACATTTTTTGTCAATCACGAATCATTTTATTAAAAATGATCGATAAAATAAATATTATTCACCGAATTGATCTCTAAAACTGCTCCAAAAATATAAAAATAATTCGAACTTTGCTGTCGCTTTTTTTTTCAATGTAAAAAATAAAAATAAATTCTTCACTCATCACAATAATATCGGGATCGAAAATATTAATTTTTTCACACTTCTTGAAATCTGGATTTAGAAGTTCAATTTATTGATAAAGTACAAAAATATATCGACGATTTAAGTAAACGGCACGAAGAGTCGTGTGCATTGAATTCGACCCGAAAAATTCAAAAAATTAGTTTCAACAAAATCGTATTATTATCACGGAATCAGAGCGCATGCAAGAATGTGGAAATTGTCACGAACAATACATAAAGTCATTTATTTCATAGGCCATAGAGAACCTTTCATCAAGTCTTTTTATAGCGAGCTTATCAATCGAAATAATATTTTGAGGTCACGGACACGAACACACACGAACAAAGAATTGCATATCGATCTAGATAAAAAAATATTTCATCAAAACATTTCCTTTTATTCATCGACAGTCGAATTCCTAAGCACTACTAATTATTCTTTAATGCGCCGATGCTTTCGGCTGCGGGATCGTCGCCGGCTTTGAGGCCGCCGTTGTAAGGTTCAGCGACGCCGAATGAAGTTATAAAAACGTTGAGTATCGTAACGAGAAATATGCCGATTACGGTCAAGTTGTTGACTTTGTTTGCCGGCAAAACGTGTGTGTCTTTTTTGACGTTGTACGTGCTGTTCCAAATAAGGCCAATGCCAACAACGATTTGAAGGAATAAACTCGTTCCGATCATCGACAGGGAGGTCATGTAATAGGGGTGACTTGAGGATTGTAAAACGTAACGAAACTGATTCGCGTTCGCGGATATTAGAGCGAGATCCATCATTCCTTGCGCCAAAGTCTTTTTTTGTTGGTAAATATTGACGTCAAATGGAAAGCGACGTCGGGGATATTGCGGCGTCGGACTTCCGTCATCGAGACGACGATCGTCGTGAGGCTCGTTTCCACCCTCGTCGTACCTTTTGTGCCCAAGAAGATTATCAATTTCTGGTCCACGTGCCGGACCGATCATTCTTCGCGGATTACTACTTTCGGCCTCCGTCAGCGCCGCCGGACCGCCACCGGGACCTCGCGGAACTGATGTCGTTCCTCCTGCTGCCACTCGCGGCCCATTCGATTTTCCAGCACCGTGCGTTCTCATTGGCTGCAAAACTACATTCGTACCCGTCAAATCGTCCATGTAAAGTACAACATCCTCGTTGTGGTACGGAAGCATTTCCATTCTGTTGTTCATTTTCATTTTTTCTTTCTGTTCGTTCCACTAACTTTCAGTCACACACTTCCGGCCATAAAGCCTCAGGTAAATTGTTTTCGTGCCAATTTTTTTGACAGCAGTGATGGAGCGATGGAAAAACCTTTTGTGGGACAAAAGACCGGTGTTATTTTTATGCAACAAATTTACTTTGAGAAACTCCACCAGAAATTGCATCGCTTCGAATTTTTTTTTTTTTACGGAAAAATAAAAATACCGCTGTATTCGAGCTTTCGTAAATGATTTTTCGTGCGAATAAATTATTCTGAAAAGAAAAACTCTTTTTCGCTGTCTTTCGTTTAGACACAAAAAAAAACTGTTTAGTTGGTAACCTTGAAACTTCCCCAGTGTACTGTACAAGAAATCTTTCAGACAATTAATTGCAAAGAAGTTCGGACTTTTATCTCTACGCTCCAAGAAACACGCTAGACAGTTAATTATGGAGCAATCATAGAGAAAGATAATAAAAATAAAAATATTCATTTTTCGAACGAAAAACCGTGTTTACATTCTAATGTAATGTTGAAAATTTGACCAACGTTGTCGCAAGTAACGAAAAAAAATCGAATTCATTTTATTCGTACCACAACATTTTTCTCGACTATTTATTTTTGGATAATTTCCTTATTATTCGTTAATTGTTATTTGTCATTGTTTATTTTTTTTTCTCCGGGTTACTCACTCGTATTTCGAACTTTTTCCAAATAGAATAGAGTTCCAAGAAAATATCTCGTAATTCCGTCGTTTTTTTTATTCCACTTTATAAATTTTAATCGTCGTCGAGCAAAAGTTAATTTTTCTTAAGAAACGATCATTCTTTTCGTTCAATTGCTTCGCACACTCACTATTGACGGTTAAAAAAGTTTGTGGACGATTGAATGAACGACTGTCCTCGATGTTGATCGTGAACGTTCTAACTCGGATGCAGTTTTCACAGACCGTTCTTCGTTGCCTTCTCGCGGACACGCGCACACACTAATAAACAATAAATATGTGTTTCTTTCTATTCAATTAAAAGTGCCACACAGAGCTCGTCTCTAGACTGAATCATGACACAGTTCACGAGATTCCGAGGCTAGCACGTCAGTTCGACGCATGAAGCTTTTTTTAAGGGGAAATCCTGCCATTCGTGAGTAATTTTGCAATTATAGCTTCGAGTAAGATTCAGAACGACTCAAGATCAACCGTTCAGAACCCTTCAATTCACTTCGTTACGTCACATTCGACTTATAAGAAAAAATGGAGTAAAACTATTTTGACTGACTATTTAATTGACATGCAAATCCTCATTTGTTTCGAAACGAATTATTTTCATCGAAATGATATCTTCAGGTTCGACTGGTAGCAAAAAAAAAATTAAATTGGGAGAGAGTCGAATGTCGTAAAAACGAAAATATAAAATGATCAATTATATTATTTTCTTGTTTAAACCAATAAAAGTTTGAAAAAATTCATTTAAATTTCATTTCTCAAGAATTTTTGGTCCTTCAATATTTATTTAATGACATCTGTAAAAAAATTCGCTGTTAAGAACATTTGATGAACATCGATTGCCTTGAGTATGAAAGAAACAAAGAAATCATATTTGAAAGAATTTTTAGGCAAACAACGATATTTCGATTTCGTCTACTTTTTTTAAATTCTTTTCTTTCGGCTAAATTGTATATCACTGACCCACTGTCCTAGATTTCATAATTATTGAAATCTTTTTCGACGTATCTCCCGCTCCCGTGTACTTTGATGACAGACCAATTTCGATTCATCAAATACTAGTTTCGTTGGCACAAAGAACTTTTAAAAAAGCTATTTACTTTTTAATAATATTAGCCCCAATTCGCCTTCGCTTTGTTTTAGTTTGTTTTGTTTGCTGATGAGGAATCGTGAATACGATAAAAGCCATCAAATAATATTTTTTTAAATGAAAAAATGTTGATACTATTTCGACGATGTTTTTCTTCATTGAAATTTCGCTTCATTCAAATTCATCAAAAATTCGTAAACGATTCATTAGTTTACAAAATGATCAGTACAGCGGAGAGGAACGAAAACTTTTTGCTTAAAAATTAAAATAAAACAACAAGTTCAAATATACACTTTTTAAATGTGCAATATTTCGAAACATTTTCCCCAAAAAAATGGGCTCCATTGAATTCCCAAAAAGCTCACAATTAATTATTTATTAATTCGTAAAATCGTCAGTTCAGCGAAAAGCTGCCAAAGTATTATCAAAAAATGTCAACAAACAAGGATTTTGAAGACAATGATAAATGTAAAAGTAAAAAATATTGTCCATCATATCTTTTTTGTTCTACGATCTCAAAGATTTTTTTTTACGTCTCATTTTATTAATAAGGATTCTCTGCGAATGAATTTATTGAATGAACGATAAAGTGTTTAGTATCAGAACAAAAAAAACTTGTGTAAACGTCAACCAAGTTATTCGAGCGATTTAAAAAAAACGATCGTAAAGTTATGTGTCCAGACAAAATAGTTTAAAGATCGAGAGTGTGTGCAGCCACAAACGTGGGAAAGTATATAACGACGTTGGTACTCTCTTCCTCTCTTCCTTTTCTCAGGGTTGCACAATAACTCTGACTATAGTCGTGGGTATTGAACTATCTCGTTGTCAAGCAAAACAACAGTGGTCGAGGGGGGTAGAAATTTCTATCTCCACGTGAAGCTCAAATAATGGGCGATGGGAAGTACAAAAATGCCTTCAGTTCGTAGTAGCGACCGAATTGGGTCGTCGACTGCGTTCCATCACGGAAAATCGATATTGATTCCGTTGACAATAAAATTTTCGTTTTTTCGTAATAAAAATTTAAAAAAAAGAAAAAAAATCTATCAATAATAAATAAAAAATGTTACGTAAGGAAACTACTAAACTTGTAGATATTCGTTGGGAAAAAAAACGTTTGGCCGATGATAAATAACCACGATTAATCGAACGTTGATTACTTTTCTTTTTTCATTCTTCGTGTTCATATTTTTCAAGTGAATGATTTTCACCTTTTTCTTTCGTTTTTCCATAAAACAATGATTTTTACTCCTCCATAAAAACGAATTAACTTCTTTTTTTTGTTTTTATCAACGCGGTAAAACTTTTGACTCGGTAAAAAAAAAGAAATGCAGCAACGACAAAAGTGCTGTGCGCATTGTCCAGGAAATTGGGCATCGAAAACCGGGGAATTGAGGGAAGATCATACGTGTTGTTTGCCTACATATGTTCGTGGGAATTTGAAGTTATCATCGTTGAGTAAACTGAGGCCGGAAGATATGAAAAGATCGGAAAGGCTTAAGGGCAAAGTTTGTAGCATGAAAAAGGAGGATGAAAGACCATCGTCGTGTTACGATCGATTTGCAATAGCGAAAAAGTTCCACGCTGAAAACTTACAGCACCAGCCTCTGCCGGATCGAGTTGACGATTCGATTTTCAAAAATGTAAGGACGTCCATGAGTCTAGAGAATTCAGGCGATGATCTTAATAAACGAACTTCCGGGTTCAATGCGAACGAACCTGGACCACGTCGTTCGAAATATTTGCAAAAACTTCGTGCCGGTCTCCAATACGGACCGACCCTCGGATGTAAAACTCCGACGACGAACATGGACCTCGCGATTTGTTGGGAAGCGCCGTTGGATCCAACGTACGAGCCCGCGCGAGCGATCCACATCGACGGAACGGACGGTGGTCCGGCTCCCGCGGTCTTTGCTTTGGTCGAGCACGAAATTCCGCGACGAGAGGATCATCAAGCGGACGGAAAATGTGGTAAAAATCCGGTGGAAATTTATGAGGCTAAATTCAATAATTTGCGCAATCGTTGTCGATGTAATTTTGAGAAAACGAAAGAGGCTTCGAAAGGGACAGAGGCAAATATCAAATTGTCTTATGAATCGAGAAACGAGGATTCAACATTTTTTAACAAAGTTCAAGACGATCAAACGTCCTCGGGTTCATCTTCGGACAAAAAACTCTGCGATCATCTTCAGTCTCTTTCCATTAATGACAAACAACACGATAACTCTTCAAGAAACTTACGAAAACACGAAAAAATCCAACCTCTTCATCTCAGAAATTGCAGCTCCTGCGAATGTCGCGGTGAACGAGCTGCACGAAAACCACGACCAAGATTAACTCAATCCGCACATGTAGCCACCAGACATATACGAAGAAACGGACTGCCAGGAAAAGTCAATGTCCCCAGACCTCGAACTCCTTATGCCAAGAGATCTTTTTGCATCGATACTCTCACACCTCCATTCAGTATTGTTAACGGTTGCAGAGACGCCGATTATCCTGAACACTGGAGACTCACTTCTGTTTATCAACAGTCTTACAGAAATCCAGTCAAACAGCGAGGCACCATTTTAAATTGGGATTAAAACGATTTATTGATTGTTTGAGTACAAGAAAGATACAAATTTAAAAAAAAACAGACACCGGTTTCTCGCGGTCAACGAGTTGATTTATATCGAAATATTCAGATTTTCTGAATAAAACGAGGAGAAGGATTTTTACTGATCGAAAAAAGATTCCCATTTTTTTAGGCCACATTTCATATTGAGGAAAAAAAAGTTTTTGTCAACAGCCAAGGCAACAACTTAGAACTCGGATTTTTATGTGAACACTCAAGTGTCTTGGGGAAAAAAAAAGTGCTGCCTTAATTCTTTGAGTCGTGCATATTTGATAAAATTACAATTGACCATGAAATGTACTTGGTGTCATTCGAAACTTTGAAATTCGTAATTAATTGTTCATTTTTTTTTCATTTGAAAGGAAAGTTGGAAAAAGTTTGAGAAAATTAAGTCGATTCTCGAGGGCGAACGAAAAACTGCCCATAAACTTGTATAGAATTTTTCAGGGTTTTACGATCTTTCACACTGTTTGTGAAACATACCTTTGGGTGGCTTTGTCAAACAAGAAATAAATTAGAGAAGTTACCAAGTTCCTAGAAATATAGTGAGACTAGTTAAAAAATCAAGTAACGAAATAATGATAACGTTTAGAGAATTTGCGAAATTTCCTAATTAGGAAATCTTTTTATGTATAGACTTTGTGATGAGCTTTATTATCTGTAATTAACTGAAACAAGAAGTTAAGAATAGAAGAAAAAATAGAAAAAACTAGAAGCAGACAAAAAATCGTCTTCAGTCTCTTTTATTTTGATTTTTCCTGCGCTCCATTGTTAATATTAATAAATATCTTTATTATGTTTAGTTTCCAACCAAAGTGATAATATTTCAAAAGCTAAAATATGTTGGTGCAGCGATGAAAGATAGTGAAACGTTGTTGAAATGTGAATTATATTGTTTATTACTTTGAGTTATATTTCTTATGACTGATTGTATAATAATTCGATTATAAATAATAATAAAAGTATAGTCGAGAAATCAACGATTTTTTTTTGTCTTTGGTAAACAGAAATATTTGCATTTTTCATATTTTTTGCACATTTTTGTTTGATTGTCTCCTGAAATCCACAGGGAAAAGGAGACAAGAGATTCACGTATTTTCTTCATCGTCATTTTTAGGGTTTGATCCACGAGCAACGTTCGAACTGATCAAACGAGATTTATCGTATCTGTAAATACGACTCATGAGACTTTTCTCCAAACGATCGACGGCAATTCGTTGCAAATGGTTCAGTAAAGTTGGATGAGGTGATATGCACCCTAAAAAATCGTTTCTTTTGAGAGTCCAAATTTGACAAATTTCTATCGCGATTACAGTCGCCATTATCTGCTCGTTTTCCATTACCAACGAAACTTCCCCAAAGTGGGAACCATCGTCGAGATGACACACCTGAAATATTTTGTGCTTCATTAAAATAGTACAAATTTTCAAATAATTTTAAAACCATCCGAGAAGCTCAGAATAAAATCAAAATTGTAAAGATTTTTTTTACCAAATATCAGCCAATTTGGTTGTTCAGTTTTTGAGATAAAATTGATACCATTTTCAACAGCACGATTTCGAAACAAAATCTCATTTTGATGTTTAATTTATTTTATTCATTTATTTATTCATCGTTTAATTATTTAAGTATTTAATTTAATTTGATGTGATAATTAATTGATGCATTTGTCAAATTGAAGTGGATTTTTTTATTCGCATATTACGTAATTATGAAATGAAAATATTTGGGAAACATCGAAGTTTTCAACCTCTCAGAGTTTATGTAAGTTTATGTAACGACTTAGGGTTGACTTTCTATGTAACTTTACCTCTTTGCCACTGTTAGTGTAAACAGCGACAGTTCCTGAAGCAATAAAGTACAAAGCGTCCCCGGTTGTTCCAGACTGAACGATGACATCATTTGTCAAATAAACTTCAATCTTCAACAATCTCAAAATTCGAGCAACAACCGATTGTGGCAAGTGTCGAAAATAGTCAACGTTATCGACCAATCTGGAATAATTGTGAAGCAGTAATTCTTCCCGAAGGTAAGGAGACACTTGTTCGATTATATATTTGTCTCGATCGAAATTTTTCTTGCTGCAGAATTTGTAGTATTCGAGAAGTCGACGTTGAATAGAAAATGGCAATTCTTTGTACTGCATGTATTCTTGCAATTGTCTCAGAAGTTTTAAAGCTCGTTTGTTGGTTGATTGAAAAGTTGTCATCAACTGAAGAAATTGGGCTTTGAAAAAATGTCGAATTTAAAAATATTAGTACTTTCATTTTTTTATGGATTCAGGAATTCCAATTATTTTTATTCATTTACCAATTATGTAAATGAAGCCTATTCTTCCCACTACAGTCAACACGAGGTTCAACAAAATATCTTCCGTTGTTTTCATGTCGAGATAATGAGACGACGACACGAGCGAAACCGTTGCACGGTTCGCACAAGCAAGATAAATCTTCAAATTCGTGTCTTTGTCTTTCATGAGTTCCGAAGTCACCCACGACCTAAGAAAGTCCTTAAAAAAGTAAGTTGAATCGATGAAATTCAGCAAATTTTCGATTTTTCTCAACCTCACCCACGATCGATCCTTTCCGAATGTATTTCACGGCCAGCCAGCGCTACGTAAAGTTCGAGACAAGTTGCCCAATGAATGCATATCATTATTATTGTTGACATCTCATAAATTTTGTACATTTGAAACGAGACCTTGTACAACTGTTAAACGATGGAAAGAAATAAGATTTTTGTCCTTTTCTTAATATCTTTTTTCATGAAGTTTTATTTATTTATTTATTCAAATAGTCAAATAGTTATCGTCAATGAAAAAATAATTTTTCATAAACTTAAAACTTCCATTTTCATTAATATCAATCGATCTTTTTTCATTAAAAAATTTTACAGTTTTTTTTTGAGTGTTTTTATTTTTAATTGAATATTAAAATCATAATAAGTACTAACGTGACAAAGATTTCTTGAATACAACACAATCGTTCGGAGACGAAATATTTTCATCATGTTCAAAGACGAGCAATACCACCTTCCCTTTCTACTACCGATTATAGGAATACACACAACTTCGAAGGGAAAAGTAGACAAAAGATCCAAAACAAAGAAACCTTTGAAATATTTACTGGAAAATGAAATAATTGACAGCTGTGGGGTTAATTTGATTTATTTTTAATTTTTCTACTGGTTTGATGTTGTACCAAAACGTACAGTTCGAAGGAAAATTGTATCTTATTCAGATTGCAGGAGAGGAATGTCAGATTTTGATAGCAAAAAAAAAATCTACATTTTGTCAAAAATGGTACGAATTATTTTGATCGTTAAGCAAATAGCACGAACCTAGCGATGATTTTCCGATCGAGGATTATGACCTTTGTGCTACTGTCGTGATGTCCGGTGTAAAACCACAGAATAACATCGAGAGCAAAAACAAAGTCGATGAACAAGATAACGTATAAGGAATTGTTGCTGATGCGGAAATCGAAAGCGAGAATAAGGGGGACGATGAACAGTGATAAAATTGTAAAAATGTTCATGAAAGTTTCCCAACAGCTTCGTATTTCACTAAACGGATATATTGTGCATGGATAAGCTCTTATGTGCCGACCAATTTCGTAATTTATCGCTGTCGAACTTTTGACGTAAATTTTTGTTGTTGGATGATTTTTCGATAATATACATTTTCGAATGAGCCAACGTCTTATTCTATCAACAGTTCGATTGCCATCTACAAGAACATCAATTTCGTCTGCTTCTTTTGGGACTTGACAATCGTGGATTATACGTGGAGCTGTTTTCTGTCGAAAAAATGGAAATAAAAACTTTGTTTGTCAGAAATATGACAAAGCGTGAAGAAGTGCGTTTTTGTTGTAAATTGTTATGACTCATTAATAAAACTTCGTTTATAATGCACGAAATTTATGTACACTTTGCGTATATTTAACGAATTTCAAACCGTCGACCTCCAACATTATTTTGAGTACGATTATTCTAGCGACGATTGTATAGCGGTCAAATTTATCGCAGGAGTAGACATTTATTTAAAGGTTATAGCTCAGATCCGCTGGTTATGAAAACCTTTTTTATTTATCGAATTTTTTTAGCTTTTGGTCACATTGAGGTTTGCACGCCGCCCAATGAATATATCTATTAAGGTTTAACCTATACGTACATTTTTTGATTTAACAGAAATAATGAAATGCGTACAAGATCTTCGCCTCCGGACGGAATTTCGTTAGGTACGAGAGCCATCAGATCCATAATATTTGAAACATAAAAATTCACTTCCAAGAACGTTTATATCCGTTCCAGTAGCTTATTGTATTTTCGTGAATCGCTGTCACGGCATTTAAAATCGTAAGACGTTTCTTCCGAAACGTAAACATAAACATAAACACTGAATCATGCACTGCTGCTTTTTTCGTCGTTTGTTTTTTTCTTCGTGATGTGAATCTAGCGGCGAACCAGAGTACTAAAGTGTAAAAGTGTGCCGTATCGTTGTAACAGCTGATAGAAAGAGACAACGAGAGTCAGCTGATCTGTCGCCGCGATGATCTAAGACCATTCTCGTCTCTCTTCGATGGAGACAAGTGTCGAGGGGGGTACAACAAAAAACATACACGTTTGTATAAAGTGGAGGAGGTGGTACGGTGTGCATAATCTTGATTCAAGACGACGCTTCGAAAAAATACGTTATCTCCCCTTGTTCTTTCGCCGTCAGTTGTGAGGTGTTTCTCTCAGCGACACGATCGTCGTTGCTGTTTCTTTTTCTTTCGCATCTTCTTTGTTTTCATTTCGAACTGTCAAACGTCATCATAGCATTTTTAACCAGTGTGTTCCACTACAAATCCAACGGGTGCGCAATATTTTACTGACACTTGCGACAATTTCTGTAATCATGGGAAATGACAAACTCGTGCAATTACCCGTGGAGGTAAGTCTTTTTTCTTTTTTTACACCCACACATCGTCAACGTAAATATGCGATGTTTACAGAGACAATTTTTTTTCCTCCAATCGAGCATTCCACGTGCGATACTTTCCTGAACTTTTAATCGAGATGACAATCACAGTGTGATAAACACATTTGAAATCACCGTAATCCCGAGGATCATTTTAATATTTTGTTTCAAATACGAAAACATCGAGATTTTACAGCACTCAGTAAAATCCATAAACAAAGAGTTTTTTGTAAATAATGAACAGTCTTTATTTCATCACTTTTCAAACACAAATATATTTTTCTTGTTTTTCCGTTAACTTTTGGAAATTATCATCGAATATTCAAAATAACCTCATGATTTATGAATCAGAGAATATAAACTCGAAAAAATAAAAATAAAAGAAAAACCATCTTCTGAAAGAACCCCAAATATCGCGTGCACAGTAATTTTGTTGTTTTTGCCATTCAATTATATTTAAACCACTTAATTTTGCATAAATTTCAAGAAAAAATGAAAAAATCGCAGACAAATACTTTGATTATATTTTCAGAATTGAAAGAAAATAATTTTCGTCTTCCTTTGCGTTATTGGTCACAGGGAATAACTTATTCACTTGAACACAAAATTGAAATTCATGTATGCAATATTTTTGCATTTATTTACAGATTGTTATGGACATCATGTCGTACCTCTCGGTTTCGGATCGAATGTACGCTCGTCTAGTATGCAAAGATTGGCACGATGCTTCCTTGAGCTCCAAGTACATAGACAATGAAGTTTTGGTAGTGAGCAGAAGAGGCTCAGAGGACAATTTGAAGAGAATGGTATCAGCATTAAGAAACTCTCACAGGCCATTTTTTCATTTTGTATTCAAGGAAGTGGAGCTCAGAAGAAGTTTGCCAATTTGGGATCGTTTTGGAGCAAATATGAGGAGCCTCGTTTTGGTAAAAAGACAAAAAAAACATCACTTTTACAAAGAAATTTACATTCACTTGAACCCATCGTTGATACACTGGGTCATTTTGGCTCAGAGTCGTTTTTCAACGTTCAAATAACAACTTTATTCCAATAAAAAGGATTGCTCATTAATACATTCTCGTTTATTAATCTGGAAAATATAAAACATTGAAAAAGTCATGATTTTCTGAGTAAAATTCCAACTTTCTTAAGAGTAAAAAATTTCAATTATTTTTATCATCAATAAAATTCGATATTTTCCAAATTTCTATGATGTCAATATATTGAAAAATATGGAAACTGTACTCCTGATTTTTGAAACTCAAAACCGACTGAACAGCTTCTCATGGCAGTCTAATGAAGTACGCTCCGGGTCAAATTGACCCAGTATGCAAATACAATGGCCAAGTCGAATTGTGTATCAACGAAAGATTAATGAAAAAATTCTTTTTTACAGGTATGCTGTTCCTTAAGTGAAAAAACGTTGGTAGAAATATTGAAATGTTGTAAAAATTTGCGAGTTTTACACATAAACGCTTGTCGGGAGTGTTTGATGCTGGGGCGATTATTGGACAACGAGAAGGACGTGAATGAGATTACCTCAAATTTCCATTCGCTCATTCAGTTGAGTTTGGGATCGAATCGATATTTGAGTGACGCTTTATTCAACAGACTCGTATCGATTTGTCCGAATCTCCAGTCTCTGAGTCTCTTCGATTGTCAAATTTCCTTTCATTCAGGATTGTACAAAAAATTTTATCCGAACAAGGGATCAGTTGAGCAGGCCTCAGAATCTGTGCTGACGTTTATAAATGTTCTGAGTTACATAAAAAAACAAGCGAAATATTTGAAGCACGTTAATTTCGGTAGCACGTTAATCGACGGTGTAGCTTTGAGCTCATTGGCAATGGTCGAAAATTTGAAACTCGAGTCATTGCGATTGTCATCGTGCGATCAACTCACAAGTGCAGGATTACGATGTCTCGTTAACCAAACGACGTTAAAGGAACTCGATTTAAGTTATTGCTCCAGAGTCACGGACGCTTCTCTCGTTTGCATCAGCCAAAATCTGAGCAATTTAGAAATTCTCATTATTCGACGATGTCGAGGTATCACTGATCTTGGAATTTCGCAATTAAACCTTTTACGCAAACTTCGATCACTGGATATTTCCGAATGCGACCAATTGACCGGTCAATGCATCGTCGAAGGCCTTTGCAAAGCTCCCTTTAGAACCAGTGCAGCCGATGGAATGACCGGCCACAGTTGGGAAAATTTTAATCCTAATACCAACGACATCGAAAATAAGGGATCCTCCGGTTTGGAGAAATTTGTTAATAATCAATTGGAAAACTTATCCGCAAATGCTCTCAATCTCGATGAAAAAGCTATCGAGTGCATTGCTTCGAGTTTTCCGCAATTAAAGTTACTCGATATCGGATATTGCTTCAGTGCAGTTACCGACAAAACTATACAGGTACAAAATCCAATTTTCACTTTTCCTTTTATTTTTAAGCTTAAATCCAGAAACACAGTCGTGGCTCGACGCCAACTGTCCAAAGAAAAATGCCAGCATTTTCATATTCACGAATCTGTCGATTTTTCTCTTTTTATTGGTCTTTATTGCAAGTAGATCCGTCCACCAAATCTCGAGATTTGATAATTTAGGGCATTTAACTTTAAAAATGGATAATGTCAGAAATTGCTGCATAAATAAATAAACAGTTCAATCAAATTTCCGAGGTTCACATTTTGGCATCGAAACACTTTGCAAACAAATTTCCTTTACACGTATAAGTGTTTGCCATAAATTTCTGAAATTGTAGAAGCACACAATTTTATATTGTTTCATTTTTTTAGTCGGATTGAGATTTAGATTGCAAAAATCGAATTAAATATTAATTATGAAGATTTTTTAAAAGTTTTCTCCATATTTTGGTGTTTAACTTCCTTCCTGAGAGTATTTTATTGCTTTGTCATTTTGGCCAAGTCGTGCTTCGACTTTTCAATTTTGCTGAATTTCGATGAAAGATGGTAATTTAAAAATTTTCTTTACAGATGATATTCAAAGAGTTGCTTTTGTTAAGAAGTTTGAGGATAAGTCGCTGTGACAAAGTGAGTGACGCAGGGCTGACAGGAATGGGTGCGAGTTCTCGAACAAACGTGGTGGTATCGACAAAAGTTGAAAGGAGCGTTGACGTGGCTGGCTCAAAGCTAAAAATACGATTAGGTTCGCGAGCCGAAGAAGACATTGTCCAGGATGCACATCGAAAGAGAGAAGTTATGGAAATGTGTGAGGATTCTGTGACGCCCACAGATCACGAAATTTCTCCAGGCTTTTCATTAATTCGGTTACGAGGAATAAAGGAATTGAATTTGTCTGGATGTAATCGCGTCACAGACGTCAGTCTCAAGCACGCATTTAAATTTCCTGAACTTCGAATACTCGACCTGAGCATGTGTCAGCAGGTAATTGCAATCAATTCTCAAGATTCATTTTTTTAATCACTTTATTATCGATTTAACTCCAAAACTTCAAAATTGTAAATAAAATCTAAACATCATTAGTTTTTATGGATAATAACTCTAAAAAGTTGATTAGATATTATTTCAGCAAAATATTTTCGACTCACAATAAGAAACAGTTTTTTTTCGTACTTAACACAAAAGTTATGATGAAATTTAGATTTTTAACTGCACGTTAGAATTATTTTGTTCAACATCTTCATTATTTCATAATTTTGAAGATAACACACATCGGGTTGGATTATTTGACGAAGAATAATCCAGCTATCGAGGACTTGAATCTATCGCAATGTCACAATGTCACTGACACTGGAATATTGTACGTTGCTCAAAGGCTACACAGACTAAAACGTCTTCATTTGCAGGTAAGAAAGTTCACGTTCGTTCATCAACCTCGTGCTAATGTTTGCACAAACAAAAATAAAGATACGAATGATATATTTTCTTTTTATTTGCAGAGTTGTTCACAACTTACCGACCACAGTTTGGATTCCATAAAGTTATATTGCAAGAACTTGCAGTATTTCGATGTACGAAACTGTCGCAGTATATCAATCGCTGGAATTGAAAGCCTTTCTCATTTACACGTTAATTATACCGAACAAAGAGATTTAATTTTAGGCAACGCCTTCGAAATACCGGAACCTCCTCCGATGCGCAGATAATCACGTCCAATTATCTTTTCAATTGTAGCCTCAATTTGTATCGTCACTTTTAGATACTTCGAAGAAACGACTAAAGATTGTAAGGATTTCATACAAATTTACAATTTTAACACCTTCTCCGACTGGAACACGCGCTTTTGGAAAATATTTTAACGAACGACAGCCGAAAACCGAGAAAAAACTGCTCAGGGATTGTTTCAACTCTTTTTCGATGTTCTTAAAAATTATCGTGTAAATATTTTTTATTGGAAATCAATGAATTGTTTTGATACGATTATGAAAAGTAATTTTTCCAAATATGGAAAAAAATACATGAACCCAGTGAAAAGTATAAATATTCGACAAATTTTATGAAAAACCTGCCGTCATTTTGAATCAATTATTTTCAATATTATATTATTAATTCAAAATATTTTTAAGAAATCACTCTCTGGTCGCAGACAGAAGCATGATTTTCCAAAAAAATGTGGGCAAAAAATTTCGGTTTGGAGAATCCTCGTTGGAGATATCAATATTTTTGTTATAACTGAAGATAAATTAATAATTTACGATTCCGTGTAAAGGGTAATTTGTAATGTGTGGCAAATCGATACAGCGAACAGAGTATTTTGTTTCAGATTGCATATTTTTTTAATAATCCAATAATTCTGGTTGGAAACTGAAACGAAAAAATTGCTGATAGCTCGAAAATAATAAGTCAAGAAAAAGCGTTATATCGTAGTTGCGAATGATAAGATTGTTTATTTTATACGTTTTGTAATATGTAAATACAAATACAGCACGTGCAGTATTGGGTCGATTAGGCAGCAAGAATTTTCGTAGAAAAGTGGATCCATGCATTTGTTTCCATCTTTTAATTTATTCTTAGATTCTTAGTTCTCATATTTAGTATTCTGCAATACCGTGTAAATTATTGTATCTCTAGTCAAAATGTCCAGGATTTAAATACTTAGTACTGTCCAATTGAATTCATTTCAGAAATGTGTCTTTATTCGACGAATTCATTTATTAGAATTCCTCTAAACATTTGAGGAACACATGCAATAAATTGTTATTTCATCGTTATATTATTGTTGTTCATTGCAAATATTATTACTATCTGACAACTCCTCTTCACTTCATCGCGCCCTCCCTCCTTGGTTTTTACGTTCGTGTTGCGGCGATGGTCCCTACTTTACGTTTATTTCATTGAATTTCATTTTTTTTAATCTTATTTATTCTATTTTACTCTATTATTTATCTTCTCTTACTTTTATGTATTGACCAAGTTTTGCTCCATATCTTCAGTTTTTCCACACATGTTTTAGGATGCTGCATTTTACCTTGTTTGGTTATTTGTATTTGTTGTTGTTGTTTCTTAGCGCTGTCTAATGATGTCTGCATAGTTTTATGTGCTTGTTACGTTTCTTAATTTATACTCTGGCGTATAGTTTGTTTGTCTTCATTCTTATTTTTTACATATTTATATTTTGGTATTGTTATATTTTTATTTTGCTTTTGCTAACGTTATATTTGTTTTTCCTTTTTTCTTGTGATCTTGTATTTTATTCCACGTTCCTTTTAATTACGTACACGTAACGTTTTGCCCAACGTTTTGACGAAGGGCATAAATATCCAGTCAATCAATCACTCTTTCATTTTTTCCACAAAAATAAAATATGCATTTTCGAATTTGTTGTTTTTGTTTGATCGATGTACGATCCATTGACCTCAATTTTTGATTTTTTATATAAAAATAATTAATCTCTAAAAGAAAATGTAAAAGTAACTCAATTAGTTCGTTATTTTGATGTTCAACAGTTTGAAAAACATTTTTGTTTCGTTGAAATTCCCAGGTCATTATCTTCGTGACGAGTGGTAAATAAAATATCAAAACATTTACTAACTTGAATATTTTTAAAACTAATTTTTATTGGATCATAATTGTTTGGGATTTAAATAAAGATTACATACTCAAGAATTAATGATTTAGTGATGTTACGTTTTTTGCAGACGATTATTTGGGGTATTGAGAGAAAAGAGAGTGGTCATCAAATAATTCGATCGTTCTCTGTATTTCACAATTTTTGAACTTCGAGACAATATAGTTTATGTTATCGTTAGAATATCTGCGATATTGACAAAAATGTCAATTTATAAATTTTTACAATTTTTCAACGATTTTTTTTCAATACATTACAACGAAGTACAAAGTGATGTATATTTTTTTCACGATGTAAAGTACTCGGGGAAAGTTTACCACAATGTTTTCCGAGGCATTTCACACTGAGGACAAATTTCCGCGAGTTAAGACTGAAAGAAACAGTTTTTAATAGATTTTTTTTTTTTCAAAATACTTGGTTTCACTTGAAGTTATGGGTTACTTCAAAAATTACTGTATTACTCTCCAATACATCGATTCCATTATGATAAATAATTTAAACAGTACTCTTCCATCTATCAATTATTCTCCTCCTCTAAAGCGAATAGTGCAATGTACACAGTAAAACAAATCTACTTCTAAATCTAAGGCTGGGCGAGTGTGTATGCTTGTCCGGCATTCAAATCGACACTTTTTCATTCTTCTTCTTTCCTTAAGTCCATTTTTCCTCCACAAAAATAAAACAATAATTGTCCCCGATCATGGCAGGGTTGTAAAACGTTTTTTCTCTCGTTTTTTTGACTATTACGAATTAATAGGCGAAACGACACTTCGAAATGTACAAACTATGTTTGAGAATCCATCAAAGAATCAATTGACAAGTGTGATTCAAAAGTTAAATGCACTTAGGTTGATAGAAATAAGTTATTTTTTTTTTTCATAATTTATTTTCGAGACCGAAATAAAGCATCGTCATTGGTTCTTTGCCAATTATGAATTACCCTTCAATTTTGATTCTATAAAAAGTTTCCCGCTCCGCCAATGTTCCGAGATAAATCGCCTTCACTCGTGGCTACAATTGTTCTCCGTTTAAAACTATATTATAACAGCGTGAGAACTTGTAACATCAGTAAATGAAAAAAAAAAAATTGTTTCCTGAAGAGAAAAAAAATCATTCTTGTGAAATTTAAAAAGAAAATGGAAGACCACAAACAAATGGACTGCCTGGCGGGTCATATTCCAAGAGGATGCACCAGAATGTACATGTTCCAACAAATCCAACGATTATGCACAACGAGATCTCGACTTCTTAAGAAAAAACAAAAAAAAAGGTTAAAATTCGGTTTTCGATGCGCAATCGATCGAATTTCATTTTAGGGACTCATAATTTTTTCAGCTTTTATCGTCTTTCATTGTTCAATATTAAGACGAATATACAAAAATACGATATATCAAACGTTCTTAATAGTGTAATAGCGACGTTAATAATTTTCTTCACTTATAAACAATGTTCATGTACGAAATTGCATAATTTCAACGAAATGATCATGAATTAGCACACATGTTCGAGAAATCTTAAGTGTTATGCATTTTTGATTATTCGAAAGTTCGAAACTATCGGAAAACGATGTTGTCGCTGTACTGAGCTTTGTAATAATGAATTTTATCACGTGATACAGTGTAATCATCGACCATTTGGTTTTTGTTTTCTAAATTACAAAAATGTAGAGAGCTTTACGAAAAAAATGGTGAGTCTTTTTGTTATTGTTTAATGCAAAAGAACACGCAGTCGTTAATATATTTTCTTTCATAACTCAATAACTCGCTACCTAATTGGTTAAACGACGGAAAAATTGGACGTTTAAATGACTCGTTAAAATTTCAACAAAAAAAACTTTATTCACAGCACATCGCAAAGCTCTCTCCCTCTCTCTTTTTCTCTCGTTGCTTCGAGAGGATAAAAACGAAGAAGAAATAAGAACAACGTACGATCCGTCGACTTTAGTGAATATCAAAATTAATTGAGACTAATATACTGCCCTAAAAGATATCAGTTCTTCACAGCCGAATAAAATCGTAATGTGGCTGTGTCGCCTATTTCGTTTGTTTGTTACGTCTTTATAATACATAGCACTTCACATTCGCTCGACGATTTAATCATATTATAACAAATCACCGAAAATTTGAAGAAAAAATTAATTTAAAAAAAATATATGTACGAAAAAGAAAAAAAATCTACGAAGTCGTGGAATTCGCGTCGTTGTTGTCAACGAGTGATGCGAGAAGCGACGCTTTGCTGTCGTCCATATCCAGGGAATCTTCGTTGTTGTAATAAGAGTTCGCATTCGTATTTTCGATCTGGCCGGCCGGAGAATTGTCACCGCCTTGTCCCAGGAATATGTCGTCGTCAAAGTCCAACAAGCTCGTTGAAGGTGTGTACGCCATAAGTTCTCCACCAGCATTTACGTAACTCGAATTATCTATGCGCAGAATAAAATCTTTTCATTACTTACAATGTCCGATATAAAAAAAGCAGAAAAACAGTTTTTACAGTCCGCTATTGAGTGGACAGTAATGGATGAGAAAATCAAAGACTTCTCCGAATCGAAAACTCGCTCTGAATATTTTTTAAACTTCAAACAGCATGATGTAAACACGTGGTGCTTCATTTCTGTCCAACGAAGTGTTAGGCATGAATTACACAAATATTTCCACTAATGATTTTATTCCATAAACATTTTAGTACTTCGCAATACTCAAGTAATCCGAAAAATTCAACCATTTTTGTGACGTGACGAGGAATATATAGAAAGAAAGAAAGCAAATATTCTCAAAATGAATTAATCAGGAAAAATCCCAAAACTCGTTTCGCGTAATCAACGAACAATTGTCTTGTCCCCCTTGTCGAAAAAGTATTTTGTTGCCATGCAAGTTGCAAAAATGCCTGAATATTTTTTCAGTCTATTGTCCGAATGCAAAGTTTCAAAATCTATATCCAATAAAATGAGTGGCTGAAAAACATGTGTAATTCATACTTAAATTGTGTAAAAACAATTTTTTTCAACCATGTATTTGAATATTCAAGGCTTGCCAAGAAGTTGTTGTTGTAGATTTGAATTACCAGTAGACCGTTCATCTTCCTCTCTCTCACGTTGGGGATCGAGCTCGGGGTTGACCGGAATACCATAAGACATCGGATCGTCGGCCCCGAAGAGCTATTGATACGTTAGAGAAAAACAGCAAAAAACGCAGAGAACAATCATTAGTATGAAATTATTAAAGATCCGTAATCTCCGTTGGTGCTGAGACTCAAGTTTAACAAATAAATTTCAAATCTAAGTTTCGGAATTTAGCAGCCCAGCTTCATTTTCCGAAAAGCTTTACTCGTAGTAGAAAAAAAATGATCAATGTACTTTGGCTTTCGTGGTACCATCAATTTGACGTAAAAAATGACGAGTGTTGAATGAAGATGATCTCGTTCTTTTCATTTTTTCTTTGTTTTTTTCGCTTTTCTTTTATCGGATGATTGATTACTCATACCTGCCCCTCCAAATTACCCTCAGTACGCTCTCACGTGGCAGTATTAATATCGGAATTTATGCCTCACTCAACACTCTCGGAGACTACATATGATGTAGACTTAAGTTCACGTTCTAATACGTACTCCAAGTAGAGTATTGGCATCAATACTGTAACCTTCTCCTCTCAAGACCTCCCGTAGATTCTCCAATTCGGATTGCATCGTTTCCAGATGATTATCCACGTCTTCCCTAAATTTTTCATCATATTAGTTTCAAAAATTCTCGAGTCAATACTGTTTTCAGGACAAATTCACAAGGCGAAAGGATATCCAATTAGAACATCCTCGTGTATTAAGTTTAACATTTCAAGACAATTTGTGATGTTTTTTGAAATGATAAATTTCTAGTGATTTCTAGTCAAAGACAGAATACAATGGAAAGTTCAACATTCAAGATCGTAATTCGGAAAAGATTCTAAAAAAATCTTGTTGATTATTCCAAAACGTTGTAATCGGGAGGAATATTTATGTAAAAAATTGAAGACAATTTATTATTGAAGAGAACGTAACAGAATTTCTCAGACAAGTTGAAAACTACAAAAGTTTGAAAGCATTTTGGAAGCAAATGGCTTGTACTCTCACAATTGGAAAGAATTTTTTTCCAGGCGAATGTCGAGTTGATAAAAAATTTCGCCTTTAACATCTGTTCTATACAAAAAAATCTGCTCAATGAAAAGATTAAATTTCATAAGAAAAAATTGAAAACATATCAAACAATGTTTTCAATCTGTTTAAAAATAAATGAATAAAAATATGAATGGAATTGCACTGAAACCAAAGCAATACCCTTAACTCGAAGCTCCAGGCGTATTTAGTAATAGATATAAATAAAAAACAAAAAACGGAGAAAATAGGTGTTAAAGAAGATGCTAAAGTTGTAGAAAGAACTTGAAAGGAGTAATATAAAAAAATTGAAGGAATTATTGTGACTAAACCGATTTTCGATCCCGGCGTTTCGGTCGTTGGTTCCAGTTGGACTTACACTGATCCTAACCTGCTGTATGCAACGTCAGATTTGGCCGAAGGACTGACGCGACTCAAAGATAAATCTTTAGAATTAGAGGTCGAACCAGCCGGTGAATTTCCATTGGTTCCATAGTCGATATCAGTTTGAAGACTCGACGCTGGACTCCCGTTGCCCGATCGTTGATCGATGTTTTGCTCGGAATTTTTTTTATTCCAATTCATTGTTCCACTCATGTTTTTCCAGTTCGAGCCATTGTCCGTTTTCTTAACGCTGCTCGAGTTACTCGGAACCCCTTCCTTCGAAGAACTCGTTTCTTTCAGGTCGTCGGGTAATATGAAAATATCCTCGAGTTTAGCCATTTCGGATTCGCACTGTTTTGACTCTATTTCATCGACATCCTCCGACGAATCCGGATCGTCAGTGTCGTTCATTTTATTTATATTCGCTGCCATTGCTGCCAGCTTCGAACTCCTCAGCGTCTTAACCGGCACTGGTTTCATCTGCTTCACCGGTTCTTCCATCACGATTATTGGCAAGTTTGCTTCTTCGTCTTCTGGATTCATCTCCAGCATGAGAGTTTCTTCCCTAAAAATCGAGGCAGTAATATTGCCAATGTCGATTTTGTTCTATTCTAAATAACCTTATTTCTCAGAAGTCCGGTGAAGGAATTTGTCGGAAATCGTCATTCGTGAAAGAAAGGGAATGATAGCGACAGGAGAAAATGGCGATGACCCCAAGTAATTATTACTAATAGACTAACTTTTTCATTTGATTATCAGATCGAACATATTCCATTGGTTTCATTATTGACCACACGATGAAATAACAATTTGTGGTCACCATTTTCTACACTACACTTGAATCAGAAGCCACATGCACTATGGTGAATATTCATGCAATTTTTTCTCAGTTACTTCATTTCAAACTGAAATGCTCGACTCTCGTTAGACAAAAGGATAAATAAGGATGATTTATACGAGAAACTTTTCAAATTGATTTTACGTACGGGATTTAAGGATGAATTACGATACTTTCATGGCCATTATTTTATTCCTTTAAAATTTCGGTAATTAGAAGTTCGAAAAAAATCTGAAATTATTCGATTTTTTTGCCACGTATTAATTGAGATTCATTGGCAAATAATCTTTCGTTGAAAAATGTGTTAATAAATATTTAGAATTATTATTAATGAGAATCAATGTTCATAGAATTTTGAATTCGGTTGAATCGTTTCAGATGTCCATCGAACTGCAAAGTTTCGAAGTTTTGATCGAATGAAACGTTCACTGAGAAATTTGTAATTCATCCTTAAATAATTACTGTCCAAAACAATTTCCAACATAATGAAAAAGTGTCTTGAACAGTTTTTCTTTTCATTCATACCTAAAATGTATTTAATATTTTGTTTATCCTCGTTTAAAGGTGAAATGTTATGTTACGATGATATGACAACGAATGGCATTCAGAATGAACTAAAAGTGATAATCTCTGATTTCAACACACTAAAAAAAAATCCTAAAAAATTATGATTTTAGATAAAAACGAAAAAGTGATGCACGCACAACCCTCGTACTCGAGACACGAAGTTAAGAATATTGAAAAAGCTGATAAATTCCATGACACTAATAACATTATAAATGAAGGAGTGAAAAATGGACAACCTGGCTTCCTCTCCGGATTCGGTGGCAGGGATCAGAATTTTAACAGGCATCTTGTTTTTCCTCCTGCCATAAATGTAAATTTGCGATGTATTCGACACATTGATAGATAATTTCATGTTTTGGTTTTTTACCCTGCACTCTGCGTGGATATGTAACGAAAATCCCTGGCAATTAGTGACGAGAGAGTAAACAAATGAATGATTAGGATGAGTTGGAGATGTTATCATAAATGAAATAATGATTGGGAAGAAAACCTGGTGCTTCGCAGATCCACACAAAATTTGATTATCCATGATACGATTTTTTGTGTCTCATCGTATTTGGAACGTGCACAAAACGTGTTAGAGAACTCGTAACAGAATAAACTAAATCTGGGCCGAGAATAAAAAGCGCTCGATTGGGTTTTAAATTCTTTGATTTCAGGATGTCAAAATATTTTTCAAATAGAGTTAAGCGCTTTTGAGAACAAACGCGTCGGATTTAAACTTACTTTTTCTTTCCTTTCGGTTTTATTTTCTGAGAAACCTGTGTTCTCAAACAACGAGCGTTCTCTGGTTTGCTCAGGGCGTTCTCCATCATTTCGACGGTCACTAAATTTTCGTCAGCCATCGACGAGAATTCGTCTTGCTCGGGACTCTGAATAGCTGGGTTCGAATGACTGTCGAACATGCTGCAACAAAGTTGCATCAAATTAAAAGGCAATCCAAATAAAAAATCGACAAATTAAGCAACCAGCATTTTTCATAATTCAAAATTATTGTGACTCACTCGATGTTTATGTATTCAGGATCCATGTCGTGTTCCGAAGCGTCCAATTCGTGAATTACCGGACCAGTTGGCGAAGCCTCAGGCTAAGGAACGAAAAAATTAGATTAATTCCAACCTTCGATAAAAAATTATGATCCCTTTGTGGCGATCGCTATTTTTTCAGTAATTTTGAACATCTTGCGCGACAATACCTTACTCAATTTGCTCTGTTTGTTGCGGATGTGATTGACGTCATCAATCATGAGAGGATAACGTCGCTTTACCGGTAAACCACCGGATCTCGTTGGCTGTACCAATGTGACGAGGAAATGTATGAGTTTGTTAACGATCTCCTGTTGCTTCAAATGTTTTCTCCTCAGCATAGCCAACTCTCTCCACAATGCCTCGTTCTCTCGTTTCATTGCTCCTAATCGAGAATCCAAATGTTCCTGACGTCCTCTCATTGTTCGTACCTCTGATAACACTTTATTCATCATTTCTGATTTCATTGGCGGATGACTTGTATCTTGAGATTTTGCGGTAGCGATCTGTGAATATTTAAACTTCCAGTCAATTTTCTAAACAAAAAGGACAATTATCTTCTCGTTGCTTCTTGAGGAAAAATTGCTGTACCTTTCGTTTGATGTGTTCAAGTAAATAGGGATGTCCTTTAATGAAATATTGATGCGCAAATTCCATTTCATCTCTGTCACACTTGAGGCCACCTATTTCAACCGAAACTTTCTTGTGGAAACCATCTGCAAAAAATAACAACTTGCTCGAGTATTGGCAATGACGGATATCATTTTCCAGGCTTTACTTCTCATTTTAAAAAACTGTACTTACACATGTTCAATTGTCGTACGAAACTGGCCATATTGTTGTGTTTGTAGTAATGAGGCAACAATTCGCGAGCGAATTGTGCCTGATTTCTGATGAAAAAACTTCGTCCATTCTATGAAGAAAAAAAGCGTCAATTTAAATAACTTAGTAAAGTTGAAAAAGAAAAATCATTTCCCCATTTGTTCCCTACTTTTCTAAATAATATTTACACACCAAAGTCAAATTAGTAAACAGTCCTAAGTTCATCAGCTTGAAAATTCAACAAATAAACAACTGGGAAAGGTATTTATGTCGCAATATAACAACGAATACAAAAAATAGAACTTATGTTTGGTACTGAAATTGGCAGCTGTCAGAACGACAGCTAAAAATTCGATTAATCAAAAATATCTAATTTCATTCTTCGTTGAGCATGAAATATTAATCATTCAAAACTATTCCAAACATTCTATCCTTAGAAAAAGCCAAAATTCTATTTTCAGGATTGCTCAAAGGTGTAATGTAATTTAAATCTTTGAAAACTTGTCAAAATTCGCTTATTCCTTGTTGTTACCACTAAAAAGATTAAATTTGGTTTGAATGACAAGAAATTGAAAAAAGTGAGAACTTGTTTTCGTTGATGAGAGACAATGAGCACTTCAATAATGTGAATTGCAACAGAATTGCGATTGGTTGTTTCATATGGCTGAGGTTCAAACGTTACTAGAATGTCCAATGAGAGAAAACAGAACGAAGAGCAGAGAATAGGAGATGAAAAAGTATTTTTTTAGTCCAAATTGATCAATTCATAATTTTGGCATGATCAGTTGCCATCATTGATTCCATCTGCGAATCAGTTATGTAATAATCTCACAGTCTGTCGCCTGTAAACACTTCTGTATAAAACTATTTAAAGATTATTAAGAGTTAAAAAGAAAATGAGATTGTTATACTTGCAAATGCAAAGACTATTCTCTATTTATTATTTTTGCAATGGGCATTCAAAACTTAATTGTATTGTCTGTCATATAGGGTTTGACAACACTTGACTTATTTATTGCATTATGGGATTATCGTTTATTAAATATACGCAGCAAAACGAATCCTAATTGCTTGAAAAAGAGAGAGGGAAAGAAAAGTGTGTGTTGTGTATCTATCTCTTCCTTTCCTTCTCGTTTTTCGGCACAACGTTGTGCTTACGTTTGTGCGACGTACATAAGAAACGCGTAAGTCATTTCAAGCAAATCGAGAAAAAAACAATAAAAATTTTCCACGATCCTCGTCTAAACGTCGTCTTTTTTGCTCCCCCCTCCCCATATCACTCGCAAAATGAGTTTTCGAACATCGTAAATATGCATCACACATGAAAAAAAAAAGAGGACCATCTGTAGGAAACATTAAATGTTGACATTGGTCATGAAATCACGTTGATTTTCTTATTTATTTTTGTAATCGATGAGTCAATCGAGTAGAATGAGATAAGAAAGTGAAATTGGGTTTAAATAGCTCGCAAACGTGTACTCACGGGCGCCCAACAAATAAGGTCGTCGGTCTCCGGATCCTCGACAAGTCTCCACAGCTTGCCAAGGAAAGCCGGTACACTTGTTTCCAATTCTGTCACTGGGTGCATCTTTGTGCTTGACACTTTCCTTCGAACACGCTTCTTTTTATCAATTATCTTTGTTAACTGCACGTTTTTCAAATTAAAAAACAACACTCGAATATAACTCGTATAGTAACGTTCGACTGTTACATCTCAGCACATTCAACTGTAATGGCTGTGCGCTAGAGATGGGCGATAATAATCGATTTTCATATAATCGATTATTTTCATAGTAAAAATCGATTATTTTCAGCGATTGTTGGTTTCCCGATTAATCGATTTTTCGATATATTTTGGCCACGATATCGATTATGGCCGCCATCGGATGATATCGGAACTGATCGGAGAGAATATATATATTCCAGATTTGAAATTGCGATTATTCTTGTTGGTGCCGGTTAGTGAAATCAAAAAGAACAAAAGAAAAAAACAAAGAAAGAACATAACCTCAGTGAAAAGTGAGAAGTCTCAACGAAACGAACTTTACTCTCGGTGGCTATTTGTTTCCTACTAGTGACAATGGAGAAAAGTAAGATATTTTTATTTGGTATGAACTCAAATATGTAAGAATAAACCTCATGGTTGTTTTTTGCCGTTATATATTTTAATTTTTGTTTTTTTTTTATGAGATTGGAAGTTTTTTATCCAGAGTCGCGGTACCGACTCGTTGTTCAGAAAGGAAAATAAAAAATGAATGCATGTATGTAATTATTGTACCTTTTTTCTTATTCTGTTATACTTTTTAATTAATAAAATCCTCTGGTGATATGCTGTGCTTATAAATTAATTATTTTTTGTGTCACCGCATCATTAAAACTAATTCAAAAAATAACGTTCAAATTTATATTGCAGATAACGATTTATAACTTCTGGTGCCCTGCTGGATGAGCAACTGGATTTTTTTCCAAATTTTTCATGAACTTTGTTAATTATTGAAAAATCGATTAAATATATCAATTTTGGATTAAAAAATATATCTTGCGGCGTTTTTTTTAACTTTAGGTGAAAAAGTTGTGGATCAAATTCATTTTTTTGTGTATAATCAAGCCTTTTTGAAAAAATCGATTAATCGATTATTTTTCGATTTTTTTCTTGAAAAATCGATTTTCAGTTATCGATTGTTGGTATAATCGATTATTTGAAAATCGATTTTTTTTTTAATATCGCCCATCTCTACTGTGCGCTGACGATGTTATTCTCTTACGACTGTGGTAGGGAAAAGTGAGATAGAGTGTGGGCACGACGGTCGGGGGGGGAGGGATCGAATAATAAAAAACTTATCTGGTCCAACAACCATGTTCACCATGTTGACCAAGCTCACAACCAAAAATACTAGAATTTGACTGCGCGGGAAATTTGAACGATGTAAAATTAAGACGTAGACTCTGATGGTTCTGTTTCAATATAGTGCCTCGGAAGTACTCGGGTTTGAAAAATCAATGTACCGGTGAGAAAATCTATATTATTTATTGGAAAGCCAATGGTTTTTTTGAAAAAAATGATCATTTCCGAATTACGCCCGGAAGATTCCACTTCGTGCAATTCAATATGTTTAGCTTCATTTTTTTGTTTTTGATTTGTTCTGCAGTTTTTTCAAAGATCCTTCCTCATCTACTGAAACTGCTTCAGCAAATCCCGGAAATCTAGATGTCGCAAAGCGATCGCAAAAAAAATTTGTTGCATTATTATATATACGCCTGGGGAGTTGCGTGATTGGTGAAAATTTCTCTCATTATCCTGTGCTGCCATGCCAAAAGCGTGTGTGATCGGCGGCTTGAAAATCATCGAGACAAAGGTGTGTGTTTTTTTTCTCCGGGCACTTTTCGTGCCCACGTTTGATAGTGAATAGTGTGGCGAGGCACATTTTCAATCCTCGCAATAACAACACAAAATGAACATCGCCGCTGGATCTGGTTTTTCACGTTCCGAAATATTCGGCCTCGTGGCAAGACTCACCTTTGTAACAGCAATCGGATATCTTGGTATGCGATGGATCGTCAGTCAAATTGATCCAACTAATGCAGCTAAGAAAAAAGCCAAAAAAAAGGTTTGTTAGGATAAATTTGCTTTTCACCTTATCAAAATGTTCATGCTGTCATCTCAAAAAATCTTATATCTCCATCGACTTAACCTCTGACCTCGCGACGTAATTGTCAAAAAGTTACCGATTTTCGATTATTGGATTAACCTCCTTCGTCACGATATAAATGTCAACATGAATTTTACGATTTCCTACTTCTGCATTCAACGCATTCTTCTCAATGTTATTGTTTAAATGAATTTGACATATTCTCGTCTATTGCTTCAATATCGATCCTCATGATGTAATTATCGAAATGATTTTGTCGGTTTCTAATTTTTCCTCAAACCCCAGTCTCCACAACACGGTGGTGAGAATAATTTAAAAAAATATCATTTGTAAAGTTCGATTTTTATATGTGCAATTTTAAACCTAACCTCCCTTGCAGCAACCTACCGAAATTTCAAATTTCTCGCTTTTGTTCAAACCTTTGACATTTTGTTTGCCCCACAACAATTGTTTGAATTAATCGTCTAATTTTGAATGTCTCTTGTGTTGGGCAATAAAGGCAGAGGAACAATTGAGACGCTTGGCCAAGAACAATCCTCTTGGCTCCACAATCGACACTGATCAATTGAGTGATCATGAAATGATGATTGCCAGCCATCTTGTCAATCCCAGTGATATCACCGTTTCATGGGACAGTATCGCTGGCCTCGAGTCTGTCATTCAGGAATTGAAAGAAACTGTTGTTTTGCCTATCCAGAGAAAAGATCTCTTTGAAGATTCACAGCTTACTCATGCACCAAAGGTTTGTATTTTCCCATCACATTGGAAGAAGATCAAATAGAAATTAAACCAAATGTTTTTGAGTTCTTGGTTTTTAACGAATATTCTTTGATTCCAGGGCGTATTGTTACATGGACCACCTGGTTGTGGTAAAACCATGATCGCAAAAGCTACCGCCAAAGAGACGAACACACGTTTTATCAACTTGGACGTTAGTATATTGACTGACAAGTGGTATGGAGAGAGTCAAAAGTTAACCGCAGCTGTTTTCTCTCTGGCTGTTAAATTGCAACCCTGCATTATATTCATAGATGAAATAGGTAAAGTTAACAAAATTAAATATTATCAAATGAATAACGGCATATGTTTGAAAATCGTTTTGGAAATAATGAGGAACTTGTCGGTCATAATTTGAGACCATCGTCTATAAAGAACCACAACTACTCCATTACTTACAATTTTTACATTTCACCTTCTTTCATTTTGAATGTAAATATTGATAACATTGTTTTATTCAATTCATTTAACATGGAACCTCGATTTTATTAAATATTCACGGAAATGCATCATTTAAGCAATTTTAACTCAACTTTCATTTTTTTTTCCCAAGATTCGTTTCTCAGAGCTCGTAATTCGACGGATCACGAAGCAACGGCAATGATGAAAGCCCAGTTCATGTCTCTGTGGGATGGATTGATAACAGACCCAACTTGCACTGTAATAATCATGGGGGCGACAAACAGACCTCAAGATCTTGACAGAGCTATTTTACGACGAATGCCAGCGACTTTCCACGTTGGTCTACCGGTTAGTCTCGACATTTTTTATATTTTCGATCGTATTTGAGTTCTTGATAAATAAAACGAATAAAGAACCACAAATGCCAAAATATTTTAAAAATTTTTTATGTAAATTTTATTTCCAGAACGAACGACAACGTTTGCAAGTTTTGGATTTAATACTCATGAACGAGCCAACAGATGCAGATATAAACATCGAAAAATTGGCTAAAATGACTGAAGGTTTTTCGAGCTCAGATTTGCACGAGTTGTGTCGAAACGCCTCGGTATATCGAGTCCGCGATTATCTTCGAAATCATACACAGTAAGTTGATACAAGAAAACTCAAGAAATAATGAACTTTTCCAATCTCAAATTCTAAATCGGGTTGACTTTGGTAATTGATTTTGGTTCGATCGAAACATTGCTTATCCCGAAGTAACCGGATTTCTGTCAAGCATTTATTTACAAACTTTACGTCATTGTTCTGTCATTGCGAAATGAACGAATGCATATATTTTTCTCTAATTAACAATTACTTTTTTTTGTATTAGATCAACATCCAAAATAAATACAGAAACGGACGATGAGGACGAGGAACAATTCCATGACGCAGTGCGTCCAATAACGATGGAAGATTTAGTGACGTCAGTCAACAAAATGAGAATGTCGAAAGTACAAACGAGTCATCCGATGATGAAGCTCGAGTTAGATTAAATTTAAAAAAATAAAAAAAATCATGTGAAAGAGACTTAAGGCCATTTTCGAGTACTTTACGACCGAAGTATCATGCGTTGTTTTTATCTCTTTTTTTTCTACATTAAACTTATGCTTCGTTTTTCTAAATAAGAAAACTTGGATCTGTTGTAAAATTCATTTTTCATTTCTCTCTATCTCTCTTTCTCTCTCCGTTTTCGTTTGACTGCGAAATTTACGTGCGAGAGCTGTAAATACGTAGATTATATGACGCATATTGTTATAATCTGATGAACCTTCTAATTGTGTAGAAAAAAAAATATCAACAAAAAAAAAGACGAATCTCGTTACCTGCTGGTGCGAGATTAATATCGCTTTAAATTTTTTAGATAAGATTAAAAACTGGAATTATAACTAAAGAGCCAACGGATTAAATGGTTTGTAAAATATATTTAAGAGAGATTTTTTTCCCGAGAACTAAAAGTAATAAAGAAAAATTGTGGAACATCACTTCAAAGCTGATGGAAACCCAATTTAGAAAAAAAAAAAAACGAAAACTTATTTCATCGTATTTAGTTGCCCGCCATATTTTTTTACTTCTCCAAAATTCCGCCAATTATTGGAGCGTTGTGTTTACAAGATGACAATTTACCAGCGTTAACCTCTAAATTTCCGACCCACATTTAATAATCCTTTTACCTTTATTTTCCTTTGTTCGAACTCGCGATGTTGTTCACTTGATAATTGCGCAACAAGACAGTAAATCGTGTTGGCATCTGGAAGTGACAAGTGCATGTTAAATTATCGAGTCTAATTAGCATATGTGGCCGCAAATCAACGATGGAAAAGGAGAGGTGAGTATTGAGAAATCAATAACAAAACTACGAGAGATTGTGACAGGAAACGTCAACACAAATAAAAGAGTTAAAAATTAGTGTACACGTTGATTTTTATTATGTCACTTTTTGACAGATTTACCATGTTATTGTTGGAGCCGGGCGAAATTTTTTTCGAAGATTATAGTGTTCGTATGAGAATTCAAGATCCATCAAAATCCAATAAAACTGAATGGATCGACGGCAGATTAAAACTCTGCTGCAAATCATTGGTTTTTGTCAGTAAAGATATTAATCAACCTCTTGTCAAAGTTCAAATGAAAGAAATATGCAAAGTGGAAAAAGTCAATGACGACAACGCGCCTGGGTCAGTACTTGTTATTTTTTTGTATCTTCTTTTATTTCGGCTCAACTTTTTTAACCAAGTACTTTTTTTTGGTTCTCTCTTTTTTACCTTTTAGCTCGAACATTCTGGCTGTGCACTGCAAGCAATATGTTGAAATGCTCCAAGGTAATCGGCTTGAACCCTACAAATTTATACACAAAAGCGCCTCTTTCCTCTTCAGTTTTCATTACGCCAATGTTGAAGATTGTCTTCCACATATCATGCAGTTACTCAGAGCAGCAACTCTTCCAACTGCTGAACAAAATGCCATGGTACACTTTTTCAAATGGAATAAAATATTGAAATTCTTTTACCATTTTATCAAAGTCTTACTTTAAGTGCGTCTATATTATGCAGATCATGGCCATAGTGCATTCAAGACAATCAAGAGTTTCGTTCGACACATCTTGGCTCGAAGATTTATACGAACAAGTGATTCTTGAAATTCAGGCCAACAAAATTCTCCCCCTTGTTGTTAATCCAGGCAGGATATTGCTGACGAACAGTAGAATATACTTTCAGCCGTACAACAATATGGATCAGGTAAATTGAATACAAATGAAGGGACATAAGTTTGGACCAAAAGTTCATGTTCAAACAAAATTTGCTAAATTAATCACTGCATTCAATAGAGCAAAAATAAATCGGAACTTTTGTTTCATTTTCAGCATCCAGTCTTGAAAATTAATCTAAGAAACGTGAAGAGCGTATTGAAACGTAGATTCTTATTAAGACAAGTGGTAAGTGTAAAAAAAATGTAAAATCTTATTGGGATATAAAACACATGTGAACCCACTATTTTGCCGTTTTGAAACTTTCAAGTTTTTTTAGGGATTGGAAATAAAATGGAATCGCCAGCCGGACAATAAGACTGAGTGTCTCTTTCTATCGTTCAAAAATCAAGAAAGCAGAGATAATCTTTTTGACAGTTTAATGAGCCAATCGGAACTTCGACTTGACACAATTCCACAGAACCAAATGACGTTGCAGTGGCAAAATGGAGCTTTGTCCAATTATGATTATCTTTTGTATATCAACAGGTAAAAATAATTGAAAAATTAAAATTACAAATAGAACATCGTTCTTTATAACATGCGATTTATCGATATTTGATTGCTGTTTTCAGCTTGGCTGATCGGACATTCCATGACTTGACTCAGTATCCTGTAATGCCTTGGATTATTCAGGATTATAGTTCTTCGACATTGGACCTCAATGATCCTAAAGTTTACAGGGATCTTACGAAACCTATCGGTGCCTTGGAGCCAAACCGGTTGGAGAGATTAAAAGTAAAGCAATAATAAAAATAAATTGCAACAAAATGTCTAACTTTCCTCTATGAATTTAGGGCTCCACGAAAAATAGAGTTTTTAGAATTCTGAAACTCGTTATAATGCACGCTATTTTTTAATTATTCCATAAAATAAAAAACACTTTTTGCAGGAACGGTACGAGGAGATGACGGAAAACAAATTTTTGTACGGTTCTCATTACAGCGCTCCAGGATTCGTGTTGTTTTATTTAGTAAGAAAATATCCTCAGTACATGCTGTGTCTGCAAAACGGTCGATTCGATCATCCTGACAGAATGTTCAACAAGTACGTGTCTATGAATAATTAATTCTGTGATTTTCATTCGTAACAAAAAAATTGATTCATCGCTTCGCATGCATAGGAAACATTGCTAAATATTTCGGGAGGGTTGGGGTTCTTTTCTTTCTGACAAAATCTCGCGCTTAAATAGACAATATATATCTTTCATTGCTTTACCGAACTCTGCAGAATCGATTTATTGTTATGCTCCTTAACGAGAAAAAACCTAACAGTGTAGCCGACGTTTGGAAAAATGTATTGATGAACATGTCGGACTTTAAAGAGCTGGTGCCCGAATTTTATGACACGAACAACGGTGGTGATTTTTTAGTGAATAGCTATGGTATTGATTTTGGATACCGACATGACGGCACGAAAATTGGTGACGTACATTTACCACCGTGGGCTAATGGTAAGATAATTATATTTTTTATATATTTTTACCCTAGAAAAGCTGTTTTTTCAAGTAGCGAACGAATCCAATCAAAAAAATCTTTTGATAGTTTAAAAATCAATAAAAAAGAAATTATTTCATGTCCGTTTAATGGAATTTTGAAATCTTGGTTTGAAAGCACTGAAAAAAAACACGTGATAATACATTTTCGTCATTTTTAGAACTTGTTTCTAACTATTGACAAAGATTATTAGTTGTTCTCAATATTTTGGGGATGTACGTCCAATTTTGAGTTTTATTCCTTTTTTTTTTTTGTTACAGACCCCGCCGATTTTGTAAAAAAATTACGAAACGCCATGGAAAGTGATTGGGTTTCACAATATTTGCACCACTGGATCGATTTGATATTCGGGTACAAGCAACGAGGCATCGAGGCCGAAAAAGCTAACAATGGTTATTATGAAATTGACGTTCATTCAAATAACCAACATTTCTGGAACTCGAAAATTTAAATATGAAATAAGGTCGAGAATATCCAACAAACAAATTGAATTTTCGACTTCTGTTTAACTTTTTAGTATTTTTTCATCTGTGTTACGAGGGTGCTGTGGATTTGGACACGATTCACGATATCAATGATCGTCATGGTCTCGAAGTACAAATAATGGAATTTGGACAAATACCTAAACAAGTTTTTACTCTCCCTCATCCAAAACGTTTAGTGACACTGCAAAATTTGGCGATCGACCAAAGCTTGGCGAGTTCGGAGCAAAATACACCGACAGGTAAAAATTACAGTAAAACGAAATTTTCTAATTCAAGATGAATTCCACATACACTCGTACTAATAATTTCGATTTAACGGTAATTGAAACGAAATCGGTTCAAAAAAACGAAATTCCTGAGAAACGTTTGTCATTTATCGAACAGTTTTTAAATCTACGTCTTAATTAACAGGCAACGAGTCTCTACCGAAAAAGCAAACGTTACACCAGTTGACAATATTTCCATCGCACAAAGAGGCAGTTTCGAGTGTATGTTTGATGAACGGAGGATCGGGCGATGACATTGCTTCGGTTGGGCACGACGGTGTCCTCAAGTTATACTCTGTGAAAACTGGAAAGTCCACGAGAAGTGTGAATCTTTCTTCACTGCCATTATCTTCATGTATTTCGTACCAAACTTCTGCAGGACGAAATATCATCGTAGCTGGTTCCTGGGACAATACGTTGTGAGTTTAAATTGTGATTTGAAGAATGATTTTAAGATTTTCCCACTATTGCCAGAATAAGAAACATTATTTGTCGTCAAAAAAGATTGAATTTATTTTGGCATCTTTTGACGATTTTCAAAGGATATTTTACGATGTTGAATTCGGGCGAGTAATCGACACTCTTCACGGCCACGAAGATGCAGTATCCTGCTTGGCTTGGATACCGTCCGGTAAAATAATCGTATCAGGCTCGTGGGATTGCACCGTAAAAATTTGGCGGAGTTATCATTCGGGATCAAAAATAAAACCAGCGGAATGTCTCGTTGCTCAGTTGGATCACGAGGCCAAAGTCATTGCTTTGGACGTGTCCAGGTACATTTATTATCGATACAATATACAATCACTGTACAATTGTTACTCACGCAATTATAACATCATTTTATGATATAATAATTCACAGTGTTTTATACTTTTACGACCAGAGTACAATCTTTACGATTATTTCGATGGCACTATATTAACCAACCCTAAACTAAATAAACCCTCGATATTTGCTAATTTTCAAAAGCCCGAAACAATCCGTGTATTTATTGGAGCAGAAATATTTTTTGATTATTTATTTCTCGTAGGAACGAAAATTTGTTGGTGTCCGGTACGGACGACGGAGAGATTTTTTTATGGAGCACGGATACGTACGACGTTACGTACACGATCAAAGGTATTCAAAAGCAGCCTAACAAACAAAAAAATACCTTCAATCACATTTTTATTTGCCTCTTCATCATTTTTTCTATTCTTCACTCTTCTTAAGGTCATGCCGGCAGGATAAATGCGATAAAATTTGATTGCGAATCAAAAAACATAATTTCGTGCTCGAACGATATGGCCATTAACGTTTTTGACATACAAACGAGTACGAGAATTTACAGTACGACTTTGGAGCACGAACCAACGGCGTTGAGTTGGAACGGTACAATTTTGTTAATTGGTGACACACGGGGCAAGCTTAGTTTATGGGATTCTCAAGGCGCTCTCTTCCTCTCAACGTTGAATTGTCACGAAGGTTTTATTTACTTGAATTATTTCAATAAATTATTAATAATAGTTAATAAGTAAAATTTACATGTTTTTGTTTTTCTAGGTAATCTCACGACAATAACTACGACACTCGACCAAAACCGCGTTATCACTGGTGGAGTCGATAAGAAAATTATCGTTTGGACGTGCCAATGATTTCCAATTTCTAAGAATTATCGATCACGTTTTTATCTTCGTTGGTATTGAAATATATATAAAGCAATATATATAATTGAATCCGTACTAAGAGTCAAGAGGGTTGAAACAAAAATCGATTTATTCTGTTGAGCAAATTTGTCACAATCAGAGAAAAATATACAAGTTGATGGATCTCGATGATACTGAAATTATTGAAATGTTCATACAACTTCATTGACCGTAATATTTCCACAACAAAGTTCGATATCTGGCTAAAATGAAAGAAAAAAAGGAATAACATTCAGCATAGTTCTGAAAACAAAAATATCGATTTTTCTTCCAATTTTCCCACATCCCTAACGACTATTGGAGAAAAAATGTCACGATTTTACATCGTAGATACAGTTTTGTAGTATTAGCACCCGGAATGGAGTGAGAAGATAAAATGTTCTCAATTGTTTGTAACGAAATTAAAGAGTTTGTTGGTTCGAGCCATTATTCATAATTTTGCCTTTCGACTTTCGACACGCAATTTCATACCTATTTGGTAAGTGAATTTTTTTATTATCTTACATCTGTTAATATTAACGCGAGTTCACGCACATTTACATCTTTGTACAGTAACTCCTCAAAAACTATGAAGCTTTTTCAATTGCTCGTAAGTTATGAAGAATATTATATTCCACGGACCCATTCGCAGAAACGTTGGTACGAAACCCTTGTAAAGAGCGAAGAATCCCTCGTTTTTGATCGTCTAAGAAAGTATATCGAGAACCAAATATTATGTTCTGACGTTTAAAGGATCAAGTTTCATTTTTTTATGGTTCTTCAATTTTTTCCGCAATTTCTGCATTACATCAATGCTGCTTTTTTTTTAACGAAGTGTAATAATTGCTAAACGATGGCCCAACTTACCTGTAAGAAACAGTCTATACTTCCACTATAAAAATGAGAAGGAAGTTTTCCACATGCTGTATGGACCCTCCTTTGATTCATCAACCGTGTC
Organism: Campoletis sonorensis; assembly: GCA_013761285.1. NCBI lineage: Eukaryota > Metazoa > Arthropoda > Insecta > Hymenoptera > Ichneumonidae > Campoletis > Campoletis sonorensis. The sequence goes on from JACEOJ010000119.1 coordinate 1,062,260, forward strand.
TGGAACACAATTATTTTTTCATTACTATATAAAATAGATTTAGCTTTATTCTGAGTTAAAAAAAAAAATTCTTCAACTTCATCAATATTTCGTACCAAAAACGAAGCATTAATGAGCAATTTGACATGAGAAAAGATTGTTTTCTGGCTTTAAATTTATAACTCACTCGAACAACGTCAATTGGAGTCGAAGCGACAGCACTTCCCATGCTGGCAATAAAGCTCGAGCTGGAACAAAAATTGAAAAAACAACGGAACTATAAAAAGAAAGGACGCATAATATTGTAGGAATAAAATTTTCGTTAAATCTTGCCAATATCAAGACAATGATTTTTTTTTTTTCAAATATGTGATTAAATGATCGTGTAAAAATTGGACCATTAACCCTTATCCAGGCACCATTGATTAACGCGAAAACGTCTAGAAAATAGTAACTGATGACAGAACGGCAAATTGCAATAAAACGAAAAAAAAAATCAAGAGCTCAAAATAAAAACAAACACAAAGTGCATGCAAAATGAACTCAAGGCTATTCGAGGTATTGACTTTCCATTTTGTGCTTCGATTTTTGAAATATCCTTAACAAGCATCGTTAACTAATAAAAAAAAAGTGGTAGAAATAATTAAAAAAACAATACGAAAATATAAAAATGCTAACCGAGGAGACTATGCGAAGCAGATGAAGAAGATACATTCATCTGGTGAACATTCGTTCTGTTTTGATTATTTGGTTTTTATTGTTTGTTTATTTTCTAAGATCGTGAAAATAGGACAAGGAGGATCGAACTCGCTGGTTTCATGTCATGTTTACTGCGGTCCAACCTCCATGTACACTTTTCTCTTTCTCTCTCTCTTTCTCTTTGTGAGTGAGTGCCCTGGTGTGCACAACACTGTCAATGAACCTGTAAAGAAAATGAAACTGCATGACCAACAATTCGCTGTTTTCCACTTGACCGTGTGAAATTTTAATCAATTAGTTTTCCTCTTAAAGATCATCATTCTTTTTGTCATTATGAATGAAATATTTTATGATGCATAAAATTTACTGGTGATGGGCATTGTTACCAGATGAACATAGTCGATTCGACATCGAGTGCACAACAAAAAGAAATCCTCTGGGTCCAAAAAGTGCGGGCAGAAACAAAAATGAACAGAAAAAATGCTTCAAATACGTTCCAGAGGAAATGTAAGCCAGTCAAAATTTGTTATTTGCACAACAATAGCACGTTCGATAGAAAAAATTTGCCGGGATAAGGGTCGATCCATTGGAGATCTATGCTTTTTTTTTTAAATCAACAATTAGCCATGGGGACGATGTTTTTTTCCTGAAAGAATATTGAAATGTTAGGATAATGGAATATTCATTTCTCGAGCAACGAAAGGAGAATGATCAAGCCAATTCATACTATTTTTTTCCCTCTCGTTCAATGTTTTGGGAGTAAAAGTTCGATCATTTATTTCAATCGAGCAATCAGGATTCATGCATTCCTTTCTTCCTGTCCATGGAACAATCCTTTTTTTTTAATGTGAAGGAGAAATAAAAATCGTTGCAACTTACATGAAGTGATTAGTCACACTGTCACCCACGACACGCGTCAGCCTGCCCTTCGTGAAGTCGTATATGGGCAATTCGACCGCCGCAATGACTCCGGCCCTTTGGGCTGTTGGTCCAACTCCCTGTATTTTCCAATTGCAAATATTTTTTTCAAAATTTATTATTTTCCAAGATTATTCCAGCTTCTAAGCCCACTGTACAATAGTGTTAAAAAATATTATGGAAGTTTGCATCGTTGGAAAATAACGAATAACGATTTTATTTATCAATTGCGCCAATTCTAGACAAAAACTGCAAATAAATGTTCGATATAGCGAACGAAAAAAAACTGAATTTCGTTTCCCTGCAACGATGCAAAATTCACCATCGTGGAAGAAAATGTTTATCAAGCATCAATTTTTATTCTACAAGTTGATTGAGTGTTCTTGTTGTAATTTAGTGAGGAAAAGTTTGTTTAGATTGCTACAATTTTGATAAAGGCCAACGTTTGATAATTTTTTATAAATAGAACGATATTATTCTGTTGTGCATGTTGTTTACCCTCCACAAACCGCGTACACCCTCATGTTGGTATACATCCCGAAAGCACCTGCCTAAAGATAAATTCCCCTCGACACCGGTCACTTGCATACGAACTTTCACCACATCGGTTGGATTAGCGATTGCGCTTGAAATAGCTCCTGCTAACGCTGCACACACAACATTTATAAGCACTAAATCATCTGTTCCCCATTTGTCGGTAGCTGCTCGTTTAAGCGTGTAGTATGTGCCAAATTTAATTGTTCCGTATGTAGCCTGCCTCAGAATTGCTGAGCTGATCCTGTTTTGAAGTGAGAAGAAAAAAAACAAACAAAAAATTGACTATTGGTAATTGATATTTCAATTATTGATTTTTTCAACAAATTCTATCAATATTATTTTTCTTTGCTTACAGCGGCAAATTTAAATTCTCGCCTCTGGTGCATTTGGTGCGTACTAATTTTTTTTTTCACTCAGAGTGCTTGTGAATAGCGAGCGCCCCTGAAGTCGAGAAAAGGGTAAAATACTGCATTTCGTCTTTGTTCAGAGAAATAAAAGAATGGCCGAAAATTAGCAAAGAATTCAGCAAGCAAGATAAAAGGCCATTTACCAGGAACTTTTGGCTTTCCTCCGCCAGAATCCCAATAAACAAAAGTTTTTTACCATAAAAATAGTGCAGTTGTTAACAGAGCTCTGTTCAAGGTTTTTTTTTGAGCTTTAATTACAGTAAGCTTGAAAATAACTTTTCCCATTAACTATAGAACCCCACAATGAAGTAACTAATTATCCTAATCTTTTCTTCAGCTTAAAATGTTTCTTGTATGCAATAGAAGATTCTAATGTCCACCATCCTCTAGATTTTTTGATGATAAAGAGAAATATACACGAAAAAGTCACATTTAGTGAACACTTGATTATGGAATTAAGAAAAAAAAAGAATGAGTTCTGAAAAAGTATAAAAATAGAGGAACTTTAAAATTTTTCTTGAAGTGACTACCTGCCTAGTTGTAGGGTTCTAAAGTTATATCATTTTTTGTCCAATTTTCGTCAAATATTTTTGAGCAAAATGAACAGAATGCTGTAATGTTCCGGCAGAAAACTCCAAAACCATAAAAACAAATAGTTGCGCGTAACCTACCATGCAAGTGTTTAGTGTGCAGTTTTTTGTTCGGTGACAGGAAAAAGCTTATTTTATGAAAAAAAAATAGCTCGGAATATGCTTGTAGAAACGAAAATAACAAATATTAATTTACCCGCAATACAGTGACTTGAAGCCTTCTTGTTTGGAAATTTGAACAAGAGCATCCGTCATACCAGAATATCGGAGGGAGGCATATTTTTTGTCAAACTTTTGACCTTGAACTTGCAGACGAGTTTTAGTCGTATCTAGGGGGAATGTACCTGAACGAAAGAAAAAAACAGTTATATCGTAACAGCCCACGATTCGTAGCACTTTTGTTATTTGCATAGATAAATCGATGATAAATTACCTAATTCCGCAACTATCGAAGCTAGTCCCCCGTAAACAAAAGGACACCAATCCATCGAGTGTTTATCTCCCATCACCGTCAGGACCCCCGCTGTTTGATAATTTTAATAGAAAAATGAAAAAAAAAAACGAGTAAGAATGAACAGGTTAGTTTTGAGGAAAAAATTTCGCCGTAATTATGAATTTTTAGCAAATGTCACTCTTCTTACGATGGACAATAGTCGACGAAATCGCTCGATATCTTTTTTCCACTTGAAACACTTTGTTGTACAAGATTTTTTCTTGTATCTTAACGATCGTACGTTCTTCTGACGAAATAACCGATAAAGACGGGAAAAAACAACGTGTGTACAATATCAATGTTTCCCCCCCATTCGCCAATTTCACGATGAAATTGCCGCCAATCGCACTCTATCACACTTTTTTTTTGCTTCTTTTTTTTATACGCTCCTCACGCACCTCGCGGAACACTACGAAATGAGAAAATCGCCGACGCTCACACTGATTCGTTTCTTGTCCGTTGCTCCGTGTGTGAGATGTGCGTACTATCGTTGGACATAACAACAATAGGCGCGCTTTCTTGGTTCGACTTGTTTACGCGCTGCGTCTAATTATTTATTATTATATCCAGTGAATATTCATTACGACTCTATTTATTTCAATAGTTATGTGAAACACTATTTCTGTACCCCAGTATTATTATATTCGCACACTCGTTTATTAAGGTGAGTTTCAATCCAAAATCTCATTGTACCGGTTATGAAATTTTTTTCATGATTTTCGTCCCTTTTTCACGGTTTCAAGTTTGCCACATCGAATAAGTCTCGTTTATTTTAATTCTTAGAAGAGCAGAATATAACGAACTATTTATTTTTACGCAATGTACAAGCCAAAAAAATACATTTTAAAGCCTGCACATAAATTTAAGAACGTTGTGAATCTTTTTTTTCTCAAAGTATTCCAAATAAATTTGCTATTTTGGGCCTCATGAATCGACGATACTGACGACGATGCCGAAAGTAAGTTTGACATAAAAACTATGATCGAACAAATTACGAAATATTTATACAGGTTAAAATTCTCGAGCAACGATGAAAGTTCAATCTCTTGCAATAAATTAATTTGAAATTCGAAAAGGCTCTTATTGTAGAAAATTTGATATTCCCAACAATTCATCGCAATAATATGGTTAAATCGTTTCTAATCACAGAATAGTAAGTTTGCAAGATGGAAAAAATGTTGGAGTCATCAGGTGAAAAATGCAGCAAAAAAACTGATTCCGAATGTCCGAAGGAAGTGGCCGCAGATGAAGATGCTCTTCTGGATGAGGTGGTTTGTGGGATTGACGTTAAATCAGAAATAAATGAAATGAACGGCACAAAAGAAACAGAAAATGTAACCATGATAGAGAAGGCTAAAGAGGAGCAAAATGGAGGTGTAAAATTAGAGCCCGAAACAGAAGAAAATTCTATAGTAAAAATGGAGGTCAACGAAGAAGCAGAGACACCGGTCGAAAAGGAAGAGGATCTGGTAGAAAAAGACTTTTCAAAAGTAGACTGGAACGAGAGCGACGAAAGCTTAGATGAAGATGAATGCGTGCGAGAAGGCGGTAGAAGTCCAAACTCTCAAGAAAATAGTGAAACTAAGCGCAAGAGACTGAGAGAAGAGAGTCTGGAAAAGCACAATGAAAGAGTATCTAGGAATAGAAAAAACAGCGGTTCAAGCACCAGCACAAATTCTTCGGGTGCTGGAAAAAAATCGGAACAGTGTGAGACTGATCCTGCTGTTTTGGCTCGTAGACAAAAGGATATAGATTATGGCAAAAATACTATAGGCTATGACAGATACATCAAAATGGTTCCAAAGTGAGTTTAGAGCATCAAGTTCCATAAACAGTCAATTGCACATGTTTCGTAACGAAAAATTATATTGTATCAGAATTTCAAACCTTGGCAATTGGATCAAAATTTCAGAAAATCAGTCATTTTGGACACTTGAAACTTCGATTGTAATCACGAAAATTCTAAAGTTTAAATTCTGTAGATTTCTGTGTAGCAAAGAGATTGACTTATAAAAGAAATAACTCATTTTCCAGGCAACAAAGGACTAAGGAGCATCCAAAAACCCCGCCAAAATATACCAAATACAGTAGAAGAGGATGGGACGGGATGGTTAAGTTGTGGCGAAAACAGCTTCACGCTTGGGACCCTCCAGAAGAAAATGGCACGATAGAAGAATCAGAAAAATAAACTTCTACTTAGTACCAAAATCATACGAAAAAAAAAACCCGAAAAACAAAAGAAAAATACAACAATAACAAAAACTCTAACATACTAAATTCATTGATTTATGAATAAATGTTGGAGCCACCATTCGATGATGGTTTTTATACGAGATACAGACAAACCTTGTTTATTTTCAATTTGTACGAGGATTTACGATCTTCTTGTGTGAAATATATATTTCTTGAAATACAGACAATAATAAGGTTTTACAAACCCTGCACAACAAACTGTTACAATCGATAATGTATCGAAAGTTTGCCTTATCAATGTTTAACATTATTTTCTCTCTCCACGGCCGGAGAACAAAAAACTAAAGGAATCGAACGGTTTATACATTTTTATTAACGTCTTGTAATCTCGTTTTATTTAGACGCCACTAAGCGGAGTATAGCATCGAGTTTTTCCATAGACTTTTTTTCCAATTCGTCAACTCTTTGCATTAGTCTTTGTTCCATGTCCCCAAATTTTTTATCTATATAAGATTCGATATTTCTCCGTGATTCTTTGGTCGTTTCGTTGTCGACGCAATTGTGGTTCGTCGGTTGCACTTCACTCTCGGGAGGCTCCTGTTTTTTTATCTTCGGTCTTTCGCCTCGTCCGACCAGAGCTTTTTCCATAAAACTTCTCAAATATGTGTCTATTTCCGTTGAAAAATTACCATCGTAATCCGCCAAATCTGCCAAATTCGGTGGACCCATTGACCCTCTTTTTCCAAACGCGTTATTTACACCGTGCGAATTCTTCAAAACGTCCTCCAAAGATTGTCGCTGGCTCGACGACGAATTCGTGGCGCTTTCTACCACGAGTCTCATCCCGTACAGGTACATGTTCGACCGAGATTCGTTGTGAATTCTTGTGAACTAAACAATTTGGATGATGAATAAAAAAAATATTATTTGGTCATAAATTCGTCGTTTTTTTCTTACATTCAATATTTTGCATAATCTAGTATTTAGGAAAAATCAAAAAATGAATGATCACAAGAGGGAAAGTGGTTTTTTTTACATTAAATTAGCTTTGATGATCAATGACATTTTTTCGTGCAACGTTATATCGTTTACTGTCGTTTTTATGGTCTCGTTAAGGGGAAATTGCTATGACATGGCACACAATTTGCTCATTATTCAAAAAAACAAAAAATTGTTACAATTCGTCTTGAAATATCCCTTTCTTGATTTTTTCAAAACATGCTACTGGCCTGGGCCGACTGGCAAGAGGGGAAAGTCCCAAAGCAAGGAGGAAAATGACAAAAGACAAAAAAAAAGTATAATTCCACAATTAATTGATAAAAATTTGAATTACTTTTATACTAGCTTGCGAAGTTGGTTTTGGAAAGTTCAATTGTGCTAAATAAACGGTAGCTCCTTCATCTTCAAGAAGAAGTTCTGCAAATTCAGTTCCTGCATATTCTCCGGATTCCTTGAAAAATTCTATAACAGAGGCTTCTGAAACTATTCCGATCCTTGAGATTTTCTGTTCCGTTAAGTTTATATTTATTACACAGGGTTCTTGTTTGCTTTCCAAGTTTGCATTTGCAGGTTGAAGAATGACACACGAATGTTCATCAGTAACAATATCATCCAAAGTTAAACTGAAAATATCATAAAAACATTACAAAAATGTTGTGTTTATATTCAAGCCATGTTTTTCTAAGGTTTTATTGACGAATTCACTCGAATGAATTAACAACCACCTTTCAGTCGCTTTGGAGCCGGTAACAATTGAAATAGCGTCACTCAATCGTTTGTTATTTTGAGTCAGCACCCAATTTGATGTAATACATTGATCTTGAATTTTTAAACTATTTGTCACTGACAAATCTGCCAAATGATCTGTCAAACTTGCTTCTTCCATATCGCCCCGGAATACTTAGGTAACTTTAAAGTTATTAAAAACTATTTGACGACACTGATCATATACCTCAACTACTTTTTTTACATTATTTATTGTTTAGATTTGTTCGATCGTCGTCAGTTGGAAATGCAAAAATAAACGAAGATTGTATTGACAGCTGACTTATTGCGAAGTGCCACCTGTCGGCCGTTGCGCGAAATTGTCCAAATATTTGCGGGAAATGTTTCGATTGTTTTTTTGAAGTTTTTGAATGCTATTTTTATTGAATTGCAAACAAATTTGTTAATAACAAATTCTATTGTTGGAAATTTCACAAAATGGATTAATTATTAACGACAATTACTATACGACTATGGGATGCGAGGGTTACAAATAAATTCGACCGAAGTGGATTAATATTTTATTCTTCATACTCTAATTTTATATACGAATCCTTGTACATTCATTAAGGGCTTCGGGGAATTCTTCGAGTGAAATGAAACGAATTGCGAGTGTGATAAGGATTGTAAGGATCATCGACGTAATATTTAGGTCGTCTCCAGAATTTGGTAACCATTGTGTCCAATAAACGTGATTGACTGGCAGTCGTAAATACGTGACGACGTAGACGAGCCTTTCGATTAAGTGTTTTCTTCCACATTCTCCTGTGACGGCCGGCTTTTGTTCTTATCCACATGCCCCTGAAAAAAGTGTAAACGAATCTATCGTATTTTTCTATTGAATTATTTAAAATTGCCGTTTTCCAAATTATCATAAGAATTGCCCCTAAACGAACAAATAATAATGGCAAATTGTGAATTATAAAATATTAGCAATTTACCAATCCAGCCTGTAAAAACGTTTGAGCACCGTTTTTACCGACTGTCGTTTTCCCTTATGTCTCGTATACTTGGTTACGGTTCTGACCGGAACTTTGGTCAGCTGGTCATCCAATGATAGGTTATTTGGTGATTGAGTTGGCCTAGAAAATGATAATAGTTCGATGGTTGCTCTCATTTCATTTGGTTTTATTCATTGTCAAAGATTATTGACATTCAATTATAAAAGGCAATTAATAATTCAATAGTGATTAAAATTCACCTGAACAACGATCCATTATTCTTGAGTGTTGTTGGATTCAGTGACGTTTTACACAGGAGAGAAAAATATTTAGTCTGCGACTCAAACCCGACGGTGAAAATGTCGGGTTTTGTCAACATTGATGGAATTCTACATGCTGTCGATCTTACAGGAGCGCTTGTCACTGCTCGCGTGGTACCTGAGAAATAATATTATGTACACGTACTAAAAGTTCCAGGATCAATTAACGATTCAATTATTCGTGGGAATGTCATTTTATCACATTCAAAGAACATTCAAATAAGCGCGGGAAATCGCGGTCCGATTCCGGAGAGATTCCGTGTTTTTTTTCGTAAAAATCAACATGGCGTTTCGTAAGATTCAATAGCCTAACCTCAAATGTACAAATAAATTGACAATTAACCACAACTGCGAAATAATAATTCATCGTGTTAATAAATCTCAGTGAAACAATAAAAAGCACTTGTCAGTTTCGAAGCCAAATTGTCACAAAACTCTGAAGAAAACTGGTGATATTTACCTCGGAGTGCAGCGCTGAGAACGCGCAACATTCTTCTTTCCGGCGACTGAACGAGATACTTTGGTACGAGACTTCGGCGACAGAGCAATCACGGGACACCGAGTGCAAGAGAGAAAAGTATACAGATTGAGGAAAGGAACGAGTGAGAAGCGAAGAGAAAGCGAGCGCCGGCTACAGCTGTTTTCAGTTTTGTCCTGTCCCGTCGTTCCCTTTTTCCCCTTGGTTGTCCGCGACCCGGCCACCCGAAAGATGTTCCGAATTGGATTAAAATTTCCGTGCAACGGTATTAATCGGGTATGTAACATTTATAATTAATACAGATTCCAAATCTATTTAATTCACTCGATCTTTTAACTCCAAAATCAATATAAACTTATTACAAAAATGGAGCAGCGTCAGCGGTTCAATACACTGTTCACTGACGACATTCACGAGCCGTCAACTTTAATTCGTCAAACTTCATTCAAAATTCAATTCTTTCCTCCTGTCATTAGGCAAAATCCCCCTGTTCCTCTTTTCAATTAACTCATTTCTATTTTTCATATTATTCGTTCAAATTTTACGGAAAAAAGTCACTATTTTTGCTCTCGTACGTCAAGGTTGTTCCTCGTGTGACAAGATGGCTTTTTGTAGATGCTTACATAATTTTCGTTTGCTTAATGACAATATCCGTTTTCATAACAGGTCCAAAAACACACGTGCTCCAAAATCTATTTCTCAACCAGACATCATGGGAGTCAATCTCGTGTCAAATGCGAACATGAAAATAGGTGAGGAACAACGCACTCATCTCAAATGTCAAAACACATCGATTCTTTTTTTTCGTCGTTGTTGTAGAAAGTGATTATGCCGAAAAATTGAAACTTTCAAACTTAGTCAAATGCAAAGTTCATTTTTTCAGCAGGTTCAATATTAACGTCAAGAAAATGAAATTTTTCTGGTTTTGTCACATAATTCGAAAGTTCATAACGACTCTTTTTTCTAGACTCTTCAAAGACGTTAAGCTTATGTCCAGGTACTCTGGACTCAGGTATTCTACAGAATCGCCAAAAAGGTATAGAGAAAAGTGATTTCTCCAGGTTGTGACGATTTGAATTTTGTATCGTTGGAATGCAGCAAAGTCATTGTTTTTTCTTTAATTCAAAGTTTCTGCATTTCTTTTGAAGCAAAAATCCACAGAAACTCTTTAAATTCCATGTTGCTTCCTCCGTGAAGTTCCGTCAACTAAATCAGCAGAAATAGTTGTACCAATGAATGAAATTGGCTGATAAAAATTGAAAAAACAAAAAGTTTGTTGCATCACAACGATCAGAATTTCGATATCGAAGATTCTGCATGGATCAATGTTTGGTACGCAGTCAGCAGGAATACAGAAAATAAATCTGTTTTCGTTTCTAGCAAAATGGAAAGAAGTTTTGTTGTCTTGCATGTTTGCTTTTGCTTAGCGGTTTTTGGTGATTTTTATACTATTCAAATTGTTCATCGGTGGTTTCATTTGTTGCGATGTTATTCTTTTGCAGCGAGAAAAAAAGGGGAGGCTCGGGTGGCCTGTTAGCTATAGGGGCCGTGACTTTAGGTACGCTTGGCGTGTTAACATACGCCAAGAACGATCCTGACTTCAGACTCACTCTGGAGCAATGGATACCGGGCACGGATCGTACGATCCGTATAATATTCCAGGAGGAAAACAAATATTTCGAAATCGTCCGAGAATTTTTCGAAAACATCAAGCAAACGTAAGCTTTCCTCAATGTTTTTTAATGTTTATTCAAGAATTAAAAATTCGTTTTTTCATCACATCGATTTTTCCATATTCTCGTTAATCAATTATCGTTTTTCTCAATTACAGTCTACTCAAGATGATCTTTGGCGAAGTTAAAGAGAATGAAAAAAAATCAGGTCAGAATTCAAGAAACGCTATAGTCTGCACGAATATAGAAGATTATATACGTGAGCCCCCTTTTTATCCTTTCCCAAAAATATCCTTATTTCGTGACGAAAATTTATGTGAGAAAGCAATGAACGATGAAGGAAACACGGTCGAAAGCGGCCACAATTGTCTTTCTAGTATAAAATGTTCTTCAAATACGATGATAAGATTTAATTGTGCACCATTCTCTTTATTTTTCAAAAACGGCAAGAATGATGTACGATAAAGTTGTATTCGGTGAATATTTACTTATGAAATATCCATAAAATGAAAAACTGTTTTTTTTTTCTAAGAAAGAAAATTTAAGTTATGTTTTGCACTGTTTTGGAGTTCGAGGGTTAGTTTATATTTTCCCACATGAATTTTCATCAGTTCTGTTTATCGTCTCGAATAATTTAGTGCTGAATTAATTACGAATATTAATGTAGAAAATGTTTAATTTCACGTAGTGAATTAACGTGCCTAATGGCCCATGAATGGCACGAGGCAGCTCAAGTCACTCAGAGCTTTTTAGTCTAACTAACAATTTGTGTATCCCTTTGTGTATCATAGCGCCAAAACCAGCTTTCGTGCCTCTCGTCGACGTTAAGGACGCACCAATCAACGAGCCGTATTCCGAAATTCGTTTGAGCAAAGAAAAAGGCGACGAAATTGAAGTCGGTGGGTTTATTAATCGTGACTTACGTCAGACAAAATTTATATTTTTTCCACACAATTCCTACAACATAATTGTTTATTGAAACTACAAAAATTCGGCAGTTTTTCTCATTATCCGGTTTCACGAACGTCCACTTCCAGCAAGAAGCAACTTTAAAAGTTGTTTCTCTTTGCTCGCAGAATAATTTCACAATAAAATCATCGCCAACCAATTTATTTCTCGAACGAAAACCAAATTCTTTGATTGCGCGTATTTTTCTTTGTTGTCCAGTCGTTGAAAAACCAATCAGAGTGAAAAAGGACGTACCTGACGAGTTGAAACCAGCGAATCTCGTTGAGCTAGAAACTTACTGCGGTCAAGCAGCTTCGCGAGCTATCGCAGCTTACACAAAAGCAACTTGTGCAATTCAGGAGTACAATCAGGACGTAACGAAGGTCATAGAAACAGCTGGCAAGGCTGGAGCTCCGGTGTGGCAAAGGTACGTGATTATTTCATAAATTTTATGCATTACTTTATTTTTTTTTCGAAACAATCCACGAAAAATTGCTTATTGTACAAAAATTTGGCATATTTTCAAAAAATTGCAGTTTCCAAGTGCCCTGAGTTGTAATTACCAGTAATTTAGGATTTCATTGAATATTTACAGGCTGAAGGAAGCCACAGAAAAAAGAAAAGCAGCTCTGGGCGAAGCCGAAGAAAATGCGGAGGATGCTTTTCAGTCTTTGAAGAGATTGTCGTCCCTCATTGACGATCCCCAGTTCGATGCACCACCGGTAATAAAATCCGTTGCGAGGAGAAATCTTAAGAAAGTTGTGAGTGACGTGGACGATGCAAAAAAGAAATTCGACGACGAACAACGCGCTGCAAACATCACCGATCGTTACTGGAAGCAAGTGAAAGCTGCTCGTGAGGCTTTTAACGAGGAACTCCAAATTCTTTTCCCCAATGTCAATATTAACGACAAACGGTTCTCCGTTAACGAAGAAGCTTTCGATTTGTTCGTTCTTCACATGTACAACAAAGTTAATTTTCTACAAAAAGAATTAGCAAAGTTGCAGGTAAGCCAATATTTTGACACGCACAAAAAACATCGGTTATTGAAAAAAAATATTCTAAACACCAATTATGTTGCCCTATTTGTTAAAAAAAAAGATTTTCTTTAACATATGAAATGATCTTTCGAAAACACTCGATAATATAGTTCCTCCATATCGTTAGATTCATTTTGAATTTTTTGAACATTCGATGAAATTCTATTGCAGACAATCGACGAAGCGCAATTGAAGGCAGCTTTGCGAGCGGTTGGCGAGTCAGCAAAGGACGAGAAGATCGAAGCCCTAATCTGCAATCAAGTTAACAAGGAAAAGCGCCTTCTCGAGGAGGAATTTAACAAAAAGGTGAGTAATAAAATACCATGAGTAGGAGTTTCTTTTTGTTACGTTTTTGCGGCTTGAAACAGCAAAACGCAAATAATCGTCAATGTCGTGCACGTTGAACGCTGTCTCAATAATGTGCAGTTATTTCAACGAGTTGTCGATAGTCGGTAAAATGAATTCATTCACGGACTTGGCGTTTGCATTGTCGAGGAGCACCAAAACTTTTTATTCTTCGTTATTTTTTTGGTTATCACTCAAACTTTTTAGTTCATCGACTAAAAGGAGAATGAGAAAAAAAACTATATTGACAGAGAAATTGCCAATTGGAAACACAATTTTTGTTGGTTTTAAACGTGTTTTTTTCAACGTTTTTTTAGTATTTTCTTGAAATCGAGTTGCAAGTTGAGTTCAGTTGTAAAATTCGCAATCATGGGTACATGTGAATTTGTTGTTTTTCCCTTGTATCCATGTGACGTTTTAGCGATGACATGAATATCCGGTTGGGATGTAAAGAGGTGTGGACCAAGGAGTATAAAATCCGTTGGTTGGTTAAGTCGGTCATGTTTCCTGTACAAGGTGCATATATGCAAGTTTGGTATCCGTAACAGTACATTCTCGTTTACGTAGGTAATACAAAATGTGTAGAAAGGAAAAGAGACAGAGAGACAACGCCGGAGGACCGTGATCTGGAAGAATACAAGGCGAGGTATGAATAGAGCGTCTATAGGGAAAAGAAACAGAGGCTTGGCGTGGCACGATCCACCAAACGTAACACATACCATCACGAAAAATATATCCTATGTGGCTCACATGGAGAATATACGGAAACGTGCCTGCGGGAATGACAAAAAGAGAGAGAGAGAGAGAAAAGGAGAGAGCGGACAGAGAGACAGAAAGAGGAAGAGAGTGGGAGAGAGAAAGCCTTCGTGCACGATTCCTCCAGCTTTTTATCTATTTCCATTTGGATCGTTGCCAGTATTTCGGTAGCGTTAGGGCGGTGAAGGGCAAGGGAGTGAGGAAAATACATGTATATGCAGTACAGTAATTCAGAAAGAGAGAAATAGAGAGAGAGAGAGAGAGAGTGAGAGAGGAAAAAAACGAGAGAGCCTGGAAGCAATATGATCTCTTTAGAACAGGCCTCGTACGATACTGCTTTCTACCCTCTGTACTTTCTGGTATTACGTGTATAATATAGTAGTCACAAGCAATACGAAAAAATTGCCATCCTCGTCCCATTCTCGATCTGCGATGCAAACTTTTCCATTTTTTTTATTCGTTTTTATTATTTTTTTATTTTTTTCTTCACTCTCATTTCTCTCGCCTATCGACGAGGTGATCCAAAAGGGTCAAGAAGACTGTGTGCGATCGTCTCTCCTGTTTGGCATCAAATGTTTCTTGCCATTTTTTTATGTTCGCTCGGTACAAGGAAATCGAGAGACCGAACGAACTTGTCTATCGAATTTGTTCTCTTCCCATAGTACACTCTTTTTTCTTCTTTTTTTTTTACGCGAGAACGAGGGAAAACAAATATTCAGTGCCGTTGTTCGCACCAATAATTGCTGATCGCTTACTCTACGGTTTTGGTATTATCTCCATTCGCTTCCCTGCTCGCACATACACATCTATGTTCGTTATTGCACTGAGAGAATCCCTCGTGTTATTGCGATCCTCCAATCCACGCTTTTTCGTTGTTTCTACTCTTTATTTGCAAGAATTCCATACTATTTTCAACGCTTCGAAACTCCTATCTTCTCGATCGAAAAAAAAACTTTCCTGGACTTTAATTAACAACGGTCTTAAACTCTGCCATGCACTTTTAACATTTTTTCTGTCAATTTCTTCATTTTTTTAAATATTTTCTTCTCTTTATCGTCATTCGTTTAAGTATCGTTGAAAAAATACAACAAAGAGAAACACTTTTCCATCTCATAGCCGGTAAACAATCCACTTTTGTTGCAAACTGTTTTGCAATGGATGTTGAAATCTATTTTTCAATAAAAGGATTTACTTCTGTATTGAAAAATGGTTTTTCTTGACACAAAAGGTAACAAAACATTTTTTCAGAATCAGCATTTGTAGCGATTCAAATAGTGTGAATTTTGCTTGTTTTTTTTTTGTTGTTATTTTCTTTTCTACGTATATCGCAATCACGAGCTTAACTTGCCAGTGGTTTTTCTCTTTCACTCTCATTTTTCTATTCTCTCGAACAACGTACGCTGCAACGATTTTTCTCGTATTTTTTTTGTTCCCTCGTTCCAAAAGCGGGATATGGTTTTTGGGGATGAAATCAGCCGGTCGTATATCCAGTTTAACGACGGAAGCATCCGTCGATAGGAAAAATATTGCTCGGAATATCGGCCAAGTCAATATCGTAATATTCCTCCTCCCTTTCTCATTCCCCATCCCTTCACCACTCTCCAAGCCTATTTTCACGTCGTGTCGTAAATCATTTGTGCGGTTGGTGGCGGGAATAGTGGCATTTTGTTGCCAATATCGCAGCATCATCATTTCAACTCGTGCGATCGTTCTCCGAGAAGATTCGCTAATCATCAACTTGACACGTTTGACGATCTATGAAAAGAGCAAAAGATCTCATTTTTCAATATTATGGAGCAAAAAAAAATCTGCTGAACAACATATTATAATTCGCTGTGGATTAATGGGGACCTATAAAATTCTTCGAATTTTATCAAATTCGAGAATTTTTCAAAAAAGTATAAAATCCTTATAAAAATTGAAAAGTTTTCCAAATTATTAGATTATAAAAGGTTTCCATTGTTTAAGATTGAAAAGTAAAAGTTGCAAGAGAGGTTTTTACAGAAATGTTTCAAATCCAATATTCAATTTTGCGTTGACAATCGCCATGTAAGCGGAAGAGGGTAAGAGGGATGGTTGGGTTGAGCCAAAGATTCTGTGTGTCGTAGCAATGTATTGGAGAAGCTAGCGTCGATAGATCGTATGTTTCGTAGGGCGTTAATTATTGACACTTTAGGCCGACGTCGTACATTGGGGGAGACAAGCACAGGCTGCAGATGTGTCCTCGATAGCTTGTCGCAGGGATCACGAAACAGCTTGGGGGATGTGTTTCAACCAAACTCTCTCTCTCTCTCCCTCTCTTCCTCTCTCTCTCTCTCACCCTTTGGATCAAGAGAGAGAGAGAGAGAGAGAGAGATAGAATTCGAGGTAAGGGTCTTGAGTGTTAGGCGCCTTCGGTGGTCTTCATGGAAGGATATCCGTACAAACTTGGAGTAAACGGAGAACATGGTTTCTATTGAAGCGTGCCGGTTAGTTGCAGTTTAGACGTACACAAAATATATCGATGTTCATAGTGGACAACCGCGGTGGATTGGCACAGAAACAACGAGTAACGTGGCGTGGCCCAGTCTCGGAAAGAGAAAGATAGACAAGCGGATAACATCCAACACCAACTGTCAGAAGGAAGAGAATACCTCTCGTGTGAAAGGGTCGCCAAGGCTTTGCTAGAGGCAAAGAGAGAAAGGGCTGGGGACGATAGATGAACGTTAGAGAATGCCCGGCTGGACCTACGAGAGAGACCAAGTGGGAGGGCCATCTTGTTCGTTTGGGTCACTTGCCAATGAGGCCACATCGAGATTCAACCATGCCTTTACCTTTTCTCATACCCAAACCTTCCCCCTCTCCCCTGTCTCTCTCTCTTTCTCACTCACTCTCTTTCAAGCCTCTCTGCACGGTCTCAAGCTCCGGATAATTAATCAAAGTCTCATTACGTTAATGCTCCACGATCCGCGAGAACCGATCTTGACCGTGCA